>OX393552.1:79046903-79436903 GCA_947650365.1 Chamaelirium japonicum | reverse complement strand
AATCGTACCTTTATACCCTCTTCGTTTAGGCTCTTTCCTAATCTAGGGGAACTTGGAGGGTTGCTCTTTCATTGCATGAGCTTAAACTGTGATCAATAAAGTAAGTTCCCTTATTGCCAATGTTAGGTTGATAGCTAGTCAGAAACTTCTTGTCAATATTCGTCTTGGTGGGATGAGACTTAGATAATGATGATGTATTGTGTGAAAAAGGTTCTTCAATTGAGCTTAATGCTTCTATTATGTTAAAAGATTAAAGGACCTTGTTTGTTCTTGAGGAAAAGCTGTGGCGAGAACAACCTTGAAACCGGAGGCAACATATCTGCGTAGGTCATGGAGGATTAAGGGTGGAGGGGAGTGCGCCATGTGCAGCCGAATGGGAGCGTGTGATGAAACTGCAAGCAGACGGAGGAGGCGAAGCAGAGGGATCGGAGGGACTATGCGTGCGATGGAGTTGTAGCCGCGGATGGAGGTTCGGAGCCGAAGGAGCACGCACGACAAAGCAGTGGGTAGCCGGAGGAGGTCGAGCAGAGGAGGTGCGCAAGGAGGAATGGATCTGGAACGCGATGATCCGCGTCGAGGAGATGCAGGATCGTGATGAGGATCGAGGTCGTGATGATCCGTGAGATGTGCGGAGAGGATCCCAAGTTGGATCATGATCCGCGCTAAAGATCACAAGATGATCACAGATTAACAGGAACACGATGATCCGCGAACACGAGATGCACGACCGCCGGGGTTGCAAGATGGATCACGAGTGGTGTCATCGATTGAATCAGGATCGAGGTCAGTCGATCATGATATAGAACCACAAGATTGGGAACATGATCATGCTGCCATGTCACGAGTGGAGAGACAAGCAGCACAATTAGAGATTCACGAGCAGCGACGCGATGTCGTTCTGACGACGACTTGAGGTAGCTCTGACACCATGTGACGTTATCCCTCTGAGAGAGAGAGAGAGAGAGAGATGGTGGCTAGGGTTTTGGGAGAGAATGAATCATCTCTTGTTAGGGCCAATAGGCCAATATATATTTTGTACAACATGTGAGGCTCATATGCACAGGAAAGATGTACACACAAGGCTATACCAGTGTTTTCAGAGGCGGGGGTGTAAGACGGTGCGTTTTGCCTGATGTGGGGCGGGGCGTAAGCCCCACGAATTTTTCATTTTTTAATTTAAAAAATATATAGAAATAAAAAATATTATATAAATAGTGTAAATAGATTAAAAACAAACAAAATTAAAAATATTATAAACAAACAAAGCATTTAAGCCTACAAAATTGGTTGATAAATTACAAATATATACACGATAATAAAGATGAACTTATCATTGTCTTTCAATATCATTTAAGATCTAATTCTAAATTTCTAACCAAAATTCAAACTATCTACGTTTATATTCCATAGATTCTATCATTCTATACATGATATATAACCAATTTAAAACAACTTTAGTTCCCAAAAATATCATAATCACCATCCAAGAGAGTAAGACGCATATAAAAGATCACATGGTAGCAATCAAATCATTTTTTTTCAACTATGCAGACAAATTCCAGTGGGGCGTAAGCCCAGGCCATTGGGGCGTAAAAGGCGTGCCCGGGCGTTCGGGGCGTACGCCCCAGTGGTTCGGGCGTAAGCCCCACAGGAAAAAAGCCCCATATTGAGCCGCCCCGGGCGTTTTAGGACCGCCCCGCCCCGGGGAGCGCCCCGGGCGTACCCCGGGGCGAGTTTTTTAAAACACTATACATATGACTAACACTGACTTATACAATAACCACCTTTATGCATGATTCTTGCTCTGGGCCTTGACCATCTACAAATGGGTCATATGTTACAAATAGAATCTTCACCAAACATCCTATCAGCTTGACAAGTTAGACTATTGGACAAAGCAGGAAATTCCCATAAAGAAATTTTTTATGTAGTGGGATAAACTTTAATACATTTGTATCTTTCTATGAAGTATAGAAACCAATTGCGGTACACTGTGCAACCACTATCCAAGTTGGTTCTACAAACATCAGTATAAACTGAACATGAATACCAAGTACTGCAAAGTATGAAACTTATAACCAAATTCACTTAATTATGTCTAGGACCTTATCTGTACCTGCTAGTTAATAGACTTTTGGTGTTTGACCCATTTGAAATTATGTTAAGAGACTCTTGGGAAGTTAATGGTGAACACCCTCCACATTAGGTAGGGGAAGCACTGTTGCCTGTATGAAATATTCACTAATTTTAGTGGGTTTCTTTCATGATAATACAAACAAGATGATTTTCTCATTTCCCCCTTTCTTCAGGGTGGGCCTTTGAAGACTACTGTAACAGGTGTAGAAATGTTTAAGAAGATCTTGGATAATGGACAGGTAAGTAGACAACTGAGTCTTTCCTCCTTTTTGGTTGAAGCAAAATGTGCGCTTTGAAGAATAATTTGGTTCTATGTTTTCCTGCAGGCTGGCGACAACGTGGGCCTTCTTGTACGTGGTTTAAAACGTGGAGATGTGCAACGGGGGCAAGTAAGTAAGCCAACATAAATCCTGCATACATTATTTCTCACATCGGCTAATGGTTTCCATTTTAGTTACTGATTTCTGGTCTTCTAAGATTGAAATGATGGTTTTTCAAGTTTAACCTAACTAATGGTCAGGAAGTAATCCTGTTACATGGCTTTGTCTTCTGTGGATAATTATCCAGTTAAATGGGCCATCTGTCAAAAGATAATGAAGGTCAAAGTTTTACAATAGAATCCTGAATTTTTTAGGGATTTTTTGACTTACACTCCCATTACTATATGGTATTTGGATATACCCCCCAAAATTAATCGTAATTTAGATATAACCCCTAAAAAATATGGTATTTAGAATTTACACCCCCCCCCCCCCCCCCCCCAACCCAAATTTCATCTAAAGATCGTATAGGAATTTGGGAGGGGGGGTATGTCTAATTAGTAATTACGATTAATTTGGGAGGGTATGCCCAAATACCATATAATAATGGGGGTGCAAGTCAAAAAAATCCCTTGTTTTTATATGTGCTTCGTCATCGTGAAGTATTTTATACTTGTTTTTATCTGGAAGAGTCTAAACACATTCAAATGGAGATTTGTCATGTGGGTTCCACTACAGTACCGAATTGGAAATTCGGTACCATACCGAACCCATCTCCACCATCCACCTCATTTTCCATGCATTGTAGTGGTGGGAGTATTATTCTAGGAGCCATGAGATGAGATCCACCATAGGGCCATCAGATGGTCCTTGTGAATTTCGAATACCGTACCAAATTGGGTACCATAGAATTTCCCTTTGTTTTGCTGAAGGCAATCCTAATGCTCGCAGGTAGTTTGTAAGCCTGGTTCTGTGAAGACATACAAGAAATTTGAGGCAGAGATTTATGTGCTGACTAAAGATGAAGGTGGTCGGCATACTGCTTTCTTTTCGAACTACAGGCCTCAGTTCTACATGAGGACTGCAGATGTTACAGGTAAGGTGGAATTACCTGAAAATGTGAAGATGGTGATGCCTGGTGACAACGTGACTGCAGTGTTCGAACTGATATCCCCCGTTCCACTAGAAGCAGGTAATATATGTTTTGTTTCTATCTTAGATGGGAAGCTAAGTGAGTGAGTTTTGAAAGCACATTATACAAAATTTCTATATATATAGTTATATACAGTATTTACCAACCTGCTCAAGTGGTCTAATCGGTTTTAGCGTTAAATCGTTCGCTTCTTACGGGTTTTAGGTAATATCCGATCCAATCCTGCAGCGAACCTGAAATGGTGCCGGTTTCGGTCCAACTGAGTCAAACCGTCTTTCCGGTCTGGGGTTTAAAATATCCTGCTAAAGCAACTATGAGGCCATAAATTTTGTTGAAATCTGTTGATATATACTTTACGAGCCTGATATTTGGTTGGTTTCTGACAGGGCAAAGATTTGCTTTGCGGGAAGGAGGGAGGACTGTCGGCGCAGGAGTTGTTTCCAAAGTGATCAGCTGAGCTTTCCAAGCTAATATCGACTTCTGTTTTGCTTCAAGGAAACCTAGTTGAAGGAAGGAGAACTGTGACTTCCGCATGCCTTGATTTGTTCTGTTTTTCTTTTTTCAAAGCTTTAGTAGGGATTTGGGGATATAGAAGTTTTGTTGGTGATCCTTTGATGATGTTAATTGAGCACAATATTCTTCAATCTGGTTTCCCCGTGTCGCCTAAACTTTTTTGGTCTAACTGTATCATGAATAAATTGCATTCATGGTCAGATGTTACAATAAAGATTCATATGTACTCAGATGCTGTAGGCATTCAATTTGCATTATGTGATCATGTTCTTGATCTATTTGTAGGTCAGGCTATGGCTCAGTTTAATTCGAAGCAGTATATTGTGCTGATTGGTATGATAATTTCGTCTGCATGGCTCTCGATTACAATAACCATCAAGTTTTCCACTGGAATCATTCGAGTTCGATTCCTCTGAGTCGATTAATTAGAAAGATGTCCAATGCAGCGCAGGGCCGCAGGCTGAGTGCCATTCGTCATCGGGGGTGCTTGCACGGGATTGCTGCTCTCAATTAACTTACAAGTCCAAGTTAATCGAGGAGTCGAACTTGGATCCTTCGGTACTCATTTCTTAAAAGGGTTATTTAAGGGTGAGCTAGGCATTAGGTTCGGAACTAGTATTGTGCAAAACCAGTTTTAGCTTATCGAGAACCAGTTCTAGAATTATCGTCGTTGAGTATTTCCCACTGTTGCTATGGGGATGGGTGGCTTCCCCATGTACTTCTTAATCTTCTGGAATGATTCTTTGTAGCGTTAGTACCATGAGAGGATGATTGCCTCCTTGAAAAAGGGTTCGCACTTATTCGCCGACCTTGAGATGAATCAATTGGAGTACATAGATGCGCCCCGTGAATCTATGTACTTCTTTCTGGTTCCAGGGAGTGGGCATGTCGATCCAAGTGCGTATGTATGCTGGGTCGCCTTTGATGCCTTACTGAGTCACTTCGTTACCCTGACTCAGAAGGGAATTTAGTGGGATTAAGCTTCATGCCATATTTGTTGGGTGTGGCAAAGGTCTCCGCGAGGTCTTCGATGTGGTGACTCTCCTCCTTGCTCTTGAGTGGGAGGTCGTCAACGTAAATCTTAGCATCCCTTCGATCTGGTTGTTAAACATGGTGGTGATGAGTCACCGACAAATTCCGCATGTGTTCTTCAGGCTGAAGGATATTACATTGTAGTAGAACCACCCTCGCCCCGACATGATGAAGGGCGTCCTCTCCTGACCGTGTGGATCCATAGATATTTGGTAGTATCCACGATACCCCTCCATGAAAGGGAGACCAACATTGCCCACCATTGAATCCATTGGCTGATTCATGGTAGTGGAAAGCTATCCCCGGGGCACACTTGGTTGCGTACGTTCGGAGATGTACACATCTGAATCTTGCGATTTTTATGGAATTGCCAAAATATTGGCGATCCAATCTGGATAAGCTACAAGTCAAATGAAATGTACTTTGAGTAACTTGGCGACCTCTTCATTTACCCCGTTAACTTTGTGAGGAGAGATGTGTCGCAAATTTTGGCGTATATCCACGACTTCCTCTTTTATGTTGAGTCGATGGCACGTAATTATTGGGCCCATCCCTGGGAGTTACTCGCATCATTACGTGAACTAACTCTTGTGCCCCCGGGATGAATTGAGCTATCCGTTGGAACTCTTCCGCCAATATATTTCTTCCATTGTAGGTGATATGTGGATGTTAAAACTCCAAGTTTGATCCCTTATCAAGCTTCTCTGAGGGGGCGACTTGTTCGCAAGCTTCTCATTGTCATGGCGGCATTCCTCTGTGAGGCTTGTTGGGTCTTAATCTCCAGCTTGCACCATGGTAGTTTGTTGGTTGTGGATGGTGAGTTCATCTTCCACCTCCAATGGCTTACTCCACAGGCTCACCATCCTGGGGCATACAATCCAAAAAAAAGGAGCTTGGAGCGTTATTACTTGACGAAAAGACGACACCATTGCCTTCATTATCTGGAGCCACAAAAGTCAATCTAAGGTGTGATGACCAAGATCCAATAGCCAATAGCCAAGAGCCAAGACTCCTGAGGCTGGGATGCCAAGATGGATGAGGTGAGGTGTACAAGGCCACGAGTTAGCCCCACATTGCCTGGAGAGAAGGAGATCCTGAGCTACTTATATAATTTTCCCTCCCAAACATAGAAGATGCATTTTATAACCGTGCGTCGCTATGGATTTCGTAAGAACTCCGTAGTTAAGCATGCTCAGGCGAGAGTAGTACTAGGATGTGTGACCTCCTGGGAAGTTCTCGTGCAGGCATGGGCAAAGCGGACAATATGTTGTGTTTGGGGCGGATGTTACAAAATAGTATCAGAGATGGTTCTTCTCGCAATGGGGGGAGGGGGTGTTCTAACCTTACATGAGGACGTGTAGCCTTAAGGGGGTGGATTGTGACGACCAAGATCCAATAGCCAAGAGCCAAGACTCCTAGGATGCCAAGATGGATGAGGTGAGGTGTACAAGGCCACGAGTTAGACCCACATCGCCGGGAGAGAAGGCGATCTTGAGTTACTTATATAATTTTCCCTCCCAAACATAGAAGACGCGTTTTAAAACCGTGCGCCGCTACGGATTTCGTAAGAACTCCGTAGTTAAGCGTGCTCGGGTGTGAGTAGTACTAGGATGTGTGATCTCCTGGGAAGTTCACATGTGGGCATGGGCAAAGCGGACAATATCTTGTGTGTTTGGGGCCGATGTTACAAAATGGTATCAGAGCCGGTTCTCCTCGCAATGGGGGGGGTTCTAACCCTACACGGGAACGTGTAGCCCTAAGGGGGTGGATTGTGACGACTAAGATCCAAGAGCCAAGACTCTTAAGACTGGGAGGCCAAGATGGATAAGGTGAGGTGTACAAGGCCACGATTTAGCCCCACATCGCCTGGAGAGAAGAAGATCATGAGCTACTTATATAATTTTCTGTCACGCCCCAGAAATCCGGAACCGATCCCTGGGGTGTGAATTAAGAAAAACCAAGGGATTTAGGGTTTGGTCAACTATCTACTCCACTTAGGGTTTCTCACAGGGCTTCTACTCTCTCAAAAAAATATTTTAAAACATACTTTTATGAAAACTTTTTTTTTTTTTTTAGGAAAAGTATAGAGATATAATTTTATCGACAAAGAGATGATTACGCTCGACCCTCAACCGGGCTATCCTATCAGCATGTGCAGCCTACCGGTGCCCCACATGCTGACAGAAGTCCCTCTTAAGGGAGCACGAGACTCAAGCCTCTGACGGCGAGCCGAGTAGTCTCGCCCGCTCTCTCGCACTCGGGCACTGGTTCGCATGTTCTATCTAATGGGCTAGTCAGTTGGCTCACTTTTTAACTTATATTTTCATAGTGAGCTACCCTAGGCTTGGGACCTTGAGAAGAGGCCTACCCAAAAAGAATACAGTTGTATCATTGTCAGACATAACATATACCCTAAGCTAAATAATTCTTATCGAATCTAATTCGATTACAATGCCAGGGAGAAAAGGGACTACGACAAGACATACAGAAACCTAAAACTTCACCGCCCTCCTAACTCCGCTGCTGGCCTCGTGCTGCGGCTACCCCTGAGTCTCCGAACCTGCAGAAGAGCCTACTCGTGGAAGGAGTAGTGCCCCAAACGGGGTCAGTCCAAACCACTGACTGGCAAGTAAACCCCACTCTAAAGGGGTGAGTGTGTGCGAGAGTGTCATTATACAAAATCAAAGAAAACAATTACATATTTAATTAATAAAAAAAACACTCTAACGAATTCTAGCAAGGTATGTGATGAATTCGCACCAACTATTATTTCTACTACTCCCATATAATGTTACATTCATCTTCTAACCATAATATATGTATAGATAACTTGTACAGATTTTAACAGCATGCGTCATGGTATCAACCAAGTATATAAAAAAAAGAGTGATAGATGTGCTGGTGAATAGGATCATTTGTAGTCGTTTAGTATATACAAGTCTCAGCAACGATCCTTCTTAACTACATTAGAAACTACATGACATACAATTCTACCTAAAATGTCAAAGCCAACATTCCGCTATTGTCTAATACTAACCAACACTCTAATCATGATTAATGATATATAATATACAAGAATCATATATAGAAAATCACAAAATAGCGGTATGAAAGAATTAACCGAAAATAGCCTCAGAGCAAGTGAATACTTGCCTTAGGTTTTGTGAGATGTATTTGCATGTCTCTGATTGTCCAATTTGATCTTTCTACTAGTTGATCTCTGCTCTGCCCTTCGTTTGATCATCAAGGTCAACAACTGACATGTTATACACATTATATTATTAGTCTATTAATTTAAACAATGACATCTATAACGGGTTCAGGGCAAAATCGGGGGTTTGATTTATCATCCGCCCGAGATGCGATCGGGTTAGGTACAATTTTGGCAATCAAAGCAACCGGTTGGTTGAGCTCGGTGGCACCATGTGCAAGGCCACGATGGAATCACTACTAACCCAAAACATGAGTTTATTTCAACCCATTGACATATAATATAAAATTACCAAATTGCCCCCATCACCTTCCTCCAAGTCAAGTTAAAGAAAGGAAAGGGAAGCCTTAGCTGGCCTAGAGCCGCGTCGATCGATTCACGAGGGTTGCCACTGGCTCTTACAAAGTCGTCGGCATTATCGCCACCATGGGGTCAGTTGCATGCGCAAAAGCCTACACAGGGATTTAATACTTTCGGTCCGCCTGGGCGATCAAGATCGCATTGGCACAAATCATATTTAAACAATCATAAAAACATTATTAAATTGCTTAGCTCGATGGATCAAAATTGACGACTCGAGGGTTCTCCTCATGGTAGGGTTTCCAATAGCCGGTTGTCGGATTAACATCGCAATAGGAGGTCGAGTGCCACATGGATGCCAATCGTTGGCCTCCCGACCGGTGGCAACCTCAACAAAAAGAGGGAAAAAGAGGGGGGGCTTGTTAGTCAGCTCGGGTGACTGTCAGCCCAAAGAGCATGTTCGGGCTTAATCCGTTTTTGTTAGCTGCATTGTCGCCGGCCATATGGCTGGGCCGGGCCGCGTCGAGACAAGCAACATGGGACATCCACGACCAAGAAATAGAGAACACACACAGGGGGGAGGAAGGGGGACCTACCTTGGGTAGTGAGATTCCTCCGCAGCTGCGAGCTCCTCCGCGCCACGCCTCCTTGTCCCAGTCGATCCCTTAGGTAGGCCGCTACTAAACCGATCGAAGGGTACCGAGGTCATGGGGGTCCCCTTGTCCGCGGCTGCGTTTTCCCACCGGCCACCTTGTGGCAGCCCAAACCGTAGAGAGAGAAGAGAGGAATTCGGAAAGAAGGGTGAGGAGAATGGGGGTTTGGGATTTGATTTAAAGATAGGGCAGATCGGGGTTGTTGGGGAGAGATAGGGATTGAAATCGAGTGAGAGAAAAGAGGGGGAAACGATTGGGGTTGAGATCAGATGAGGGAAGAGAGAGGGGAAGGTCGGGTCTGGGTTTAGGGCTGGGATTGAGGGAAGGGGGTGAAGGGGGTCGGGCTGAGGAAGGGAAGAGAGGGGGGTCGGCTTGGGGGTTTTAAAGGGGAGGGGAAGGGCGGAGGCCGGCGGGGTAGGGAGCCTAGGGGCGGCGGCGGCAGCGGGATTTGGGGCGGTGCCGTCGGCGGGAATCCGGGGCGGTGGCGCGGCAGTAGAGGGGGGCGGCGTCGGCGGGAATCCGGGGCGGCGGCGCGGCTTTGGGGAGAGGGCCGGGGTCGGGTTTGGGTTCAAGAGGGGGAGAAAGAGAGAGAGTGGAACCAGAGAAAAGAGAGAAGAGAGAGAGAGAGAGAGAGAGAGAGAGAGCGAGAGAGAGAGAGAGAGAGAGAGAGAAAGGGGGGATGGGTGGGGTCACGGGTTGGGGGTTGGGATGGGTAGTGGATTTTAGGTTTTGTTTTTCTCTCTTTTTTTTTTTTTTTTTAGTTAGTTCTTTCTTTTATCTTTTTTTTTTTTTTTTTAAAAAAAAAAAAAAAACCCGGTCATTACATCCTACCCACCTTAATAGAATTTTCGTCCCGAAAATTAACCCCTAAAACTAAGGATACACAATCATCAATCTCTACTACCAAAGTGAAGAAAGACAAGAACAATGAAAGATGACTTACGGCTGGCATGAATATCCTTCCTACTATCGATAGTAAAAAGTTAAACCACTACGCCAATAATACAAAAAAAAAAAAGAGGGTCACTTGTATGACTACTAACCTAACGTATAATAACGAGTCACTTAATTATTAGGATGGAAGTGAACATCCAAATCCTCGCATCGCGAATACGAGTTTTGGCTTTCATTTTCTATTTTTTTTTTTTTTTTTTTATCATTACGGACTAAACCAAATCATGAGTTTTGATCATTAACCCTGCCTAGATAAGGGGCATCCCCCTTATCGGTTCTGCCGAGGGGTGTCCCCCTCGGTAGGGCAATTACCAAAATTCATAGATTCAGAAACTCAGACTGCACTCAACTGATAATATTGATAATAAAAGTATATTCATATATATGGGTGCCCATACACCCACATATAATCTTATACTTTTAGTATCAAAACTATAATCGTAGGGATGTATACTACACATATGCGCCCATACACATATATTTAAATACACATTCCTAAATGACGTTACGAAATAAATGACTCAACTAATATACCTAAACTTAAATTCTTTAAGATTTCCTTCTAGAACAAATGCTTCTATTACTTATGCAATTACTACTATATGGCTTAGAGAATACTACATCCAAGATAACATAACTAAGTTATATACCCCCCGAGAGGAAGGAGGGAACAACGTTGAATCGAAAGCAAATATATTTATTGAAACTCATAACACCTGCACTCCCAATGATGCTATTATGGCATGACTCGGAAACCTTCTAGAGGGTATACCATGGTCCACAAATCAGGTAAGGAAGGAAACTTACTATCTGAGTAGATGACAATGAAATAAGAGAATAATTAACCTACTGACAGGAAAGAGCCAAAAACTAAGATACGACATAATAAACACTACACAGTTGGGTCACGAGTCCTTAAACTAAAACAACTCTGATTTAGTCGAAGAAGTTATCAATTAGAACCCTAATAGGCAACTAATACGAGATATTAAATCTTTACCCTAAATAAATCAAGTTAGTTAGATAGAAATCTGACAGACACAGAAAAGCGAGAACAAGAGAACTGAGACAATTGCGAACAACTTGAAACAACTCAAGGTAAGACAAGACTAGTTAGACCCAGGTAAGACGACTTAGTATGACAAGGACAACGGACAAAACTAGCACAAACTTGAACCTATTGAATACCAATGAAAGTCGGTCAGAAGAAACTGAACCGATAAAAGTTTACTAGAACCGGTAAGAAATTAGAATCAAGACGGGGTAAAACGGCTAAACAAATACTGCTCGTAAGATCTTAACTGATAAAGCATTTCCAATTTCATAAATATAGAAAATTCCCTTGACATTGTCACTAACATCCTTCTTATATTCAGTTATCGCAATTTTATCTTACGTCACTGCCATCTGGCCAGCGTACTTTTTCTCGCGAGTCTCAACCGGAATTGTATAACCAATTTTCAAAGCCTCCGAAGAGTTAGTGCTTATGTATCCGTCAAATACTCCGAAAAGAAAGTGCATAGCCGCCAAAGCCTCCGAAGAGTCAGTGCGTATGTATCCGTCAAATCCTCCGAAAAGAAAGTGCGTAGCCGCCAAAGCCTCCGAAGAGTCAGTGCGTATGTATCCGCCAAATCCTCCGAAGAGAAAGTGCGTAGTCGCCAAAGCCTCCGAAGAGTCAGTACGTATGTATCCGCCAAATCCTCCGAAGAGAAAGTGCGTAGCCGCCAAAGCCTCCGAAGAGTCAGTGCGTATGTATCCGCCAAATCCTCCGAAGAGAAAGTGCGTAGCCGCCAAAGCCTCCGAAGAGTCAGTGCGTATGTATCCGCCAAATCCTCCGAAGAGAAAGTGCGTAACCGCCAAAGCCTCCGAAGAGTCAGTGCGTATGTATCCGCCAAATCCTCCGAAGAGAAAGTGCGTAACCGCCAAAGCCTCCGAAGAGTCAGTGCGTATGTATCCGCCAAATCCTCCGAAGAGAAAGTGCGTAGCCGCCAAAGCCTCCGAAGAGTCAGTGCGTATGTATCCGCCAAATCCTCCGAAGAGAAAGTGCGTAGCCGCCAAAGCCTCCGAAGAGTCAGTGCGTATGTATCCGCCAAATCCTCCGAAGAGAAAGTGCGTAGCCGCCAAAGCCTCCGAAGAGTCAGTGCGTATGTATCCGCCAAATCCTCCGAAGAGAAAATGCGTAGCCTCACAATGTCCTCTACCGGACAGTCACAATCCACCGCCAAAGTTCCCGAGGAACAGTGCGTACCCTGCCACGAGGGTCTCCATCAAGACGTTCCGAAATCTACTAATCATATGAACTCAAACCACTATCTGAGATTCTCATCTCCTGGTATATTCTTTGAAACCACTACCCCCAAGGGTTATCATCACTACTCATATGATTTATTTTAAAATGACATATAAGCTTTATACTAACCCATGGTACACCGGAGAAAATTATCAAGAAGACTAAATCAATTATTATACCTAGAACTAAACAATGGCGATCCTAAAATACCGACTAAGCCTCTAATACTAATGGTCGATGAAGAATAAAGGAGTCCTAAGATACCGGCTAGGTCTCTAGTGCTAAAGGTCAACGAAAATTAAGGAGTCCTAAAATACCGGCTAAGTCTCTAGTACTAATGGTCAATGAAAATCAAGGAAATCCTAATTTTCCTCCTACAGTGATATAAGAAAAGTAATTCTCTCACTACTATTTCTCAAAGGTCACCCACCTATATGAAAACCATTAGGTCCAACAATCATTGCCATTACTATATGTTCGGTACAACTGCCAAAGTCTCAATTATAGACAATGCAACCTTAACCTGCCAAAGTCCCAAGCAGGAACAGTACCTCACCAAATTCTCATTTGGATCTTATCCATAATTTGCTCTCAAAATAACTCCTCAAAGTTACCCCGTTCAGATGCACAACGCACACAACCACATAAAAGTCTAACACCTACCAAATATAAAATTCTCTTGCTATAGCTAGATAAAAAAACTCAACTAAAATACAAATGATAACCTACATGATTGATTATTACATTAAGTTCGTAAAGGACACTCTCTCTTCTTGTGGCCACTCTGTCTACAGATATAGCATACCCCCTTCAACGGGCATTCATTTCGAACATGACCCTCTCGTCTGCAGTTATGACATACTAGCTGCTCCTGACCTTTTCCTCCTTCAATATCATCTTGAGATTTGGTTGAAGTCTTTTGTCGCTTGTTGCAGTGCTCTTCCTGATGCCCTTTTTGGAATCTCCCAGATTCCTCTATTTCGCACTCTACAGCCAATGCTCGATTAACCACCTCTTCATAAGACTGACTTAAGAATGCAGAAAGTTTTCCTCTGATCTCCGGCTTTAGGCCATGCTCAAAATGTCTAGCCTTTCGGGCATCAGTTGCTACTTGGTGCAGGGCATATCTAGAAAGCTCCGAAAACTTGGCCTCATACTGTGCCACAGTACGAGACCCCTGGTTAAGGGCTAAGAACTCCATCTCCATCCGGTACTGCACGGTAACCGGAAAGAACTTCTTTCGAAAGAGTTCCTCGAACTCCTGCCAGGTGATCGCTCCTCGATCTGCAGCTCTGGTACGCTGGACAGTCTGCCACCAGAAATCTGCCTCAGCCTCGAACTGATATGAAGCGAAAGTGACTCTCCTATCGTCGGTGATGCCCAATGCGTTAAGTATCTTCTCAACCTGCTGGAACCATCGATCGGCCTCCAAGGGGTCTGGCTCACCCTTGAAACTCGGTGGTCCCATCGCCTTAAAGTCTTTCAGCAATTTCCCTTGCCGCTCGCCCTCGGCCTGCTGATGAGCCTGTGCCTGGGCAAGGGCAGCTTGAGCTAGCTTAGCCTGCTGCTGGTTAACAGCAGCCTGCTGCTGCTGGACCACGGTGGTCATCCCCTGGAGCATCTCTATCATCCTTATTGTGCCGTCAGGCTCAGAGGACAACCCTGCTCCGTTGCCGCTTCTAGCACCCGCCATCTGCAAAACCACTATCTATGTTAAAAAAAACTACTTCCAAACCTAAACTTTGATTCCTACAATCTAAGTCCCTAGAATCATATCCCTAGGCTCTGATACCAGCTGTCACGCCCCAGAAATCCGGAACCGATCCCTGGGGTGTGAATTAAGAAAAACCAAGGGATTTAGGGTTTGGTCAACTATCTACTCCACTTAGGGTTTCTCACAGGGCTTCTACTCTCTCAAAAAAATATTTTAAAACATACTTTTATGAAAACTTTTTTTTTTTTTTTTTTTTTTAGGAAAAGTATAGAGATATAATTTTATCGACAAAGAGATGATTACGCTCGACCCTCAACCGGGCTATCCTATCAGCATGTGCAGCCTACCGGTGCCCCACATGCTGACAGAAGTCCCTCTTAAGGGAGCACGAGACTCAAGCCTCTGACGGCGAGCCGAGTAGTCTCGCCCGCTCTCTCGCACTCGGGCACTGGTTCGCATGTTCTATCTAATGGGCTAGTCAGTTGGCTCACTTTTTAACTTATATTTTCATAGTGAGCTACCCTAGGCTTGGGACCTTGAGAAGAGGCCTACCCAAAAAGAATACAGTTGTATCATTGTCAGACATAACATATACCCTAAGCTAAATAATTCTTATCGAATCTAATTCGATTACAATGCCAGGGAGAAAAGGGACTACGACAAGACATACAGAAACCTAAAACTTCACCGCCCTCCTAACTCCGCTGCTGGCCTCGTGCTGCGGCTACCCCTGAGTCTCCGAACCTGCAGAAGAGCCTACTCGTGGAAGGAGTAGTGCCCCAAACGGGGTCAGTCCAAACCACTGACTGGCAAGTAAACCCCACTCTAAAGGGGTGAGTGTGTGCGAGAGTGTCATTATACAAAATCAAAGAAAACAATTACATATTTAATTAATAAAAAAAACACTCTAACGAATTCTAGCAAGGTATGTGATGAATTCGCACCAACTATTATTTCTACTACTCCCATATAATGTTACATTCATCTTCTAACCATAATATATGTATAGATAACTTGTACAGATTTTAACAGCATGCGTCATGGTATCAACCAAGTATATAAAAAAAAGAGTGATAGATGTGCTGGTGAATAGGATCATTTGTAGTCGTTTAGTATATACAAGTCTCAGCAACGATCCTTCTTAACTACATTAGAAACTACATGACATACAATTCTACCTAAAATGTCAAAGCCAACATTCCGCTATTGTCTAATACTAACCAACACTCTAATCATGATTAATGATATATAATATACAAGAATCATATATAGAAAATCACAAAATAGCGGTATGAAAGAATTAACCGAAAATAGCCTCAGAGCAAGTGAATACTTGCCTTAGGTTTTGTGAGATGTATTTGCATGTCTCTGATTGTCCAATTTGATCTTTCTACTAGTTGATCTCTGCTCTGCCCTTCGTTTGATCATCAAGGTCAACAACTGACATGTTATACACATTATATTATTAGTCTATTAATTTAAACAATGACATCTATAACGGGTTCAGGGCAAAATCGGGGGTTTGATTTATCATCCGCCCGAGATGCGATCGGGTTAGGTACAATTTTGGCAATCAAAGCAACCGGTTGGTTGAGCTCGGTGGCACCATGTGCAAGGCCACGATGGAATCACTACTAACCCAAAACATGAGTTTATTTCAACCCATTGACATATAATATAAAATTACCAAATTGCCCCCATCACCTTCCTCCAAGTCAAGTTAAAGAAAGGAAAGGGAAGCCTTAGCTGGCCTAGAGCCGCGTCGATCGATTCACGAGGGTTGCCACTGGCTCTTACAAAGTCGTCGGCATTATCGCCACCATGGGGTCAGTTGCATGCGCAAAAGCCTACACAGGGATTTAATACTTTCGGTCCGCCTGGGCGATCAAGATCGCATTGGCACAAATCATATTTAAACAATCATAAAAACATTATTAAATTGCTTAGCTCGATGGATCAAAATTGACGACTCGAGGGTTCTCCTCATGGTAGGGTTTCCAATAGCCGGTTGTCGGATTAACATCGCAATAGGAGGTCGAGTGCCACATGGATGCCAATCGTTGGCCTCCCGACCGGTGGCAACCTCAACAAAAAGAGGGAAAAAGAGGGGGGGCTTGTTAGTCAGCTCGGGTGACTGTCAGCCCAAAGAGCATGTTCGGGCTTAATCCGTTTTTGTTAGCTGCATTGTCGCCGGCCATATGGCTGGGCCGGGCCGCGTCGAGACAAGCAACATGGGACATCCACGACCAAGAAATAGAGAACACACACAGGGGGGAGGAAGGGGGACCTACCTTGGGTAGTGAGATTCCTCCGCAGCTGCGAGCTCCTCCGCGCCACGCCTCCTTGTCCCAGTCGATCCCTTAGGTAGGCCGCTACTAAACCGATCGAAGGGTACCGAGGTCATGGGGGTCCCCTTGTCCGCGGCTGCGTTTTCCCACCGGCCACCTTGTGGCAGCCCAAACCGTAGAGAGAGAAGAGAGGAATTCGGAAAGAAGGGTGAGGAGAATGGGGGTTTGGGATTTGATTTAAAGATAGGGCAGATCGGGGTTGTTGGGGAGAGATAGGGATTGAAATCGAGTGAGAGAAAAGAGGGGGAAACGATTGGGGTTGAGATCAGATGAGGGAAGAGAGAGGGGAAGGTCGGGTCTGGGTTTAGGGCTGGGATTGAGGGAAGGGGGTGAAGGGGGTCGGGCTGAGGAAGGGAAGAGAGGGGGGTCGGCTTGGGGGTTTTAAAGGGGAGGGGAAGGGCGGAGGCCGGCGGGGTAGGGAGCCTAGGGGCGGCGGCGGCAGCGGGATTTGGGGCGGTGCCGTCGGCGGGAATCCGGGGCGGTGGCGCGGCAGTAGAGGGGGGCGGCGTCGGCGGGAATCCGGGGCGGCGGCGCGGCTTTGGGGAGAGGGCCGGGGTCGGGTTTGGGTTCAAGAGGGGGAGAAAGAGAGAGAGTGGAACCAGAGAAAAGAGAGAAGAGAGAGAGAGAGAGAGAGAGAGAGAGAGAGAGAGAGCGAGAGAGAGAGAGAGAGAGAGAAAGGGGGGATGGGTGGGGTCACGGGTTGGGGGTTGGGATGGGTAGTGGATTTTAGGTTTTGTTTTTCTCTCTTTTTTTTTTTTTTTTAGTTAGTTCTTTCTTTTATCTTTTTTTTTTTTTTTTTTAAAAAAAAAAAAAAACCCGGTCATTACATTTTCCCTCCCAAACATAGAAGACGCGTTTTAAAACCGTGGCCGCTACGGATTTCGTAAGAACTCCGTAGTTAAGCGTGCTCGGACGAGAGTAGTACTAGGATGGGTGATCTCCTGGGAAGTTCTCATGTGGGCATCGGCAAAGCGGACAATATCTTGTGTGTTTGGGGCGGATGTTACAAAGGATATCAAACTGAGTGTCAGTAGTGGCGGGTCCTGTCTCCCTAGGAACGTCACCTCGCCATGATTGATAATTGTTCTCCCCCAGTCTCCAATAAGTTGATGGAAGAAGGAGTGAGTCCGTCCATACTGGATCTTATTTTGGAGAACCTTTGAAGGCAGCAGGCTTTCATGGTGCTTCCTCTATCGGTAGTGTTTGATGAACTCCATTTAGATTTGAATTGTTACTACTAGAAGGTCATCCGATAGGGTTGTAGCGTCTTTTAGGTTGCCATCAAAGAAATTGATCTTCTCAGGTGTGCCCCCAGTGGCTAGTCTCCTGCTCATATCCTTTTCTTAGGTTGGATGAGCCTGTGACTTGGAACATTGGTAAGGGTGAGAACCCCTTTCAAAATGGATTCCCACGATCTCATGTTCTTGGAGAAATTGAATTAGTAGTTGGGATTCCTCCTCCATCATGTTGCTCCAAATGTAAGTGATTTTTGGGTGCTAAAAGTCGTCCAAGTTGACCTCGTACAGGACCTCCGTCAATGGAGGCTTGCTTTAGAGCGTCTCTTCTTCCCCTTGGGTTACCAAACCTTTCTCCTTAGCTTGCACTTCGGGGGCTTGCTTCTTTACGGTGGTTGAAGTCTCCTCCATATCCAATGAATCACACTTTAAGCTTGTGACCCTCGTGAAGTCCGAAGCTTTATTATTTGGTGGTAGGACGAAGCCGCATCCCTTGCTCGCTGAAGCCATAGCTGCCCAAAAATGGCATTGACACTGGCAGCTGCTCCAATCATGAGGAACCAGTTGTCAATAGTCATTGATCATGTCATTACCGGGTGCACTATCTCGCCATAGTTGAAAACGATTTCTCCACCGAATCCAGTAAACTAGATGGCAGAAGAGCCTAGTCCTTCTAGGCTTTGCCTTAGATCAGCAAGCACCTGAAAGGTAAAGAACATTCTCAACACTTCCCCCATCGATGAGGACGCATCACATGTACTTTGCCCCAGCCCACCCAAAATGTTACCACAAATGAGTCGTCAATTGAGGTCGTCGTGCCGATCAGGGCTTCTTTGCTTTGCTTCTTGGTGGCTAATTACTTGATAGTCTCTCCCGCCAGGTTTAGGTAGGCTTGTAGCTTCAAATGTAGTAGGAACCCCTCTTTTAGGAGGTCCCATAGATATCGCCAAATTGAGGGGGTAATTTTTATTGGGTATTTAGAACTAGGATCTATACATGACTGAAGCCTAGAGTGGGGGTGAATAGGCTAATCGATTTTTCTCCAAATAAGTTCACTCACCGCTCTTGTAAAATTTACACAATCTCAAAACAACTTATCTCATATTAAATTCAATAACAGTCTAAAGATTGTAATATTACGAACTAAATCAATTCCAGATGGCCAAGATGATATTTTCAAATTCGTATATAAATATACTACTAATGAAAAGATAATCTCTTCAGCCACAGATATTACAAGATATTTGGACGATGTTTGAAAAATTCCTACTCCTTGGGGATTCACCAAAAATTCCTACTCCTTGGGGATTCACCTCCTGAGGTTTTACCTAGCGCACTGCACTATTAGAGTTAATACAAAGCGATTACAATTCCATAGACATGCTTATCACCTTAGATGACAACTCCTCTTTTCACCTTGTTCTTTTTTTTTACAACTCCTCTTTTCACCTTGTTCTTTTTTTTTTGTAATCTTTTGTGCTTGATCTTTTAACTGTGTATTTGAGTGATATAAACTTGAATCTTCAAGCGCATTCTTTATGTTTGATATTATATCACTTTGAGGCTTTAGTTTTACCTGGACAAGCGTAGGTCATTTTCGCTTTCGACCTTGTCGCTAACTTTCGTTAGCGACAAGGTCGTTGTCTCGCACCATGGGGGGACTCTGGTTTGTGTTTTGATGTTTTCTAGTTTCAATCGGAAAAGCGCCCCCCCCCCCCCCCCCCCCCCCCCCCTCGCTCCCCACTCAATACACACCTCTCTTATATGTATGTAAGAGATACTTGTTCGTAGTTTCATTTGCAGACTTATTCTTTTGTCATTGTAATTTAGTTTTGCTTTTATGTTTTTGTGGACAGAGGTACGTAGCGGATGACTTTTCTTCCCCAAGTGGAGGAGAGGACGGTTGGTGGAGGGAGATCAAGGAATGGACAGAGGAGGGGTGGGGGGAGATAGGAATAGAGGGAGGAGTGAGTTGGAGGAGAGAGAGAGAGAGAGAGAGAGAGAGAGAGAGAGAGAGAGAGAGAGAGAGAGAGAGAGAGAGAGAGGAATGCTCAAAACAAACACAACACCCTTTACATGTGCTAAAGAAGCTGTTTGTTGTTTGACATGGAACAACCAATCCCACATCCAATCTTCGCCGCCCATTTACTTCCAATTTTTCACCAATAGTATCATAACAAGTCAGCAATTGTAAGAGAAAGGACGGAAGATAAAGAGACATTTCGTTCCAAATGAACGATATAAGCACCCCCTCGTTTCATTCCGGACGCTCACGGCACCCACCTCTCTCAAATTCGTCCTTCCCCACCGTCTCATCACCGGACGGAACCCCCGGCCCTCACTCCCCCCCTCCATCCAAAATCCCCCTGATCCGATCACCAGAGGTCGAAGAGAACCCAATCCGGATCTCATCAGGGGAAATCAAAACCCTAGAATCCCCAATTCTTTCAATTCAAATCTTGCCGGAAACCGTTGATCCTACCTCTCGAAAACCCTAGATCCTTCCGGCGAAGTCTTCCGAATGGGTGCGACTAGGGTTTGCCCCGGCGCCGCCTCCAACAGGCTGTCGTCCTCCTCCCCCTCGTCGTCCTCCTCACCCCCTCAGCCCCCCTCCGAGACGTCCTCGACGTCGGTGACGGAGACGGTGAACGGGTCGCACCACTTCAACATCACGGGGTACTCGCTGTCGAAGGGCATGGGGATCGGGCGCTACGTCCCGTCTGACACCTTCACGGTGGGCAGCTACGAGTGGGCCATCTATTTCTACCCGGACGGGAAGAGCACCGAGGACAACGCGACGTACGTGTCCCTGTTCATCGCCCTGGCAAGCGAGGGGACCGACGTGCGGGCGCTGTTCGAGCTGACGCTGATGGACCAGAGTGGGAAGGAGCAGCACAAGGTCCATAGCCACTTCGGGAGGAACCTCGAGGGAGGACCCTACACCCTCAAATACAGGGGGAGCATGTGGTGAGCCTGTGGGAGGGGGGAAGACATTCAATTCTATTTCTTGGGTTCTTTTATTTTTCATTTTGGCTGCATGGATTTGATAGGAGACATTGTTAGATCTTTGTTATTCTTATTGATGTGACTGCTCTGTAGGATCTGTTTCTGTAAGCTACTTTTCTGTATATGGTTTCAGGGGTGTTGGGATTTGACTTTTTTGATGCATAAACATGCTAACGTATGCTAGTTTATTAATAAAGAATTTTTGATAGCGCTTGAGTGGTTTGGGTTAGTTTCTAATATGTGAAAGAAAGGCAGGTTTGAGCTTGGAATCAAATGTTGACATATTTACTACGAAATCTCCAAAATATGTCCCCTTTTTGAGGATCCAAAATTTTTATAGTACCAAATTTTATTCAGAAAGAATGAATAGTCGGCCCAAATGACTGACATTTGACCGTAATCCGACATTCCGTCTTGTTTGGACAATTCCACTGAAAAGTTCCATCTTTCTAAGAAATTTTAACTTTTTGAATGAATCTTATAAAAATCTTCCATTCTGATTTTATTTTTCATAATAGTCTGACATGTGATAGAAATCAATCGAAATTTAACAGAAATCCAACAAATTTCCATCGCCTTTGATCGTAATCTGTCAAATTTACTCTTTATGACCAACCAAATAAACATTTAAAACCTTGATGAGTTAATTAAATATTTTATGTTTTTAGATAAAGCCTCAACGTACAAAACAATTTTCGTGGATTTTAGCATTGCTGTAAAAAATACGGTGAATACCTAAATTGTTTCTTTTTTGTTAATGATGGTTGATTGATGTCGATGGAACACCTGAAGGTGAGGATTAGGGGTACTTGGCAATTCACAAGATGAGATCGGAACAATCGACACCTTGTTGAATAGTCAGCTTGCACTCCGATGATGATGTGTGATCCTCAAGCGTGCAAATTATTCACCCATAGAAATGCTAATTTAGAAAGTTGATTGCCTCAACCTTCGGTAGAGATCATCTACATCAAATCTAACTCATTGGAAACATCCGTAGGAACAATACCATTGTCCCAAGTGTCATTGCAAGAAAACCCTACATTCTCTTTGATTATTCCTTACAAGAAGTTTGATTAACCATTATGATATAACATTGTGGTTTCTGATGCTTCGATACAAAATTGATGTATAAAGAATTCGAGTGAGATAGGGTGTTTAGAATAAATTTAGTACCTTGAAGAGTTAAATTTAATAAATTCCCATGTTAGTTCACATAATTCACTCTCCAACCAGTGCTTTAACCGTCATCAATATCGTTATTGCCAAGTGTCTTGGGGGAAAAATCAGCGATTTATTGCTTATTTATCTCCATTATCACTACAAATTGGGAAAAATATGAAAATAGATAAAATAAAAATGTGAAATAAAGGGTTTCATTTTTTTTAAAGATATATCCCTTTATAATGTGTATATATACACCATTATGATAAAAAATAATTATTTATTTAAGGGGACACTCAGATGAGTGTCTGACAAAATCTGTGAGTTGTCTGACACTTTCTGTGAACTGTCGGAGTCATACTTTCCAGCACAGTCTAAATTAAACAATTACAAAGTTACAATAAGATAACAAACACTCTGAACATGATAAACATCTATATGAAAATCTGAGAACCAATAATTATATGGAATTCGAATTAATTTTTTGTTGATTATATGATTAACATTTTGAAACGCATCAAATTTGATGATAACATGTTTATCATTTAATTTTCTTGAAGATCTTAAAAGCAGTGTTCTGAAAGGCTCAAAGCACACATGAGGCGCAAAGGTCTCCTAGAGCATAAGCGCAAGGCGCAACTCAAGGTGCCTGATTGAAGTAAGGTGTATATAAATATAAATATATATATATATATATTTATTTATTTAAAACATGCATAACTAGACTAAGGAAATGAATATTAACACAAAATAAATTAGATATATCGTTGTTGCAACAACACAAATGTTGTAGCCTTGTGGGTTTGAATTACGGCTCTAAATAAGTTAGTTAAAACATATTAAATATTTAAATATGTATAGTTCAAATTCAATAACCAGTTATAAGATATCAAATGTGATATTATAGCAAATAAAAAATAAATAGTGAATGATTGAATGTGTTATTTTATCCGTGTGCTTGTGCACATGCTTCTAAATCAGTATGAAATGTACAAATCGAGAAAGAGAAGGAAGCTTATTGAATCTTTTAATAGTTGAAATAGTATCAAAGTCATCAAATCCAACCCACAATTGCTCGTATGATCCTACCTAAGAACTATAATATAATTTTGAATGTAAATATTCAATCAATGTACCAATATTCAGACTACTGTAATCATGAGTCAAATCTACTTAATAATTTAATCATATTTTCAAAAATATCAAGTGCAAGTACATAATTGCACATGATTCAATTAGATGAGCTTTTTTTGTGTCTGGAGCCTGGAGCCTGGAGCCTAGGCACACAACTTAGACCTAGCGCATGCCTTTCTAACAGAGTCTCGCCTTGTGCTTTTTGAGGCGCGGGGCGTGAGCATGAGCCTAGGCGTGCACCTTTTACAACACTGCTTAAAAGAAATCACAAAAAAAGGAGTGAAATTACTTCAACTTTGAAGATTTGAAAAAACCCCCAAATCGGCAGAGAAAAGTCCCAAATCTACCAAAAACAAGTTATGGAAGGCTTAGATTAGGTTTAGAACCCAAATCGAACAAAAAAGGATAGAAAATGGAGAAAACCCACGCTTTCTCCACAATGTTTTAAAAGAAGAAAGGCGTATCGAGGTATTTTTCCGCTGGAGAGATGAGGCGTAAGCCTCAAGGCGCACCGAGGCCGTAAGCCTTGATTTTTTTCGAGGTGTTTTGGTAAAAAAAAGTGTAAAAAAGAAAAAAATCAAAATAAATACTATTATTGAATGTGTAATAATAATTGAACTAGATATGCATAATAAATCACAATGTGTTAGAAAATATCGTATATGACACGATTGAGGACTCCATCGAGCAATCTAACAACAAAATAGAAAGTTAAATTGTTCAAACACGCTTAATTCTTTAATATTCAATATAATAATTAAAGTAACAACTAACAAGTAATAGCAAATTGTTAGACCTTGAAGAGAGAAGAGAGAAGAGAGAAGAGAGGAGAGAGATGTTTGGGAGTAAGGATACATTACTCATTTAGGCAAAAGCCCTATATATCACTATACAAAGGATGGGGTCACCAAAGGGTGAGCATACCCAAAATAGACTAAAAGAGCCTATACAAGGATTAAGAATGAATCTACATACTCTAACACCCCCCCTCAAACTCAAGGTGGATCATACACCAAGAGTTTGCTAAGGAGATATCGAAAACGCTGAATAGTGTGTGTCTTCGTAAAGAAGTCTGCAAGCTGCTCTGTAGAAGACACATGTGGAAGTGAGAGTGTGCCATCCTTATAGCAATGACGAACATAATGACAATCTAGCTCAATGTGCTTTGTGCGCTCGTGAAATACCGGATTGCTAGCTATTTGAATAGCACTACGGTTGTCACAATGGAGGGGAGTCGACGAGGTCAGATGAACACCCATATCCTCGAGTAGGCGACACAACCAAACGACCTCACACGAAGTACGTGCCATAGCACGATACTCGGCCTCAGTACTAGATAGCGAAACAATCTCCTGCTTCTTACTTTTCTAGGAGATGAGCGAATCACCTAGGAAAATACAGAAGCCAATGGTAGATCGTCGATCAGTGGGATCGCCCGCCCAGTCTGCATCGGAAAATGCACTTAGCTCCAATGAAGAAGATGACGAAAACAACAAGAAGCGAGTCATCGTGCCTCGAAGATAGCGAAGAATTCTCAGTAGTGCGGTATAGTGAGCAGAGCGAGGAGCGCTGACAAATTGACTAAGAACTCGAACGGCATGTGCAATGTCCGTGCGAGTGATAGTCAGATACACAAGAGCACCAACAAGCTGGCGGTAGCGCGTGGGATTCGAAAGCGGCTCGCCATTAGTGGGACGGAGCTTCATATTAAGCTCCATCGATGTATCCACAGTCCGTGAATCAGAAAGTGCAGCACGACTCAGTATATCAAAAATAAACTTCTGCTGAGAGACCAAGTATCCTCGGGGAGATGAAGCAACCTCAAAGCCAAGGAAGTAGCGAAGCGGCCCAAGGTCTTTCATCTCGAACTGTTGCTGGAGGTGCCGCTTCAGAGAATCGATAGTAACAGTATCGTCACCGGTAATGATCATGTCATCAACATATAGAAGCAATATCGCATGACCATGAGTAGAGGTGTGAGTGAACATGGCATAGTCATTCATACTCTCTGTAAAGCCGGCTGCAAGCACTGAGGACCTGAAGCGCTCAAACCAAGCCCGAGGAGCTTGCTTGAGCCCATAAATGGCCCGACGAAGACGGCAAAAATGCTGGGGAGGAGTCAAAAGACCTGGAGGGGGACTCATATAGACCTCCTCAGAGAGATCTCCATGAAGAAACACGTTTTTCACATCCATCTGGAAGACTGGCCAGTGACGAGCAGAAGCAACTGCTAACAGAGTCCGGACAGAAGTCATCTTCGCAACCGGAGCAAAAGTCTCCTCGTAGTCAATGCCATGCTCCTAAGTGAAACCACGAGCAACTAGGCGGGCCTTGTATCTCTCAATCGATCCATCGGAGCGGGTTTTGATCTGATATACCCAGCGACAGCTGATAGGATCCTTTCCTGGAGGAAGAGGAACGAGTTCCCAAGTACCAGTCTGTTGGAGGGCCTGCAACTCCTCGGCTATAGCTTGCTGCCAGTGCGGAAACTGAACTGCCTCACAGTAAGTGTGTGGCTCCTGAAGAGAGTGAATAGTCGCAAGGAAAGACTGAAAATGGGTCGAGTAAGAAGCAACCTGAGAAAAGCCATAGCGATCAGGTGGATGCCTCTCACGCTCAGGATAGCGTGTAGGAGTAGAAGACCCAATGTCACTAGCACTTGAGAGTGGCAACGAAGGAGGTGAACCTGAGGTGTCTGCAAAAGAAGGTAGCAGGTGGAACTGGTGAAGCAGGTGTAGCAAGCTCTGGCTGGCGACGAGTGTAGGTATAAATGACAGGTGGGCGCGGGGGCTCAAGCACTATAGCAGGGATAGTAGGAGCGTCCGGAGTCACTGGGGTAGGTAGGAGACACGAAGAACAATTAGGAGTTTGAAGGAAAAACAAGTCTGAAGAAGGTCCTGAGAAGAAAGGTGCGTCCTCGAAGAAGGTCACGTGTCAAGAGATGCGGATACGACGAACATATGGGTCATAGCAACGCCAACCCTTGTGCTCAGAACTGTACCCTAAGAAGACACACTTAGCTGATCGAGGAGAGAGCTTTGTACGCTCTCCGGGTGGAAGTAAGACAAAGCTGGTACAACCGAAAGTCCGTAGAACTCTATAGTTGGGAACAGTGGAATATAGTCGCTGAAATGGGGATTGACCAGAGAGAAGTGAAGAAGGAGTCCGATTAATCAAATGAACAAATGTAAGAATAGCTTCAGCCCAGAAGTAACGAGGAACTGAGGTAGAGAACAAAAGGGACCGAGTAGTCTCAAGAATGTGACAATGCTTCCTCTCGGCAACCCCATTCTGTACAGGCGTGTAAGGACATGACTGTTGGGGTAGAGTACCTTGAGAAAAAAGGATGTCACGAAACTCGGAAGAAAGGTACTCCCGAGCATCATCTGAGCGAAAACCTTTGATCCGTTTTCCAAATTGAGTATGGACCATATTAATAAAATCACGATAAACTTGACACACATCAGACCTACGACGCATAAGGGTCACCCAGGTGAATCGAGAATAGTCGTCAATAAAACTGACATAGTAATGAAAACCGGACATGGACGAAATAGAAGATGGTCCCCAAATGTCAGAGTGCACAAGGTCGAAAGGAGAGGTAGATACAGACTCACTGGAGGAAAAAGGAAAAGCCGAGTGCTTAGCAAACTGACAACTCGTGCAGGGAGAAGGAGTGAAAGAGAGATTACCCAAATGTCCGGACTGAAACATGCTTCGAAGACGCATTGCAGAGGGATGCCCAAGGCGGCGATGCCAAAGGTCGACAGTGGAAAGAGCAGCAACACATGAAGCAGCGGAGGGCAGAGGAACATGGAGTTGCTCCAATCTGTACAATCTGCCTTGTCTTCGTCCAGTTCCAATCTGATGACCAGTGCGAGGGTCTTCCACCACACAGGAGGATGCTGAGAAGGTAACGGTGAAATCTAAATCAGCTAGCCTGCTAACTGAAACCAGATTGATCGACACACGAGGAGCATAAAGTACATCAGGGAGTGAGATGCGACCACTAGGGTCAGAGGAGGTCGTGATGGATCCTTGACAAGAGACCATCAAAGGGGAACCATCAGCAGTGCGAATTTGAAACTCTGGGGGCACACGACCACAATCAGTGAGCACAGAAGCGTCGGAAGTCAAGTGGTGAGATGCTCCCGAGTCTAGAATCCAAGGGGCACTCAGGTGACACTGAGCGGCGGTAGATGAGCTGGCAAAAGGTCCCATCATGATAGCCATAGATACTCAAGAGATGCAGAAGCCTTTTCTGCCCTTGTCTACAATGCAATTGACTTCGCTGTTTTGCTATAGGATTGTTTACTTGCTATAGAAAATACTTCGCTGTTCTGCATCTGATTTGCAAGAGCAAGAAGATCCAGCAACTTGCTATAGAAAATACTTGAACAGTTCTTGCACATTACAACTTGAACATAATGTTCAAAAGCTTCAGTGGTTGCTAAAATGGATGCTGAAATCAGCACTCTGCTGCTGAATGAATAAGGAATGACTGAACCGAAGCCCTGAACCACTAAACAGAAGTTACTGAACCACTAAACAGAGCCACTGAACCATTAAACCGAAGCCCTGAACCACTGATCGAGTTACTGAGCCACTGAATAGAAAGCCACTGAACCGAAGCCTGAGTCACCGAACCGAAAACCGAACCGAACCGAACCGAATCGAAACAATGGTTCAATTTAAATGAAATGGGGACCCGAGATGAGATTCGGGCTTGAATCCGAAACTTATCTCAAAGTTATCTCGCCCTTCGAATCAAGTGAGTGGTTGAGATGAATATCCCATTCCTTCTCTCTTTAGGGTTTGCAGAAGATGAAGCAGCCGTCTTCTTCGAAGCTCCTCGACAGCTTCATACCTCCTCAACTCCTCTCGATCCGTTGGCGATGATGGGGGTTTCTTCGAGGAGCAGCTCGAGCGAAGGTTCTCATGATCTGAGATGCCAGTTGAGGATCTAGATGAACCTGTGCTGCCGGACGTCGGAGATGGAGATTCTCGAGCCGGTCGCAAGTAGTTCCGGGAACAACAAATAAGCTCAAATGCCGGGGATGAAGAGGAGCTCGTCGGAGAGAAGGTTCGAACCTTGCTCTGATACCATGTTAGACCTTGAAGAGAGAGAGAGAGAGAGAGAGAGAGAGAGAGAGAGAGAGATGTTTGGGAGTATGGATGCATTACTCATTTAGGCAAAAGCCCTATATATCACTATACAAAGGATGGGGTCACCAAAGGGTGAGCATACCCAAAATCAGACTTAAAGAGCATATACAAGGATTAAGAATGAATCTACATACTCTAACACAAATAATAAAATACGAATATAGGACTAACATTGTCAAGATTCAAAAAAAAACAAACACTGATACAAATACATGAGAATGGTAAAATATAAAGAAAAAAACATAGAAAAACCTAGTAGAAGATGTAAGATCATGATCCATACATCTAAACTTGAAACAAATCTTTATCTCTCACTTGTAGTTGGTAGACAATCCACAAAGAAGAAGAATACAACTTTGGAATCAAAATCGGAAAAGAAATGAGCACTAGATCTTTATTTTGGGTTTTTGGAGATAAGGAGGTTTCAAAACCTTAAGAGATCTAAAAGAGTTTAGGAGGTTTCAATGGGTGAAAAAATGGTCCATGGGGACGATTTACATATCAAACCCATAGTGGCCCCCACAAGAGACATTGATTTTAATCCCTCCCCGCCCTATGTTTCACGCCTGGAGCAAGAGGTGTACTCCTCGAACGCTTTGAGGCGCATCTCGGACAAAGACGTGCCTCTTGATGCAGAGACGTAGGCTTTTTATATGTGACTGGTGGGGCTTGTGCCTCAAGGCAACACAGGATCGCCTCGTCTCGAGGCGTAAGCCTCGAACGCCTTTTTAAACATTGCCTCTCCAGGCTTAATTGTGTCACTTCGGGTGAAACTGGACGACGTTTCCCCATTGCCCTCAGCTTCATATAAGCTGGATGACCATTTTGGGGATATATCGGGGATAATTCGTAGATAGTACGTAAAGGGGGAATTTTGGGTTGCTATCGTATCAGTGCCTGGGTATAAGGGGAAATTCGGCGATAAATTGCTATTTTTTACCGATATTTTAAACCATGCCTCCAACAAAATCGAGAAGTGCAATACAAGCATAACTTGTAGAAATTTATGTTGAACAACATAGATTTGTGAAATTAAAGATACAAAAAAAAGATAATTGAGAGGAGTCAACCTCTCACCTAAATGAAGATCCAGAGTTCACGAATCTCGTCTGAGAGTTACAGGAAATCTACCATGTCAGATAAAGGTCAGAGCTCACCAATACTGGAGGATTTCTGGGGAATCCCACATGGAGAAGCAACTTGGAGTTTACCAAAGGGTAAGGGAAGAAGAAAATTCAATTCAATATTCCATCTATTTTTTTTCCATTTATATTAATTCCTCCTATATAGAAGTTTCAGTCAACACTAATCAATTTTAACCAGACTTCCAACTTTTTTCAGAAGCTCCTAGCCTATTATTCCTAAAAGTTTTATCCTATATAGGAATAAAAGTTACACCACCTAGAAATTTACACATCACACCAAAAAATGTCAGTTTCATTAATATTGCAAGTATGGGCTGCTCTACAACTTTGTTATTGAGGCCATAACTTCATCCAAGCACCAATTGCCATGATTCTATTTGTTTTGTGAAGGTAACTTGTTGGACATCTTGGAAGAGTTTCATGCTGAAGTCCCTGATTGATTTATTTGGTGATGCCTTCTTTTAGCTACTTCTCTTTCAAGTTTGTTCTATGAGCGTAGCTCCGGCTTGTGTCGTCTGCTGCTGCCACACTTTGCGTCAGTTAACTTAGAAGTTAGGCTTCATCATAAACCGTTATTATAACCAACAAAGCCTTCTCATCTATTTGACAACTGTATGAATCCTTAATTGCCTTCCAGTCCTATTAAAGCATGATACATCTGTTATTAATAGTGCCTTAAATTGTTTCATTTGAATAATTATCTTGTAATACACTACCTTTTCCCTAGTTTATCTTCATTAAATTTACTGGATTTTGGAAAATCTTAATTTTTGCACCCTAGTGGTATGCAAATCGATGGAACCATCGTATGACCGGCCAGGTTGGGAAGATCGATGATCAGGAAATCTATTAGGATAGGCAATCTCCTGTAAAATATTTCACTTGAAGCATAGATGAGCATGCTCAACCAGTACAGTATCAAGCATACTCTGTTTTACTTTTAACTATCTAATCTGCTAAAAGAATGCCAGTAATTTAATGAATCAGAGTAATGTTATTGTTGCGCATTCTCTTTTAGTGACATTATGCATTTTAGTCAGGTAACTGGAAAATATTATTCTGTTCTCTCTACTGAAGTAACAATTTTTTTTACTCTATACATTCCTTTCAGTTTCTTGCCGTTCATATCTTGTTACTCTGTTTTTTACTTTTACATTGTTTTACTGTGTAAGATACTCTCCGAAAGAACAATTTATAACCATGCTACATTTAATGTTTAATCATGCAGGGGTTATAAGCGTTTTTTCAAAAGAACTGCACTAGAGGCATCAGATTATCTAAAAGATGATTGCCTCTCGGTAAACTGTACTGTTGGTGTTGTGAGATCACATACAGAAGGACCTAAGATTTACACCATTACAGTGCCACCAACTAACATAGCTCAGCATTTTGGTTACCTTTTGGAAAGCGGAAAGGGAACTGATATTAGTTTTGAAGTAGATGGTGAGATTTTTGCTGCTCATAAGTTGGTACTCGCAGCCCGCTCCCCTGTTTTCAGGGCACAACTTTTTGGTCCGATGAAGGACTGGAACGTGCAGTGTATAAAGATTGAAGACATGGAAGCTCCAGTTTTTAAGGTTGTTCCATTCCCTAGATTTTATGTATAATTTAAGATTTTGATTTTGTTTTTGTTTCTTGCCTTATTTTTTTATTGCTGCTAGTATTTTGTGTCATTTGACTCTCAGGGCTAAATGTATTCCCCTTATATCAAAGCTCACCTACTTTTTATCTTTGTTGAGGCTATTTCTAGAGTTGAAAAAACATGTAGAATTGCTCTGTGGTTGCTTGAGCTCAAATTGTATGACCTATAAGATATACTTCCCCTCCAACTTTCCTTCATACCTTAAGTTGCCTTGGCCAGAACTCTTTCTCAACGAAGGTACAGGTTGAGGGCTGCTTATATAAGGTTTCTTTAACAATGATGATCCATAAGTCCAACCCCATTTAGATTGAATAAAGATTTGCATGTTTAGGCTTCGGTTCTCTCTACGTTGATGATGACACTAGTCACATAACCATATCATGTGAAACATTTTATTTGAGGGGTGCTTGATCAAGAATGCATGGAGGTAGCTGATAAGTCGACATCTATCCCAGAAATAAAATAGAAATATTATCAAGTGTTTTTTGTTGCTTGTGAAAAATTGTAGTGTGGCCCAAGGTTCAAAAAATCAGCCGATACCGGTACGTATCGGTTTTGGCGGGATTTGGACTAGTACAACCACCGATCCTGATACCTGGCCAGTAACGGTCCGTATCGGCGGATACTGATCGGTACAGCCAGTATGGACCGGTATTGACAGGTTCAAAGTTTTTTTTTTTTGGCCTCAACCTGTATCGGTCTGTATCGACCTGTAGTGGTACGTACCTCCGGGACCGACCGATACCATGATTTTGAACCTTGGTGTGGCCAATCGATTCAAAAACATGGTTTAAAGTGTCTAGGTCATTCTAGATGTTAAATTCTCTTTGCACGTGTGCTACAAACCTATACTTTTACTGAAATTGATCTAATACTTGTGTTATTGACTTAATGATGCGAACTTTCTCCTATAATGCTATTATTTTCTTTATTTATACTAATGTAATCTACTGATACTGAATCACTGATTGATATGTTGAACATTTAAATGTCATTATTGCTTTTGTTAATAATTCTAGGATTTTGTTAATACAACGTCGGATAACAATTATTAATGCTAATTCTAGCTTTTAGCGATAAATCCTATGTGGCTATGCCTTTACCAACTTCAATAACACTGCCAATAGCAATAATATATATGAAAACTAATATTGGTACTAGTAGAAGGCCCAAGAGTCGGGGTAAATTAGGTTTTAATGATCTGGCATATTCAAAATGTTTTTGTCGTTCCCGATTATCTGATATTATTTTTTTGAGCTTTTTATTTGAATTGTCTAAGTTTGTCTTATAACGATATATTTAAATTTCTAGATTTGGGAATGGTGCATGATGTTTTAGCACATGTGGGGCCATACTGCTCATAAGGTTATGCTGCATTGACCATGATACTTAGGCATGCACATAGTATTTTTTTGTTCATTAAATTCTGACAACAATAAGACTATTGTTATACATATATGGTTGAGCTAAGCTACTAATGATAGAATATTGTTCTCATAGGCTAGTTCTCTAAATTTTACAATATGGATTCTATGTTAATACTCAACATTTAAGACACTAAGACCTAAAACTGTCTATTTTGTTTTCCTTCATAACCATCTCCAAGTGTTCCCAAGATGATCATAATTTCATTATATTATTTTTTTCGAATGACTGAAAATAGTCGCCCCGAACCACGAAATCACCGTGGTTAGGGGTTTAGCCATCGACACCAGTCCCCACCTGTTTGATCACCTAGCCCTTATGATGGGAGCCCCCTTGGGTTCACTCGGTGCCCTGTAGATCTCAACAATACGGAACCGTCCATGGGGACGGAGATAAGGGTGGCAATGGGTCGTGTTAGGTCGTGTTCATGTCGTATCTAGTTTTGGATCGTGGACCCGGATTCGACCCGTTTAACTAATCGTGTCTAGACCCTAAACCCGTAACCAACCTGCTTATAAACGGGTAGACCCGATAAGACCCGTTTACCACATGGGTCTATTCAGTTGACCCGATCCGATCTGACTCGACTCGACCTAACCCACTGGTACTACTATCCTATATACTCGGTGCCCTGTAGATCTCAACAATACGGAACCGTCCATGGGGACGGAGATAAGGGTGGCAATGGGTCCTGTTAGGTCGTGTTCATGTCGTATCTAGTTTTGGGTCGTGGACCCGGACTCGACCCGTTTAACTAATCGTGTCTAGACCCTAAACCCGTAACCAACCTGCTTATAAACGGGTAGACCCGATAAGACCCGTTTACCACATGGGTCTATTCAGTTAACCCGATCCGATCTGACTCAACTCGACCTAACCCACTGGTACTACTATATTTTAGATAGATCCAACTGTCTTATATTTTCGATAGATCCAACGGGAACGAGTTGAGAGAGACTGGATGCCTATGCAGTTTGGACCCAACGGCAGCGGTAATGGACCTGGTCAATCAGCCGGAGGTTACGATGGTGCTGGTGCTGGTGCTGGTGCGTCAGAGGCTAATGATGATGAGTTTAGTTGGATGAGCAAAGAAGAATTGACTTGGATGGGTGAAGAGTGATTGTCTTGTTCGTGACGTAAACAATATAAATTTATATAAATAATTCAAGCTTTGATGTGTGTTTTCTTCAAACAATTTAAGTAAATATGCATGTTGCTCAACTATAAAAGACTTTAATTTTAATTTTTAAAAAAAATCTAGCAAAATATCCCTTTTTGAACCATTTCAGTCGAAATTTTAAATTTTCAATTTTGGCCATGACCGAAACCAAAGTTTAAAACCATGAGTAAGGGCACTCTCATCGGAGATCTAGCACCCCAACAAACACCTTTTTTAGTAAGCTCATGTGGTCAAGAAGATCAAAGATCCCTTGAATGGGTGCTCTTGGAATGTTTTTTCTGTTATTGGGAAGAGAATGGAGGGGGGATTATAGATGTAGGGTGAATCTCTTTCACTAATGTGGCAACCTCTTTTTTGACGCCCCTCCATTTTATACGAGGAGTTGAGGAATGACCGTTTATTATATGACACATGTAGCCACATGTTTCGTAGTCACTTTTTTGGCTATTAGCCTATCTCCCTTGTACATGTGTCTCGCACTGATGGGTGATGGAGCCCCTGCCTCATATCCGTCCAAGTGGCGTAACCTGAGCCCCACTGAGTTTGTTTGTTTGGGAGCATCATTTAGGATTGCTATGTGTCGTCTCTTTATTGGACCGTTGGGTCGTCAGAGACCTCTCAGGCTCTCACGTGTCACCCTTTGGTGGGCTAAGAGCGTAACGTTGTCGGTCATGCCCTGGCCACAGCGCTACGCAACTTAGCGGACCAGACCAGGACTAGGAGGGTGACTTGTTGGCGAGTGAAGCAGAAAGGTAGTGACGCACCTCCCGGCTACATCTTAGTCGACGCTTGGGCGAGTCCTAGTTGACACACATCCCTGCGGCGTCCTAGTTGACACATAGGCGAGTCGTACTTCCCTGGGCGAAACCTGGGGCGAGTCACTTATATCGTAGTTGTTGCATCAGTCTCCCTTGAGAGGTTGTCGTGGTACCGAGCGGGGGTGGATCTTTTATGCACCCACATTTTAATCTCAACCCTACACCTAAACCTATAAATTACATATATGTCCCAAAATTTGAAATAAATATAATAAAGACCATCCTACTACTTAAGCAAATAATTCTCTTGAGGTCTTCTTTATGAGTCAACTATCCCCCTTCACACCCAAAAAGAAGGCTGAACATTAGTTTTTGAGTGTGAAGGGGGATAGTCGGCTCATAAGTTTTTGAAGATTATAGGGTCGATGTAGCACACCATTTCACTTTGAGAAGAAAGGATCTAATCAAGGCTGAACATTAGTTTTTGGGTGTGAAGGGGAATAGTCGGCTCATAAAAAAGGCCTCAAGAGAGTTATTTGCTTAAGTAGTAGGATGATCTTTCTTATATTTGTTTCAAAGTTAGGGACATATATGCAATTTATAGGTGTAGGGTTGAGATTAAAATATGTAGGTGCATAAATTATCCACCCTCGCTCGGCACCACGGCAACAACCTCTAAGGGAGACTAATGCAATAACCACGATATAAGTGTGACTCGCCCCAGAATGGTGATTCGCCTAGGGAAGTGCGACTCACCCATGCGTAGAGGACACCGCAGGGATGTGACTTGCTCAAGCGTCAACTAGGATGTAGCCGGGAGGTGACTCGCTTGAGTGTCGACTAGCTCCCTGCCTCGTTCGATTAGCTGCGCAGTGCTGTGGTTAGGGCATGATTGACAGCGTTACACACTTTGCCCACCAGAGAGTGACACGTGGTCCTTGATAACCCAACGATACAGGAAAGATGAATCATAATGATGCTCCCCAACAAACACACTTAGTGGAGTGCAGGTGGCACCAGTGGATGGATCCTAGGCACGGGCTCCAGCATCCAATCATTGCAAGGAACCTGCCCAAGGAAGATAGGCTAGTTGCCCAAGTAGTGACAAGGCAATATGTGGCGACACGTGTCATAATGGAAGGTCTGGTTTTCCCACCTCGTATAAAAGGGACGAGTGTCAAAAAGGGGTTGCCACATTAGTGAAAAAGATTCACTGCACTTCCCTAATCCCCCCTCTTTTCCCAAGAAAAGAAAGAACATTCCAAGGGCACACATTCAAGAGGTCTTCAATCTTCTTGACCACATATGCTTACTAAAAACGGTGTTCGTCAAGGTGCCAGATCTCCCAAGAGGATGACCATACTTCGACAACCTGTTCAATCCCAAAGCGAAAGTATGAGTTCTGGTCGACACCACGAGGCAGGTGCTTGACCTTGGTTGTGTTGTTGCCAAAAGCATTGCCTGCCCTCACAAAAGCTTTGAAGTAAATTTAGATGGTTGAAAGTTGAGTGACAATTAACTTATAAATTATAATGCCACGTAAGGCAAGATAACCTATGAAATTAAGAGAAAAAAAGATTGAATTTATGAAATCGATGCCTTCGTCGTTTTAAAACCTATAAACCCGACTCGACTCAAAAACTAGTCGCGTAGAAACATTGTCAATACTCGGTCGAGTCATGACCTAAAACTCGGTACATATAATATGTTACTAATACTTGTGTATATCATAAAATTGAATATTATTGATAAATTATATATAATATTAGAATTTTATGTACATACATTAATAGATTAACGAAAAATATAACTTGGGTGAGTTTTGGAGCGGGTCAACTAAGTTTTAGGTCAAATCAACCAAGTCTTGGACCAAGTCAATTGAGTTGTTGACTGAGTTGCTACTAGGTTGATTCGATGGACGAGTAGACCCGAATTCTAGTCGAGTCGACTCAGACGAGAAAGAGAAGCGAGCACCCAGCTCCTCCTATTTTCCTTCATAGTGACAACCAAATTGTTGCAGCCTGGTTTTTCTTTGCTGGACAATCTCGTTGCAGTGCATTTTTCAAACCACAAGCTTTTTATCCTAGTAACTTCTTCAGCTGCAACTTTTGTTCACCCCAACGTGTATTAATTTATGTCAATGTGTTCATTGTATACACTACAAATTACATTATAATAGGCACCATTCAGTGCTAGATTTTGTGATAAAAGGATTATACATATAATATATTTATAGTATATATTATTTGTAGATATTATATTCTACTGACAATTCTGGTGTTAGAATTTTTGGCCCTTTCATTTTATTTTTCTGCCTTAGTACGATTAATCATATGAAATTCTGGTTTTATTAGTAATGCTTGTGTGTAATAATGTTCATACCATAAATTGTGTATGCTGTTTTGCTTGCAGATGACTGGTTTCGTCATGGTTTTGGTTACATCAATCAATCGTCCGAAAAACTGAGATTGCTTGACTTGACTTTGCAGGCTTTGCTCCATTTCATATATTGGGATTCCCTGCCAGACATGGAAGAGCTTACTGACCTAAATGCAAAATGGGCTTCCACGTTAATGGCACAGCATTTGCTTGCAGCTGCAGACCGATATGCATTAGAGAGGCTTCGGTTACTCTGCGAGCTCATGCTCTGTGAGAATGTTGCTATAAACATAGTGGCTACTACTCTGGCTTTGGCTGAGCAGCACCACTGTTTTCAACTTAAAGCTGTTTGTCTCAAATTTATTGCATCGTCCGAAAATCTGAGAGGTAAAATCCTATCTTCGTGATTTTTGTTTTAGTTATTTCACATCCTAAATGCATATGAACCCAAAGATCTCTTAGAACATATATAAATTTATTGCATTGCCCGGAAATCTGAGAGGTAATATCTATCTTCGTGATTTTTGTTTTAATTATTTCACATCCTAAATGCATATGAACCCAAAGATCTCTTAGAACATATATATCTTTGACTTTAAACTTTTGTTTGTGACGAGGATGAGAGCAAGGTTGTCAAGACGGCAAGGCGATGCGAGGTGCCTAAGGTGTGCCTAGGCGTCATCTTGTTTTTAAGTACAATCAACTAAAGATGTTTGTTATCATTCGAAAATACAATAATGCAAAGTATGGCCATCTCAGATTATCAAAAAAAACTTTTGGCTGAGTAAAAAAGAAAACCCTCAATCGGGGTTGGGACGCCCAACTTCGGCTAAGCAAAATAAAAAAACCCTCAATCAGAGGAGGAGGGCAACCTGGTCGGCGACCTGCACGGGGAGGGGGGGGGGGGGGGAATGGGCAGAGCCACTGCATTCTTTTTTTTTTGCGGAGGACGGGAGGAAAGGACTGCGATCGGTTGCCAGGCAGTGCCTGAGAAAATTTTATACGTTCTGCACACCTTAGGCACCGGGTGGCACGAACCGGTCCAAACCAGTGTGATTTGATTTTCTGTTTCAAAAAATTTTGAAAAAATAACCAAAAAATTTGGAATAAATTAAAATGCTAGTTTGTGATGTTTTTTCCATTAGTAAACTAGTTATTAGGAATGAATCAGTTTTTCTAAGTTAATAAGTCACTGTATTATTCATTCTAAAATGTGGAATTTGATATAATTATTAAATTTTATGTGTTGGATTAGCCTAGTATTATGCTTAGGGATTACCCTAGTATTAAATTTTATATGTTGGATTATATAACTTTAAGCACCTTTTTTGTATTTAAAAATAAAAAAATTATTAATATCATATATGAAATCTGAAAATAAATGGTATAAAAATAAAATTTAATGCATATTAAAAATTGGTCTATCCATATTTATGTATTTTTAGTGAAAATCTAACGTCGATTTGATATTGACTTGTCAATATAAGCTAAAATGTGGAATTTGATATAATTATTAAATTTTATGTGTTGGATTAGCCTAGTATTATGCTTAGGGATTACCCTAGTTTTAAATTTTATGTGTTGGATTATATAACTTTAAGCACCTATTTTGTATTTAAAAATAAAAAAATAATTAATATCATATATGAAATCTGAAAATAAATGGTATAAAAATAAAATTTAATGCATATTAAAAATTGGTCTATCCATATTTATGTATTTTTAGTGAAAATCTAACGTCAATTTGATATTGGCTTGTCAATATAAGCAAAACCCCTAACTTTGCATGAGCCGATCATGCAAATTTGGAGATGCTTTAAATCTTATAGATCTAAACTTTGATGGCATTCAAAGGTTAGATCTGGCACATATCAACAATTTCACCACAATTATTTGGGTTTTTTTTCAAAAAAATACAATAAAAGGAAAAAAAAAATAAATTTTTTTTATAAAAAATAACCTTTAAATGTGTTTTTGATATTCAAAATCGAATTTTGGGCTTCAAATCTTAGAAATCTAGCTTGTTTGAGGCTTCACCTCATGTGGGAACAAAGAAAGAAGCACAAAAAAATACAATCCGAATGAAGAAAACCACCAAACCCATGCTATATACCGTTTGTCGGTTCAAACCGGTCGGTTTGAATTGGTACTTTATCGAACCGGCCGGTATTTAGGTGATTTACCCTTTGCGACTGATATCTGGTAAATACCAGTGCAGTAGCAATTCTCTCTCCCTCTAAATGGCTTCCATTTCATATATGCTCATTTATTGTATTATGTATAGTGTATTGAGTTATATTTACCGACTGAAGTATTCTGTCGTTGAATCGTATGTTACTGATGCTGATGGCAACTCTGATTCTGGTAGCTATTTATGATTTTATGTATCGTATGGGTTGGTTTCACAGCTGTGATGCAGACCGACGGGTTCGAGTATTTGAAGGTCAGCTGCCCCTCTCTCTTGACTGAGCTCCTGGAGTACGTAGCCAGGGCCGAGGAGCAGCATTCGGCGATCTCCTTCGTGCATGCGAACGAAGCACTTCTTGATGGCAGCGATGCCAATGGGAGGCGCGTCAAGCCGAGGATATAGCAGCAGCATTCCCTGCTAATAGGCCTGGACAGGGGGCTTGGAAATGATGGCCGTCAATGGTTTCGGTTCCTCTGCCCCCCTCCCTCCTTGTTTGTGTAAAGTTGGTGTTTCCTTTTGTTCTTGGCTTCCCTCTGTTAGTGTTAAAAGAGGTGCTGCTCTTCAGGAAGAAATTGATATAAACTACAGTATGAATGTGCCGACGCCGTAATTTTTTGTTCTTCTATGTTTATTCTTTGCTTATTGGTTGGTTGTGATTGCAGTGGCCCTTGTAGGTTCTCAGACCAAGTGTGGTTGGGGAGATCAGATACCGGGGACTGCTCGGTTCGGCGGTGAAAGAAAAAAAGTCCTTAGTTTTCTTCGATGAGAGCACTACAGGTCGCGCTCAAGCGATTTTTCCGGATGTGGTTTTCTATGCTAATAATAATCTTTGCGTTGATCTGTATGGCGAAGACGAATTTGCCCATCCTGTGTATCAATCTGTACAAGCAAGCACCCAACCGAATGATCCGTATTGTAATATTGCAAATGAATCCAGTCCCGGTTTCTTCTTTACAAGCAAATCCTTCTGGTAGTCGGTGGTAATTAGTATGAATCTCACTGCTCCAGGATTATTACAATAAAGTTTGTATACAGAATATACTAGTAGTGATCTTATTATCCCTTGTGCCAATTAGGATTTTTACGAGGTCTGGTAACCGCCGACTCTTCGGGGATTCTTCTCCTTTTGAGGCTTCACCTGGTGCACTTCACCATGAATGTTGATAGGTGCATAAAGAAGGGGTTCCTGCCCTGCATTTGAAGCCGCGAGCTCTCCTAGCCATGGCAAGAGAGACAAGCTAGCAAATAGGCACAGAGGGGGCAACCAAGAAGATCGAGACGTACGTCTCCGAGGTGCAAGCGGTGGGGCAAAGTTCTGCGAGCCAAACGAAGGAAGGACAGTGGGAGGTTGAGGAGAGGCTCGAGAGTACGCCTCCATCAGCGGAGCTTCTGTGCGAGGTCAGCTTGGGCGACTCTCAACACCCAAATATTACATATATCGGGAGCAGCATGGCGGAGGAGGAAGCCCAATTGCTGATTCTTTTCCTTGGACAACATGAAAGCGTGTTCACTCGGAGCCACGAACAACTCTCAAAAATAGATCCAACGGTTGCGTGCCATCAACTCGGTCTCTGCGAGGGTGCTATCAAGTTGCTCTCTCTTTCATGAATAGGTATTTTGGATACAACCAGATATCCATGCACCTCCATGATCAAGAGAAGACGACTTTTGTCATGCTGGGCGAGGGTTGTTCTGCTACAATGTAATGCCTTCTGTCTTAAAGAATGTGGCGCGTCATACCGGCAACTTGCCACCACCATATTCAAAAACCAGATAGGGGGCAAAATTGAGGTTTATGTCACCGACCTCCTAGTCGAGAGAAAGGAGCGGAGTCACCACATCATGGATCTTGTCGAGATCGAGTACCCTCCGCCGGTATTGTATGAAGCCCAACCCTGTCAGATGCGCTTTCAGCGGCACTTCAAGCGAGTTCTTGGGCTACATAGTGACTTAGTGAGAAATTGAAGCCAACCCAGAGTAGGTCCGCGCCCTGATAGACATGCCCTCTCCCAGTAACCAAAAGGAAGTGCAAAAGCAACGGGATAATTGTCAGCCTTTGCTCGAACTCTTAGGAAGGCTAGTCTTCTCATAAGACGAATGCTGCGAGGATGCTTTCCAACCAATCAATATATCTATACTAAAATGGAAGCCTCTCTCCCGTGTTGTGACACGTGAACGTCTTTTAAAGAGCTAAAATTCTTCTTCCGTGTGTGAACGCGGCTCTTTCTTAAATCCATTTAAAAACCTTCATTCAATGGTTATTTGATATTAATCTCTCTCTCTCTCTCTCTCTCTCTCTCTCTCTCTCTCTCTCTCTCTCTCTCTCTCTCTCTCTCTCTCTCTCTCTCTCTCTCTCTCTAACAAGTGAATCACTCATTTCAGATTTCACACTTCTTCGAACAGTTACGATGTCTCTTTGCCAAATGGCTAGCATCAAACACATTCGGGCACTGCCCGGGTTTCTTACTAGTTAAAGAGTATACGGGAAACCTGCTCGCCCTCACCGTATGTAGTAGAGGACCGTGAAGAGATTGGTGCCTACCTCGCCGTTACAGAGAGAACCATCTGTGTGGTGCTAGTCATTGAAATAGATCTCGTCGAGCAACCGATCTATTTCCTCAGCAAGACTCTCTCTCTCCCGCGGAGAAGAACTACAGCAAGATTATCTCGTCGAGCGACCATACATAGCGCGCTGCACTCCAGAAGTATGCATAAGGGGGGCAATAGAGCTGCAGGAGCACGACCTACGCTACGTCCCTCAGATTGCGATCGAAGGACAAGCACTGGACGATTTCCTCATCGACTTTTAGCTCGAGGAACCAGAACATTTTCCTACAGACGAGGGTCCCCTAAAAAATCCACCCATCCAATAACTCCAGTAGACTATGCAGACCGATCGACCAGAAAGTTTATGCATTCTTCTTCTCCTACTTCAATCTCGGCTTCCTGTGGCGCCTCGCGCTCTGGCTCCACACATAACAATGCTCTTCTTCTCTAATTATCTGAAGACAGTGCATTATCAAGTGTCTGAGGGTTACTCAAATGATTTGGGTTAGTCAAATGATCGGGGAGGGACAGTCTGCTCACATAGAGTGCGACATAGTAGTATTCCTCACTTAATCTCTAGGTCTCTCAAATGGAAGGATAAAAGGGGAAAAAGATTCAAAAAGTTTTGAGAAACGGAACAAAAATTATTAATAATTTAATAAATGGAACAAAAGTTGTATAATTAGGAAAAAAAAGAAGAAGAATATTACGCCATCTCAAATGGCGTAAAGTATTTACGCCATTTGAGATGGCGTAAAACTGGAGGGGCAAATTAAAATACCGAAATTGCCCTTTATTTATGCCATTTCAATTGACGTAAAGTCCTAATAAGTTTTAGGGTTAGGGTTTAGGGTTTTAGGGTTTTAGGTTGTAGGATTTAGGGTTTAGGTTTTAGGGTTAGGGTTTAGGTTTTAGGGGTTTAGGTTTAGGTTTAGGGTTTTAGGGTTTTAGGGTTTTAGGTTTAGAGTTTAGGATGTTACATTGGCGAAATTAAAAAATATTTTTTTTAACCTAAACTCTAACCCTAAATCCCTAATCCTAAACCGTCAAACTAAAACCCTAAACCCCTCAACCCTAAACCCTAACCATAAACCCTAAAACCGTAAACCCTAAATCCTAAAACTCTAAACCCTAACCCTAACCCCCTAACCCTAAACTGTCAAACTGAAACCCTAAACCCGTAAACCCTAAATCGTCAAACTGAAACCCTAAACCCTAAAACCCTAAACCCTAAATCCTAAAACCCTAAACCCTAACCCTAACCCCTAAAACCCTAAACCCTAAACCCTAAACCCTAACCCTAACCCTAACCCTAAACCTAAACCTTAAACTCATAAAACCTAAACCCTAACCCTAAAATCTAAACACTAAATCCTAAAACCTAAAACCTAAAACCCTAAACCTAAATCCTAAAACTTATTAGAACTTTACGCCAATTGAAATGGCGTAAAGAAAGGACAGTTTGGGCATTTTAATTTGCCCCTTTAGTTTTACGCCATCTCAAATGGCGTAAATACTTTACACCATTTGAGATGGCGTAATACTCCCTTTTTTTTACAATTATTTAACTTTTGTTCCGTTTATTAAATTATTAATAATTTTTGTTCCGTTTCTCAAAAATTTCTGAAAAATATTTGCTTCCTGGTGATTTCGCTACAGATGTTGAGTAAGACATCCGGACCGTTGATGGAAGAATAGAGAACCATCCGATTATTCTTTACACACAGCCACCATCCGTACATTACACTTATAGCCTTTTTACATACAATCAGACGGTCCAAATGCTCACTCAGCATCTGCAGCTAAATCAGAAAGCACAAGGAGACCACATCCATTTTTTCACTAAAAATACTATTTATGCTAAAGCTCTTACCGATTCATTCATACAGAATGACGCGTCGTAACCACAGCCATCTGTTTCATCCAGCTCCGACTAGTGAATCACACTTAGCCCATAGCTGCAGGTAAAGCTCTTGTGATTTGATGCCACATCATTTTGTGTACATGAAACGGCTATCGGTATGAATAACATATCTTTTTTTCGCATCTAAATACTGTAATATATGGCAGAGGGTGAGAGAAAACTGCCGATGGGTTGTGTACATATCGAGTGGTGGTGACTACATTGGCTCCGGTGCCCCGGAGTCCGCTCCGGTGCCCCGGAATCAAACTAGTCTTATATATAAAAGACGGATAAGGCGCCCCATGATCGGGAGCCAAGGTAAGGATGCCAGTTGGCAGCTGCTCATTAATGAGCAATGAGCAGCTGCGAGCAGGCCACCTCACCGCGGCCTCCGATACGGGACGCCTTATGAGGTCATGACTATATATATAATCCACTAACCCCTAAAAAGCTTCATTCTAACCCTATCTAATACAAATACATATCTAAACCTTCAGATACCTTCATCTCCAATACTAAAAGAAAAAGAATGACAATAAATAAGATACTGAAACAGCTTTCTCGTTTCTCCTTCCTAGAGAGAGAGAGAGAGAGAGACTTGTTAGAGAGAGAGAGAGAGAGGGGGAGATCGTTTCAGACCTAGCAAGCAAAACGACTTCCTTTCACATGATGGAGCAGCTGCTGGTATTCTCATCACTGAACAAGCTCGTGTATGGCTCGCCCTGGGTCTGCGTCGGAGGATTATATGGTGCCGCCGCCGCCTCCTGGGGCGGCCTTGGATACGCCATCATCATCGGATGCAACCAACTCTCCTGACCATTCATCACCATCATCGCCATCCGCTGCCGCTGTTGCTGCAGCAGCAACTGCTGCTGCTGCTGCCCCGTCGCCGCCATGTACTGCTGCGGATATGGGGCAGCGGCGGCTGCCATCATCTCTGGCGCCGTCACCCTCCCGCCTTGGTAATAGGCCGGAGGTGCGCCGCCCCCAACCGGCAGCCGCTGGGCGGCTGCCGGGACGGCCCCCATCTGGCTCATGGGGGGCCGCATGTGATGGCCTACATCCATGCCATGGGGGCCTTGCTCCATCATTCCGGGGTGCATCATTGGATGCCCCCCTCCTCCCTCACCATTACTCCCTCTTCCCTTGTTGCCCACGTCAGCTGGATTCCCATGACCATAGCCGTTGGGGGCAACCCCGTTACTACTATTCCCACCACCACCACTGCCGCTCTTCGTACCAGAAATACCCTTGTTCTGGAACTGAACACCTCCACCACCCACTCCTCTCTTAGCACCGCCACCGCCGCCGACCTTCCTATCGGCCACCACCCTATTCCCACCCAATGGCGCACTCATGGGTTTCATGTTCTTCAAGTCCTTGAAATCGATCTCGAAGTCGGATTCAAAGGAATCCAGATCGTCGTCGTCGAAATCGTCGAAGTCGTCGTAGTCGCTCCCGTCATCCTTGGCGGAGAGGGAGAACCTCACAGCCTTCTTCTGCTCCTTCTTGAAGGGGAGCTTCAGGTCCTTCAGATGGGGAAGCTTCACATCTTTGAACCCTTTCGTCTGCTGCCGAGGTGGCGGCGGCTGCTGAGGTCCCTTCTGGTTTCTCATCCCACCTCCACCCCCTCCAGCGTTCTGGGCCCACCCATTGCGCTTCTGCTGCTGCCCTTTCCCAGTCTCGGGGGGTGGCTTCTGGAGCTGACCATTGCCGCCCTTTAGAGCCAGCAGCTCTGCATGCTTTCCAGACTTGTCAAGCTTTCTGATGAGGGTGGCGGGATCGGCGTTGCCCGAAACCGTCACCCTCCCCTGCTCTGCATCTATGCTGACCGTGTAGACCCCTGAGATCAGCAGCAAACGAAAATCCAATGAATACCATTCAGATCTCAGAACAGAGGAAAGGCAAGGAAGATGATGAAGAGGAGTGGGGGTACCATACCATCGATCTTCTGCAGGATTTTCTTCACCTTCTGCTTGCACCCATTACAGTGTATGCTCACCTTTAGAACACATGTCTGCAGAACAGGGGAAAGAACCAAATTAAAGAAGAAAGGAGAGGGGGAGAAGAGAATAACTATAGACAAGACCTTGAGTCAAAACAGGGGAAAAGAAAAGAGAAAAAAAAAACAGAGGAAGGAAGGAAGGAAGAGAGAACAGAAGGGGCACCTGAATCTTGAAGAGCTTGAGGTCTTCTTCTTTGCTCATTTCCTTCCACCAAACAGAGGCAATAAAACCCAGATCTTGCTCCCCTCTAGAAGAGAATAAAAATCTCCAGAGATGGTCGGAAGCAAAGCAGGAAACAGGGCAAGGGGGAGCTCCACTTTAGTTTGAAAGGAGGAGGACCAGGTGGAGGACTGGCCAGAGGGGGCTCAGAGGATGCTTGTCCAGCTTCTCTCTTTACTTCACCTCTTTATTTAGTCTATATAATACTTGTTAAGGAGTCTTTTAGGTCCCAACGGTAGCATCCCAGATACAACTTGTCAATTATGACTAACCCCCTCAACTTGTTGTACATTTAGTATAGTGCCCTCAGGATATGCAAAAGCATCCCTCTCTTGATTACTCTCTTCAAAACAAGCCCGGCATGAAAGGATTTAATTACATCCATGAAAGGGATGAGCCCGAGTTCAGCCACCTCGAACGGAGAGCCATCGGAAACACGATGTGCGCACAGAAACGCAGGAGCGAACCGGAAAAGGTTTTGTAGATAGGATCGAAGTATCAACTTATCCCTGTGCGGGTGAAATTTTGCCCGACCGTCCGATGACCTAGCTCCTGCACAATTAAGACACAAGAAAGGAAAGAGAAACCGAGAGTTATGGATCCTGGATCCCTCCTCCGACGCATAGATTAGCTAGAGAAAATATCTATCGAGAATGAATGCACTTTTCAATATTCTAAAAAAGAGTTACCTGGGCGGTAGGGTTTCGCCCCTATTTATAGGGCTCCCAGATGGTTATATTTCCATAATTTTCAATGTTGAGTTGGCAGGACAACTATAAGTGAGTTGTCATTTCCTTATTTGACAACTACAGTTGTCATCCCTCTGCTCCGATGAGATGGCACTAGCTCGTAACAACCTCGTAATAGAACTCATAACAGAACAAGCGTCTGTATCAGAATGGTTGCCTCATTCTTTGTATCCATAATTACTAGATATCAATAAGAGACTCTGGGTCCATCTCGGATATATACATCATGGATTCACCATGTGCTGAAGGTTAGAGAACTACGCTATATGCAGATGCTAGGAAGGGCTACACCATCAACCCTGGCCTTGAGGGCCCTTCCATATATCCATGCTATATAGGTTCTCCCTTCAAACACACATGAAGATAGTGTTTGGCTACCTTCAGACTTCTATTTAGCCGAGGTCACCCTTAACTTTGTTATGGTTTTTACCCTTTGTCGGCTGAACTTGTCCGTTTTATTGCCGACCGAGCTTGTCATTGGACTTTGTTGACTGATCTTTGACCATTCTAGGATGCTGATATGTGGAGTGTGATTTTAATTAATCTACAATCTCGGGAGGCCAAATGCAAAAATCTCCAAATGCAGGGCATCTCAAAGAGACGAAGAACTCAAGATCCGATAGAATCTCCTGGTGAAAATGAGGAAGAAAGGGTCAAAAGACTCATAAGCATGTCAGGAACGAGTTCCGAAAGATGGACCGCACATGTAATGGGTCGATCATACTTGAAATCAACAAGAAATAGGTAAAACTCTCCTAGTGTGTCCGAAAGCTATAAAGGGATCACAATAGATCTAGATCCCTATTTGTAATCTATCGACAGTTCGGACCCTAAAGGGTCACACGATTTTAGAACACATCCTTTATGTTTGGGACGAAAAATTATATAAGTAGCTCATGATCTTCTTTTCTCTCCAGGTGATGTGGGGCTAACTCATGACCTTGGATACCTCACCTCACCTCATCCATTTTGTTATCACAGCCTCAAGAGTCTTGATTATTGGATCTTGGTCGTTACAATCCACCCCTCTTAAGAGCCACACATTCACATGTATGGTTACGTCCCCATCGCATAGAGAACCAGCTCTAATACCATTTTGTAACATTCGCCCTAAACACAAAAGATATTATCGGTTTTGCCCATACCTATCTGAGAACTTCCCAGGAAATCATACATCCTAGTACTACTCTAGCCTAAGCACGCTTAGCTACAGAGTTCTTATGAGATCCGTAGTGACACATGGTTTTAATAAGCGTCTTCTATGTTTGGAAGGGTAAATTATATAAGTAGCTCAGGATCCATTTCTCTCCAAGTGATGTGGAACTAACTTATGGCCTTGGACACCTTACCTTATCTCATCCATCTTGGCATCACAGCCCTAGGAGTCTTGGCTATTATACCTTGATTGTCATAATCCACCCCCCTTAAGGGCCACTAGTCCACGGGTAGGGTTAAACCCCCCCCCCCCCCCCTCATCAAGAGAAGAACCGGCTCTGATAATTGTAACGACCAAGATCCAATAGCCAATTGACAAGACTTCTGAGGCTATAATGTCAAGATATATAAGGTAAGGTGGTTTAATGTGAGGTGTTCAATGCCACGAGTTAGCCCCACATCACCTAGATAGAAGGAGATATTGAGCTACTTATATAATTTTTCCTCCCAAACATAGAAGACATGTTTTAAAGCCATGCGCCTCTACAGATCCCATAAAAACTCCATAGTTCAGCATGCTCGGGCGAAAGTAGAATTAGGACGGGTGACCTCCTAGGACGTCCTCGTATGTGCATGGACAAAGTGAACAATATCTTATGTGTTTGGGGCAGATGTTACAAAATGGTATAAAAGCCAGTTCTCCTCGCGGTGGGGGGGTAACCCTGCATGTGGACGTGTGGCTCTGCATGGGGGTGGATTGTGATGATCAACCAAGATCCAATAGCCAAGTCTCGTGAGGCTCTGACGCTAAGATGAATGAGGTAAGACGAGGTATCCAAGGCCACGAGTTAGCCCCACATCACCTAGATAGAAAGGAGATCCTGACGCTAAGATGAATATGGTGAGGCGAGGTGTCCAAGGCCACAAGTTAGCCCCACATCACTTGGAGAGAAAGGAGATCTTGAGCTACTTATATAATTTCCCCTCCCAAACATATAAGACGCATTCTAAAATCGTGCGTCATTACGGATCCCATAAAAACTCCATAGTTAAGCGTGCTCGGGCGAGAGTAGTATTAGGATGGGTGACCTCCTGGGAAGTCCTCGTGCGGGCATGAGCAAAGCGGATAATATCTTGTGTATTTAGGCCGAATATTACAACATAGTATCAAAATTGGTTTTCCTAGCGAGGGGGTTGGGGGTAGGGCTAGCAATTTCAAACCCAACACGAAGTTAGCGGGTCTGGGTCAGGGCTAAACGGGTTCCATGACACGAACCCGACACGACACGACCCATTGCCACCCCTAGTTGGGGGTGTCTAACCCTACATGTGGACGTGTGGTCCTTAATGAGGGTGGATTGTGACGATCAAGATCTAATAGCTAATAGCCAAGACTCCTGAGGTTGTCATGCAAAGATGGATGATGTGAGGTGAGGTGTCCAAGGCCACGAGTTAGCCCCACATCACCTAGAAAGAAAGGAGATCATAAGCTACTTATATAATTTTTCCTTCCAAACATGGAAGACGAGTTCTTAAGCTATGCGCCGCTACAAATCCTGTAAGAACTCTGTAGTTATGTGTGCTCCGGCGCCACGAGAGTATTACCAGGATAGGTGACCTCCTAGGAAGTCTTTATGTGGGCACAGACAAATCGGACAATATCTTGTGTGTTTGGAGTGGATGTTACGAAATGATATTGGACTCGATTCTCCTTGCAATGGGGGGGGGGGGGGGAGGTTCTGGTCTAACCCTATATGAGGACATGTGACTCTTAAAGCGGGTGACTTGTGACGACCAAGATTCAATAGCCAATAGCAAAGACTCTTAAGGATGCGATGCCAAGATGAATAAGGTGAGGTATCCAAGGCCACGAGTTAGCCCCACATCGTCTAGAGAAAAGGAGATCTTGATCTACTTTTATAATTTTCCCTCTCAAACATAGAAGACTTATTTTAAAATCGTACGCTACGAATTCCGTAAAAACTCCGTAATTAAGTGTGTTCGGGCGAGAGTAGTACTAGGATGGGTTACCTCCTAAGAAGTCCTCGTGCAGGAATGGGTAAAGGGGACAATATCTTACATAGTTAGGGTCGACGTTACAGGTGACCTTCTAGGAATGCCTCATGCAGGAACAGACAACGTGGATAATATATTGTGTATTTGCGGTGGATATTAACCCTCCTCCCTCTTCTTTGGCCTCTACCCCTTCTCACTAGCGATCCTCCCACTCGAGAGATCAAGAGAGAGAGAGAGAGAGAGAGAGAGAGAGAAAGAGATAGAGAGAGAGAGAGAGGGGGGGGGGAAGGAAGGGAGGGAGAATGATTAGGGTTATTTTCCCCTAGGGGGGATCTCCCTCCACTTCCTGCTCTGACACCCATGGCAACACACTAGCCATGGAGGTCGTCGATGGGGATGGTGGGGAGAAGGTTTTTGTCCCCCCCCCCCCCCCCCCTGCTCCATTTTTCTGATGGATTTCAAGGATCGAGCTCTATCAAGACATGGAGCTTCATTTAGAAGCCGTGGAGTCAGATCTAGCTAGTTCTGGATCTGGAGGTTCGGCGGGTGGATCGAGTAATCGTGGCTTAAATTTCATGCATGTGGTGGGTATCAACCGGCCAATGATCTACAAGTGGGGCCGGGAGACGGTGGATTCCCACTCTATCACCGCCTAACAAAGTCAGAGGCTAATCAAGTTTCTAGAAGTGATGTTGTTGAAGTGGTCGCCGCTATGAAGACCCCTACTCAAAGCCCAATCAAAGCTTGGAACGTTGTGTGCGGTGGTGCTCCTTCAAATTTCGATTTTTTCCTGGAATGTAATGAGCTGGTAGTTGAAGATGGTGTTTGTATTTCCGTCTATTCTGCTAATGAAGTCCAGAACAACCTGGAAGGTTGGGCACATGCTTTGATCGGGTATGTTCTTGGGAGGAAGCTATACTTTATCAAATTCAAATATATCATGAAAAAAATATGAAAGACCAAAACATCTTAAGAGCTGTTCTCATGTGAGAATGATCATTTTCTTTTCAAATTCCAGACTGATGATAATTGCTTAAAGGTGCTGGAAAGAGGGCCTTGGTACTTTGAGGGGCACCTCTTGGTGCTAAAGTGTTGCCATAGTGAGATGAAGTATGAACATGATGTGTTCGACAAAATCTCCATGTTGGTTTGCATGTCGGACTTCCAGTGGATTGTTGGTCTCTATTAGCAGAGTTGCAAGCGAGTGGGTAAACACTATACGTTGATCACCCAATAGTGACCCGAAGTCATATCACTTTCGCACAATGCTGTATTGAGATCGGGGTGGATGACATCTTCCCAGATGTCGCATGAGTTCGTGTTCAGAAACGTACAGCGGATGGGGTGGTAGAGACGATGATGATCACTCAACCACTCAAGTATGAATGGAATCCACCTAAATGTGATTTTTGTAAGGTGTTTGGACATTCAACAAAGGATTATCCAGCTCTCACTTTGGCTCAACCCCTCGAAGTCCTTCACTAAGACTTAGTGGTTGCCAACGTCCTCTGTCAGGCATCCCCAAAAGCCTACATTTGTAGTAAATGAGACGAGCACAAGCAGGGCTAGACTGAGCGGATCTCAATTTACAGCTCTTGCAAGTGTAGGGAAGACAGATGCAGGACCCTCCCAACCTATGAATTTAGGGCTTCTTATGGGTCTGGAAGAAACTAGCCTCTCTGGAAGGTGCCTCTGGGGATGTAATGGTGGAGCAACCAATGTCAGAGACACCGTTTGATGGAGATATTATAACTAGAGATTACATTGTCTCCAACCCTTTTTCTCTCCCCGAGCAGCTTATTGTTGGAGCACCAGATATTGAGCTCCATTTAGCTGAGGATGTTGTCTCAGCTTCAGAGGATTGCAAAGAAGATGATGGGTGGGCAAAGGTAGTACAGAGGAGCGTGAGACAGTTAGTTCGTGCATTTGGCGACTCAGATCCTATCCATCAGAACCTTAGAGGGCAACTGTTAGCCCTCGACTCCGAGCAGGCACATGGCCTGTGCTTAATGGGTTGGAGGATAGCACCGTCATCGAAATAACCTCGTCTATCGGTTTCAATTTCGAGACGATGGATACCAAGACCGTTCTAGCTCATATTTGGGATTTGGAGAGATCTAGAGCTCCTAATTCTGATACCTAGGGTGTCTTTTTTGTTCCTTGTGGTTCCACACATGGTGGGAGAAACTTTATTGATGGGTCTTGCCTCTATTTGTACAGAGGTTATTACCATGATCACTTCGTGTAATTTATTTTTGAGCTATAATAGATAAGTTGGGGTATAGCCTAATCCCTTCCATTGAAAATTTTTCACAAATAAATAATAATAATAATAATAATAATAAATTATTTTCAGATTGTTGGGTTTCTATTCTATTAGAGTATCTCCAACGACACCCTCCATTTTGCCATTGCCAGATGAGAATATTCTAATATGGAGGTCCTCTATTTTGGTTGATCTCCAACCATGGCCTCTATATTTAACAACTTCTTATAATATACCTTATTCTATTTTACTTTATGTAATTAATATAATATTTAATAATTTTAAAATAACTTTAAAAATATTAGATATTAGTCTCTTTTCAAATGTCTCAATAAGAGCTTTCCAACGATACCAAATTTGTTAAAAACGGATTAGTGAATTAATAAATATACTTAGTTAAAATATTTATGTACAAATTTTATAGAGGATATATTCATCATTTTATTTAATACATACAAGTCTTGAAGGGTAATTTCAATACTATCCAAAAGTTGAGCCAAATAGCAGCCCCCTGCATTTTACTCGGAATTCTACATTTTTGCCGACCAAACAGCCCCCCCTGCATTTATGCCGGCCACCATAGCATGTGGTTGGAGTCGTTCGTCCGCCATATTTGGCAATATAGCAGACGGTTAGAGATGCTCTTAGCATGCACCGGGGAGAATAACAATTTAGCTATGGTTGATGGGAAGCTAAAGGTTGTCTACAGAGATAGAAATTTGAGGAAGAGAGAGAATGTAAATTGATAGACTTATCAGCTGCGTCAAGGCTTGTCCCGAAAGTAATTTCGCCGCCTCAATGTTGCTTGCCTGTGGAACTTGTCAGCATACAGATAGGGAACCTACAGAGGTTACGTGTTATAGTTCTCCTGCAATATTACATCTCTTAGTATTCCAAAATCCGAAACCCATTCGAATCCACGCGGCTCGCGAACCCGACCCGGCAGAAGGAAGTGATTTGTCTTTGGTGGTGCATGCAGCCACCACAGACAAAATCAGGTGTGGTAAAATCTGCTGGGCTGCCGTGCATATGCTTTGGCCAACGTCTGTCACGTATGTTCCCCCCGTCTGTGAAAAGAGAGAAAGATAGGGAGTTGACAGGGTTGGGCTGGGTTGGGATTATACAAACGCCCGTGACGGTGTACGAGAGGTACACAGGAAGACCAAAACCCTCCCCAGCTTTTGTCTTTCTCGTGGAACGAAGAAACGAAAAAGTGAAAGAAAGACTCGAAAGACACGTTGGTGACAAAAACAAATTGGGGTAATGTGCCTAAGCTCCCTGACAATCAGAAATCGGTTTAGTGATAAAGGACCCCAAAGAAAAAGTCTTTAGCGGTAGGTCCTTCCACTGATGGCTAGGTAGGGGTGGCAATTCTTGATCCGACCCGCCAACCCGATCCGAACCCGACCCGAAAGTTAGCGGGTTTGGGTTTGGCCTAAACGGGTTCGGGTCATAAACCGGTCGACCCGATTGACCCATTTATTTAATGGGTCGGGTTCAGGTTTGTACTTATAACCCGATTGACCCGTTTAACAAATGGGTCGTGTCAACCCGACCCGACCCGACCCGAACCAACCAGATCAAACCCGGCCCAATCCGACTTGTCTTGACCCAACCCGACAGGTTTACATGGGTTCTGTTTACCCAACCCGAGCCAACCCGACCTGACACGACCCGACCCGGTTAGTAAACGGGTTAAACGGGTCGGGTCGGGTTTGGGTTTAAGTTTTTGACCCGTTTATTAAACGCGTCGGGTTCGGGTTGAGTGTTTTGCCCTTATACATATGTCTCAACCCGACCCGACCCGACCCATTGCCACCCCTATGGCTAGGGGTGGCAATAGATTGCAAAAATCCGATCCAAATCCGACCCGAAATATTGGGTATGGGTACAAATTTTGTACCCGAAACATGGTTTGGGCGAGGCATGGGTATAGAAACTCTACCCGACTAACTTATAGGTATGGGTATGAGTACCTCAATACCCATATCTGAAACCTAATTGTCCCTCTAACTTATGTATACTAGATAATACATTTCGACTCTAAACTAATGGTTATATACCTAAATTCTAACCGAACTCATATCCCTTCCCAAATTTATAACCTACTAAAACCATGGTAATAAAACCATGGTAATAAGAAACCAAAAGGGCCTCTTAACATTGCATTGTGATACCTTGATTTTTCTCCATCAAATAATTGAATATATGATGGAGAAAAATAGATAGAATTTAGAATTGTAAAGAAAATTTAAAACACGGTAGAGGGTATTTTTGTCCATAGGTTTTCAGTCCTTTATCTTAATCGGTCTTTTTGTCAGGGACAGCTCACTAAGTCCCCCTAAAATTATACCCAATTCATACCCGAAGCCTGGACCAAAACCCAAAACTTGATTGGGTATGGATCAAGTATGGACCCTCTTCTAACCGAATTGGTATGGGTTGGGTATGGACCATGACATACCCTAATGGGTATGGGTAAGGATAGGGGTAGGGTTCGACCCGAACCCGACCGATTGCCACCCCTACTGATGGCAACCTCCGTCGGAGGTGGGACTCCGGCCGGTGCATTGCGACCTAACGGCAGCCACCACCGACCGGTGTATCGCACCCCAAGCCCAATGGCAGCCACTATCAGAGATGAGGGATGAGGAGGTGGGGATCCGGCTGGTGTATCGCACCCTAGCCTGACGACCGGTGAGGGGGGAGGAGGAGGTGGGCTCCGGTCGGTGCATCGCACTTCATCCCGATGGCAGCTACCACCGACCAATGCATCACTCACCAACTTGATCGACGGCAGCCACTGCAGGTAAGGAGGGAGGAGGTGGGGCTCTGCCCAATGCATTGCACGCTAGCCCGACGATAGCCATTGCCATTGAGGAGGAAGTGGGGCTCCAATCCATGCATCGCACCCCAACTCCGCCAATGAGGAGCGAGAAGGAAAGCATTTTGCTACCTGATTCATTTGCTGCACTTGCTTACGACCCAATCATGGATTGCCATCTCATTCAAGAGAAAGCATAAATCCCCATTATGCTCTTTCTTTTGGACGACATGGCAGCCCACGATTGGGCCGTAAGCAAGTGCAACAAATAAATGGAGTAGCAAAAATGCTCTCGAGAAGGAGGGACTTGCTGGATTGCATTTTTCTCCTACCGGCTCCGTTTGCTTCCGGCCCAATCGCAATGTGCCTCATCGCCCATTTAAAGAGGCATAATGGGGACTACACTTGCTACCGGACTTGTCTTTTCTATTATGCCCCTTTGAATGGATGACATGGCACACTACGATTGGGCTGGAATAAAACTCAGTAAATGGAGCCAGTAGCAAAAGGCACGGAATTATCTGGTTTATAACCTCAAAGGATCAAGATAGATTAATGCCGAAACTAAATCACAACCTTCCGTTACACCCAGCTCGACAGGTGAATCACACTCAGCCCCAAATGGCAGGCACAACCACGGCTATGGCTACAACCTATCTTGATTCTTTGAGGCTATAACCTCATAGGATTAGCGCTCGTAGCAAAAATGCATTCAACTTGCTGTAAATGGGGAGAAAAAATCAAAGGAGGCAGTTGCTATAATGTATATTTTCGGGTAGTGACTTAGTACAAAACCATCTTATTGACCGTCATTTTCACTAAATCGATCTATTGCCAAAGACCTAACACTAAGTCCAGCCCTAGAAAAATTTGATGCCGGAATTACGACCGGCTAGTGGCATTGCGCCACATACGCCACAACCCCAATGAAAAATACCTTTTAAACGGTAAGGAGGTAATTTGAAGGAACTAAAGAGGTAATTCTCAGTCGGGTTGTGGCGTATGTGGCACAATGCAACTTGCTATGGGGGAGGATTTTGTGCCGTCGTACGTGCCCCTCCTCCAACAGTGTATTGAAGGTTTTACCCTTCGGGATGTGGCGCGCTTCTAAGCGCTGAACTGTAACATGTTAGACTGCTATACAAGCATTGTAGCGTAGAGAGAGAGAATTGACACTAGATGTGGTGACGAAGTTCGGCCAAAGCCTACGTCTCCGTGCGGTAAGACGCAACCTTTGATTCTACTATCTCTAAATGAAGCAGTGCTACTCTCGACAGGCCGATGAATGCTTCTTAAAAGATGACAGAGGGTGGAGAGGGAATCTGAAAACCAGAAAGCCATCCTAGGTTGCCACACTATTTTGGATACTTAAATTGCATTGGGCAAACCATCATTGCCAATATTATCACCGCATCTTACTTCTAAATTTATATAGCAAAAGCATTGGAGATTTTCATAGGTAATGATAGCGGTAGTACACTAATGATACACATCACTATGAGGTCGTGACATTTGATGACCGATAACTATGATCGGCCATTTGCATTGCGACACATACACCACATCAGGGTAAAAAGGTAATTTGAAGAGGCTAAGGATGTAATTTTTATTGGAGTTTAAATTACCTCCTTACCCTTATGTGGCGTATGTGGCGCAATGCCACTAGTTGGTCATAGTTAGCTATCATCAAAGCGGTTATCAAATTTTTTCTCCGAGCACATTGACGTTCTTGACATTTTGATTTCTTCACATGGGCAAGAACGACGATACAAGTTTGGATGTTTAGATCCAACCAGTCTAAGGCAATCTAGTTCAGTCAAAGCCTAATCCGGTCCAAGGTAAAGTCATTCCTAAGGGGTGCATGTTGCTTTACTCTAATTTACATAGGGTGTTGCTATTTGCACCCCATAAATAACTAACAGCCACCAACTTAACAATAAAGAATGCCGAATGTGTCTGTGAAACATCTTAGACGTACTGATATACACACCTCCACCTTCACTATTGGAGCGCCAGGAGCTAGCCCCATGCACCCCTCTGTGGCCTCCTCCCTGCTCTGGCTGCAGCCGCTGCTGGTCAACCCTCCTCTCCCACTTCTCCTCCTCCTCCTCCACACTCCAATCGTCTCACTAGAGCCGCCGGTCCCATGCACCTCACCGTCGCCTCCTCCTCCTCCCTTCTTCCTCCTCCACACCCCCATCCTATTTCTTGCAAACGTGTCGGTCGGGAGCAAGACATGGTTTGTCGATTGCTCCTGATCGACATGGTGTGGCCTATGTCGGCCAGGATCGACATGGAGGGAAGACACCATATCGGTCGCTCCCAAGCGACACATCTGCATGAATGAGGAGGAAGAGGACAAGGGAGGAGGAGGGGGAAGAAGAGAGAGAGAGAGAGAGAGAGAGAGAGAGAGAGAGAGAGAGAGAGAGAGAGAGAGAGAGAGAGAGAGGAGTATGAGACCGACAGCTCCTCCAAGGCGATCGGAGTGGGAAAGAGGAGGAAGAGGAAGGGGAGAAGGCTATGACGGTGACGGCAAGCGAAGCGGGATGAGAAGGAGGGGGAGGCAAACCGTATGTGGGGGTGCGTTATCAAAATGGGGGCAATTGTAAACAATCAAAATCAGATTGGGGTGTGTGCATGCTATTGGGGTTTGTTAGTAATTTTGTAGGTGCAAATAGCAACAATCAGCTCAACTACACCCTTGGACTAAGTTGCCATCATTCTCTCTCCTAAGAGCCCTCATCAAGATTTTCAAAAAAGACTAATATCTAATATTTTTTAAGTTATTTTAAAATTTTTAAATATTATATTAATTATAAAATAGAGGTCATGGTTGGCGGCTAACCAAGAGAGAGAGAGCCTTCATTTTAGGATATTTTTAAGGGTTATTTTGACTTTGCCCCCCAAATTTTACCTTGAATTAGACTTTACCCTCCATCTTTTTGTTAATTAGACTTTACCCCCAAAACTAACTGTTCCGTCAGCTCACCCCCCAAAACTTTATTTATTTTCCCTCAGCTCACCCTTTTTCTTAGACGGTGAGCTGACGGAATAGTTAGTTTTGGGGGGTAAAGTCTAGTTCAACGCAAAATTTGGGGGGCAAAGTCAAATTCAAGGTAAAATTTTATACCCCAAACATGATTTGGGCGGGGTATGGGTATAGAAACTCTACCCGACTAACTTATGGGTATGGGTATGGATACCTCAATACCCATACCCGAAACCTGATTGTCCCTCTAACTTATGTATATTAGATTATACATTTCGACTCCAAACTCATGGTTATATACCTAATTTCTAACCAAACCCATACCCCTTCCCAAATTTATACTCTACTTAAGAAACTAAAAGAGCCTCTTAACATTGCATTGGGATACCTTGATTTTTCTCCATCAAATAATTGAATATATGATGGAGAAAAATAGATAGAATTTAGCATTGTAAAGAAAATTTAAAACACAGTAGAGGATATTTTTATCCACATATTTTCAGAGTCCTTTATCTTAATCGGCCTCTTTGTCAGGGACAGCTCACTAAGTCCCCCTAAAATTATACCCAATTCATATCTGAAGCCCGAACCAAAACCTAGAACTCGATTGGGTATGGATAAGGTATGGACCCTCTTCAAACCAAATGGGTATGGGTTGGGTATAGACCCTGACATACCCGAATGGGTATGGGTAAGGATAGGGGTAGGGTCCAACCCGAACCCGACCGATTGCCACCCCTACTGATGGCAACCTCTGTCAAAGGTGGGACTCCGGTCGGTGCATTGGACCCCAACCCGAAGGTGGCCATTGTCGGAGAGGAGGGATGAGGAGGTGGGGCTCCGGCTAGTGTATCGCACCCTAGCCTGACGACTGGTGAGGGGGGAGGAGGAGGTGGGGCTCCGGTCGGTGCATCGCACTCCATCCCGATGGCAACTACCACCGACCGGTGCATCACACACCAACTCGACGACAGCCACCGCTGGTGAGGAGGGAGGAGATGGAGCTCTGGCCGATGCATTGCATCCTAGCCCGACGATAGCCAATGCATTGCATCCTAGCCCGACGATAGCCACCGTCATTGAGGAGGAAGTGGGGCTCCAATCCATGCATGGCACCCCAGCTCTGCCAATGAGGAGGGAGAAGGAGAGCATTTTGCTACCTGATTCATTTGCTGCACTTGCTTACGACCCAATCATGGATTACCATTTCATCCAAGAGAAAGGCATAAACCCATTATGCTCTTTCTTTTGGACGACATGGCAGCTCACGATTGGACCGTACGTAAGTGCAACAAATAAATCGAGTAGCAAAAATGCTCTCGAGAAGGAGGGACTTGCTGGATTGCATTTTTCTCCTGCCGGCTCCATTTGCTTCCGGCCCAATCGCAGTGTGCCTCATCGTCCATTTAAAGGGGCATAATGAGGACTACACTTGCTACCGGACTAGTCTTTTTTATTATACCCCTTTGAATGGATGACATGGCACCCTACGATTGGGCCAGAATAAAACTCAGCAAATGGAGCTGGTAGCAGAAGGCATGGAATCATCTGGGTTATAACCTTAGAGGATCAAGATAGGTTAATGCCGAAACTGAATCACAACCGTCCGTTACATCCACCTCGACAGGTGAATCACACTCAGCCCCAAATGGCAGGCACAAGAACGGCTATGGCTACAACCTATCTTGATTCTGGGTTATAACATCAAAGGCTTAGCGCTCGAAGCAAAAATGCATTCGACTTGCTGTAAAAGGGGAGAAAAAGCCAACGGAGGGAGTTGTTGTAATGCATCTTTTCGGGGAGTGAGTTAGTGCAAAATCACCGTATTGACTGTTATTTTTACTAAATCGATTTATTGCCAATGACCTAACACTAAATCCGGCCCTACAAAAAATTTGACGATCAGAATTATGACCAGCTAGTGGCATTCCACCACATACGCTACAACCTCAATGAAAAATATCTTTTAAAGGATAAGGAGATAATTTGAAGGGACTAAAGAGGTAATTCTCATTTGGGTTGTGGCGTATGTGGCACAATGCCACTTGCCGGTCATAATTCTTGTCGTCGATTTTTTTCTCCATGTTGGTACTGATTACGTACCCGCCCCCAAGACTCTCTCTCTTTCATGCGCACGTGCGCGTGCACTCACATGTGCTGGAGCACACACACTATTGGGTTCAAATCTGACTCAACCCGGATCCGATCTAACCCATTTCCTCCTCTTCCTCTTTTCATCATTCATTTAAATTTCAAATTTGCATTAGAGAATGATTGCATGCTCTTGGGAACCAATTTTACTTTATGAAAAGACTATTGGACCAACTACAACATATAATGCATTTGAACCATGTTTGTTTTATATAATGGTAGCCCATATGAACCTTTCATGGTTATTGAGTATGGTGTGGCTTGAAAATTATTTGTTCTCTCCACTTTGTATTCTTTGTTTGCTCTTTCTTGTAATATATAAACATCTATTCTAAGTGGTGGGAGCACAAGAAGATTATTTGCTAAAGTGTTTTTAGGACCTTTCAAACCGGAGTAATTTCGGTTGGAGATGGCTAAAGGAGGCCAATCGAAATGATTTCGAAGTGGGGCTCAAAGGAGATTGCCGAAGAAATTTCAAAGAGGTGGTGTCGGGATTGGTATTTCCATCTCAAGAACTTTGTAAGATTATTACATTTTTCTTTGCCAGTTTATTTTCGGAGAAAAGTTATAATAGTAGAAGCTTTATCAACCTTTGGCCACATGATTTTTGATCCCATGAGGGCGGTTTTACTACCTTAAATCATTGTGTGAACTTACTCGGTTGCATCTCTACATTCTTATTGTGTTGCATCTATTACCATAAAGTTTTGCTTCTACACCTTTTTGGATCATCCGATTCCAGTAAAGCGGCGATATCTAACGCAAGGTCATTCTACATGTTTGATTGCGTGTAGAAGCAAAGGGTGATGGGCATGGATTCTACCCTTAGTGCAGAGAAACTCAATGATACAAAATGGAATTTATTGAGATCCAAGATGGAAGATGTTCTCTTCCTAAAAGAACTGTATGTACCAATTGAGGGTAAAGAAAAGAAACCAGAGAGCATGACTAATGTGGAATGGAACAAATTATATCGAAAAGCAATTGCCGCGATTAGACAGAGTGTGGCGGATTTGGTTTACTTTCATATAGCCCAAGAAAACACTGCATAATCTTTGTGAAAAAAGTTGCGTAAGAGATATGGAAGGAAAACTACAATCAACAAGAGTTCATTGATTAGAAGAATCTAATGTTGGGTTAGCCGCTTATGCGGCATGAGAATGGTCCGGTGCAAACCCACATGGACTTTTGGGTTTAAAACCTAATGGGCCTTAACTAAAGTCATACCTGTTAATGATGTGGTTCAGTGATGAGTCATAACCCTTAGATCAATCCAGTAGATGGTTGGATTGATTCCGGTTATTAGGGTTTTAGGATGGTGTCCTGGTTTAGTTATAAATAAGATGCCCCTCATCTATTAGGTAATCTTTTGACGGCTAAGAACTAAACTAGAAATATCTCTCCGTCTTCTCTGTTCTCTTCCAATCTTGCGACGGTTTCGGTATGAGAACGATGAGGATTTCGGCTACGTGGGAGATGCATCGCATTGAGGAGTCATCTACTTGTGGTTCGTCACCCGGTGCGTTATAACCAGAGGTACATCTCTTTGCTTCCACTATGGATAGATCCGATCTTTGTGTTGAATTTCAATTGATTTGATTAGACCTTCGTGTGGAGATTTCTTACATCTAAAATATAAAGATGGTTCTTTCATTTCCGAACACATTAACAACATGCAAAATAAACCAACTATCCGTTATGATGGTGATATTAGAAGAAGAATTGATGGCATTGTTCCTTCTTAATTCTATGCGGATAGTTGGGACAACTTAGTGGTGACGGTTAGTATCTCGAAACCATATGGAGAATTTATTTTTGCCTAAGTCACTAGCAATCTTTCAAATGAAGATGGTAGTATGAAGACTAATGTGTTTAGATTTGCCTAAGCTCGACAAATTAGCTACTGAAAAGAGGGGTAGATCTAGAAGTAAATTAAAACATAGGCATGAAAAATCTAGAGAAATGTCTAATTCAAAAAACAAAATAAAAAACAACGTTCTTGTCATTATTATGGAAAAGTTGAACATCTGAAGAAACAATGTTTGAAACTAAAGAATAAAAACAAAATTAAAAATGACATGGGCTCCACTACCGCTTTGATGAAAAAAGTAGGTTAACTTCTTCTTGTCAAGGGAGTTGACAATTGCTTAGTAGCTTCTTATGATGAACATGAATGGACCATAGATTGTGGGAAATCTTATCATGCCTCCCCATATATTGCCACTTTGGGTCTTACATTTCCGGTGATTTTGATAATATTAACATGATCACCAAAAGTGTTGCAAACATTGTAGGTATGGGTGATGTTCATTTGCTTGTAAATTGTGGTAGCAAGCTTGTCCTTAAGGATGTTGGACATATTCTTGTCCTTAGAATCAATTTGATTTCTTTGGATACCTTAGCTAGGCATGGGTATTCAACAATCTTAGGAATGTAGTGCAAGATATCCAAGGCTTCTTTGGTAGTTGTTAAGGAAACTCTTAAGTTTAATAATTTGTATTATCTAAAGGTAAAAACGGTTAATATAGACATGATCTCCACCAATGAGGATTTATCCGCTAAAATGTGGGACTAAAGGCTTGAGATATGATTTGAGGTCATGTCTAATCAAGAATCTTTATTGGGTGTGAAGAACATAAATCTTGACCAATGTAAGGATTGTTTGATGAGAAAGCAATGAGTGTCAGTCCAAATTAATAACAAAAGAAAAAAAAAATGATATGCTTGATCTTGTATATTCCGATGTGATGGTCCCATGAGTGAAAAAAACATTTGGTGGTATGTCATATTTTGTTAATTTTATTGATCATGCATCAAGAAAATTATGCCTATACTTGATAAAAACAAAAGACCAAGTATTTGGGATTTTCAAACATTTTCATAAGGCAATTGAGAGGGAAATCAGAAAGCATCTCAAATATATTTTAACAGATAATGGTGAGGAGTATTCCTCAAATTCTTGGAAAGACTATTGTAGGGAGCATGACATAAATCATCGAAAGATAGTTCTACATACGCTGCAACATAATGGAGTAATAGAAAGACTAAATTATTCCATTGTGAGCAAAGCTAGATGCATGCTATCACATTTTCGCCTTCGTAAGCCATTTTGAGGTGGTTATGGCCGCATCTTATTTAATTAATCGGTCACCCATGGTATCTTTGGATTGAGATGTTATGAAAAAGTTATAGACCGGTCGTGAAGTCTCATATTCGCATTTGAGAACTTTTGGTTGTTTGGCGCATGCATGTATCCCTAAAGAACTTGTATCTAAACTTGATGATATATCTATAAAGTATATTTTCTTAGGATATGGAGATAGTGAGTATGGATATAGGTTGTGGGACCCTATTAGAAAGAAAGTAATTAGAAGTAGATATGTTGTCTTCTTTGAGGACAAGAGGTTGGATGACTCTTTTTTTTTTTTGGTTACTTTGAAGGGAGATCACAACAAATCTCAGGAGGCACCACAGCCTGGTGCAAGCAGCAGAGAGTTGCCACTTCGGCGAGCAGAGAAAGGCCCCGACGGTCGGGACACCAATAAACCACCTCACGGTGATGAATCAGAAGGGGAGCACAGCCCCACAAAAATCACCATCTATGGCAGGATATACACCACACCGGCACTCACACCAGTAGTCGGACTCCGGCGTCTAGACATACCCACAAAAAGAAAGGGCAAACAGGCGCCCAAAACCAATAGGAAGACAACAAAAACAACCCAAAATATTGGACCACACACTGGATTCATCACCACCATTAGCGCCGGAGGAGAAAGATAAGAAGCTGCACCTCCCCGATTTGCCATGAAACTTGGACGTCGTCACCTCGAACCCATCATGGAATCAATGCCGAGCTGAGGAGGGTCTGGAACACCCATGGCATACTCCGGCCAGGTCCAGAACACCACTCCGCACCTCCCCGATCCCACGAGCAGAGAGCCGCCAGTGCCAATCTGTACAGGAGAGAGCCGTGCCACCTGAAGTCGACACAAAATCGCCACTCTGATGGGGTCCAGCTCTCTATTCACAAAGGAGGGAAGAAATGGCCAGATCCGCCACCCCCCCGAGGCCTCGCGATCCGATTTCCTGGCCTCTCCGACGCCGCCAGCGGCATCCGGAGAGGCCAAGATAGGTTGGATGACTTTGAACTAAAAGAATTGCATAATGAAAATGAGTCACGAAAAAAGGTGGCCTCTATACCCATTGATTCTCAAGAGGAGGATGTCCAAGAACATGTCATTGCCCCTCAAGAGAACAATATGATCACAACGATCCACAAGGAAATGATATAATTGATCAATATCAAACTCAAGATCGAATTTCTATCTTTAGAACAAGTAGGGGAGGGGGGGGGGGATGTACTACTCATGGATGGTGGTGAACCAGAGAGCTTTGAAGAAGATCAAGAGGATCAAAACTAATTTGAGTGGACCAATGCTATGCATGAAAAGATGTGGTAATCTTCAATAGAATCATACATATGACCTAGCTGCCTTTACCTAAGGGTAAGAAGGTTTTAAAGAATAAGTGGGTCTTTAGGAAAAAGAATGATGGTCTAGTTAATCGCAGTAAGTTCAAGGCTACATTAGTTGCGAAATGAATTTACTTAAAAGAAGAGCATAGACTTTGATGTGGTTAAGTGATGAGTCATAACTCTTAGATCAATCCAGTAGATGGTTGGATTGTTCCGGTTATTAGGGTTTTAGGATGGTGTCTTGGTTTAGTTATAAATAAAATGCATCTCATCTATTAGTTAATCTCTTGACGGCCAAGAACTAAACCAGAAATATCTCTCCGTCTCCTCTCTTCTCTTCCAATCTTGCGACGGTTTCGATGTGAGGAGAACGATGAGGATTTCGGTTACATGGGAGACGCATCGCATTGAGGAGTTATCTACTTGTGGTTCGTCACCCGGTGCGTTATGGCCGGAGGTACATCTCTTCACTTCCACTATGGATAGATCCGATCTATGTGTTGGATCTTATTTGATTTGATTAAATCCTCGTGTGGAGATTTCTTACATCTAAAATATAAAGAAAGTTCTTTCATTTCTGAACACATTAACAACATGCAAAATGAACCAACTATCCGTCATGATGGTGATATTAGAAGAAGAATTGATGGCATTGTTCCTTCTTAATTCTATGTCGGATAGTTGAAACAACTTAGTTGTGACGGTTAGTATCTCTAAGCCAAATGGAGAACTTATTTTTGCCCAAGTCACTAGCAATCTTTCAAATGAAGAGGGTCGTATGAAGACTAATGTGTTTAGATTTACCTAAGCTCAACACATTAGCAACTGAAGAGCGGGGTAGATCTAGAAGTAAATTGAAACCTAGGCATGAAAAATCTAGAAAAATGTCTAAATCAAAAAACAAAACAAAAAACAACGTTCTTGTCATTATTGTGAAAAAGTTGGACATCTGAAAAAACAATGTTGGAAACTAAAGAATGAAAACAAAAATAAAAATGGCATGAGCTCCACTACCGCTTTGACGGAAAAAGTAGGTTAACTTCTTCTTGTCGAGGGAGTTGACAATTGTTTAGTAGCTTCTTATGATGAACATGAATGGACCATAGATTGTGGGGAATCTTATCATGCCTCCCCATATATTGACCACTTTGGGTCTTACACTTCCGGTGATTTTGATAATATTCACATGATCAACAACAGTGTTGCAAACATTGTAGGTATGGGTGATGGTCATTTACTTGTAAATTGTGGTAGCAAGCTTGTCCTTAAGGATGTAGACATATTCTCGTCCTTAGAATCAATTTGATTTCTTTGTATACTTAGCTAGGCATGGGTATTCTACACTCCTAGGAATGGAGTGCAAGATATCCAAGGCTTCTTTGGTAGGTTTTAAGGAAACTCTAAAGGTTAATAATTTGTATTATTTAAAGGCAAAAACGGTTAATATAGACATGATCTCCACCAATGAGGATTTATCCGCTAAATTGTGGGAATAAAGGCTTGAGATATTAGTGCCAAAGGGTTTGGGGTCTTGTCTAATCAAGAATCTTTATTGGGTGTGAAAAACATAAATCTTGACCAATGTAAGCATTGTTTGATGAGAAAGCAATGAGTGCCAGTCCAAATTAATAACAAAAGAAAAAAAAATGATATGCTTGATCTTGTATATTCCGATGTGATGGTCCCATGAGTGAAAAAAACATTTGGTGGTATGTCATATTTTGTTAATTTTATTGATCATGCATCTAGAAAATTATGCCTATACTTGATAAAAACAAAAGACCAAGTATTTGGGATTTTCAAATATTTTCATAAGGCAATTGAGAGGGAAATCGGAAAGCATCACAAATATATTTTAACAGATAATGGTGAGGAGTATTCCTCAAATTCTTGAAAAGACTATTGTAGGGAGCATGTCATAAATCATCAAAAGATAGTTCTATATACGCTGCAACATAATGGAGTAATAGAAAGACTGAATTATTCCATTGTGAGCAAAGCTAGATGCTTGCTATCACATTTTCGCCTTCGTAAGCCATTTTGAGGTGGTTATGGCCGCATCTTATTTAATTAATCGGTCACCCATGGTATCTTTGGATTGAGATGTTCTGAAAAAGTTATAGACCGGTTGTGAAGTCTCATATTCGCATTTGAGAACTTTTGGTTGTTTGGCGTATACATGTATCCCTAAAGAACTTGTATCTAACCTTGATGATAGATCTATAAAGTATATTTTCTTAGGATATGGAGAAAGTGAGTATGAGTATAGATTGTGGGACCCTATTAGAAAGAAAGTAATTAGAAGTAGATATGTTGTCTTCTTTGAGGACAAGAGGTTGGATGACTCTTTTTTTCTTGGTTACTTTGAAGGGAGATCACAACAGATCTCAGGAGGCACCACAACCTGGTGCAAGCAGCAGAGAGTTGCCACTTCGGCGAGCAGAGAAAGGCCTCGACGGTCGGGACACAAATAAACCGCCTCACAGCGATGAATTAGAAGGGGAGCACAGCCCCACAAAAACCACCATCTATGGCGGGATATACACCACACCGGCGCTCACATCAGTAGTCGGACTCCGGCGTCTAGACATACCCACAAAAAGAAAGGGCAAACAGGCGCCCAAAACCAATATAAAGACAACAAAAACAACCCAAAATATTAGACCACACATCGGATCCATCACCACCATTAGCGCCGAGGAGAAAGATAAGGAGCCTCACTTCCCCGATTTGCCATGAAACTCGGACGCCGTCGCCTCGAACCCATCATGGAATTAACGCCGAGCTGAGGAGGGTCTGGAACACTCATGGCATACTCCGGCCAGGTCCAGAACACCACTCCACACCTCCCCGATCCCATGAGCAGAGAGCCGCCAGTGCCGATCTGTACAGGAGAGAGCCGCGCCGCCTGAAATCGACACAAAATCGCCACTCTGATGGGGTCCAACTCTCTATTCACAAAGGAGGGAAGAAATGGCTAGATCCGTCCCCCCCGAGGCCTCGCGATCCGATTCCTTGGCCTCTCCGATGCCGCCGGCAGCATCCGGATAGGCCAAGATAGGTTGGATGACTTTGAACCAAAAGAAATGCATAATGAAAATGAGTCACAAAAAAAGGTGGTCTCTATACCCATTGATTCTCAAGAGGAGGATGTCAAAGAACATGCCATTGCCCCTCGAGAACAATATGATCACAACGATTCACAAGGAAATGATATAATTGATCAATGTCAAACTCAAGACCGAATTTCTATCTTTAGAACAAGTAGGGGGGGGGGGGGGGGGGGGAGAATGTACTACTCATGGATGGAGAGCTTTGAAGAAGATCAAGAGGATTAAAACAAATTTGAGTGGACCAATGCTATGCATGAAAAGATGTGGTAATCTTCAATAGAATCATACATATGACCTAGCTGCCTTTACCTAAGGGTAAGATGGTTTTAAAGAATAAGTGGGTCTTTAGGAAAAAGAATGATGGTCTAGTTAATCACAGTAAGTTCAAGGCTACATTAGTTGCGAAATGAATTTACTTAAAAGAAGAGCATAGACTTTGATGAGATCTACTAAGAGGGTTATCAAAATGCCTTCAATTAGAGTCATATGAGTAAGAAACCCAGCCAATGCCCGAATGAGCTTGAAGCACGCCATTTGGCACAGACAACATCACAACTGTTCGAAGAAGTGTGAAATCTGAAGTGAGTGTGATTCCCTTGTTAGACAGAGAGACATCGAATGACCATTAAATGACATTGAATGAGTATTTATCATTTTTATGGTAGGTTTTAAATGGGATTTAAAAGTGAGCCGCGTTCACACACGGAAGAAGGATTCTAGCTATTTAAAAGACTTCCACGTGTCACAACACGGGAGAAAGGCTTCTATTTTAGTATTATACTATATTAGATTAGGTCTAGCGGCTTCAATAGAGTTAGAAATTGAATAACTTGATATCAAGACGTCTTTCTTTCAAGGAGATTTGAATGAAGAAATATACATGTAGCAACCTAAGGGGTTCAAAGAAAAAGAAAAAGAACGGTTGGTGTGTAAATTCCAAAAGAGTATTTGCGGTTTGAAATTAGCCCCTAGTCTTTGGAATAGGAAGTTTGATTCTTTTATGAGGGATCATGAATACCATAGACTTGAGACCGATCATTGTGTTTAAATCAAGTGTTTTCAAGGTAATATATTCTTGATTCTTTTATTTTATGTCGATGATATGTGCCCATCGTAGACCAAGATAAAATTAAAACTGAGCCATTAAAAGATGAATTGCCAAGTCCTTTGCAATGAAGGACTTAAGACCTACGCAACAAATTCTTAGCATGAGAATTCACCATGATAGGAAAGCCTGAAAACATTGGTCGTCTCAAAAGTCTAACATTAAGAAAATCTTAGATCATTTCAATATAAAGAATGCTAAAGCGGTTACAACACCATTAATATTATATATCGTAAATGTTGAAGTCCATGTGCTCTTATTGGCTTAGTTATGCCCACATCGTAAGATATGCTACAATCGGTGACCTGCGGATCAACATGACATCCAAGTTTATCATGCCATTTTCAATACTAAAATCACTTGGGGCAAATCCTCATCGCCAAAATTATCTGCATCACTCTTACATCATTTCATTCATTGCATCTTATCTTACCAGTAAAAATAAACTTCAAACAACAAAAAGTAATGACAAGTATCATCATTAAAAATAGAATGATGATTGCCAATGCAAGCCATCTTGGATATGGTTAGGGTTAATTAGGGTTAGGGGTCAGGATCCAATTTTAGGGATAGAAGGCTATATTAATAATTATCATCACCACCTCTTATTTGGCTCAGTTAAACCCTTATTAACCCTGTTGAGCTGATAATCCCACATCGATTAGGGGTGGGAGATACACGTTTTCACATATCAGTTTCCCCCTCTCCCTCACAGCCGGTTTTGAGGGGGCATGAGATTAGTGACTTGGTATTAGAGCAAGCCTCACTCCGTCTCCCCTCATGTACATGGTCCCATTGCACCCTCTTTCTTTCCGTTGACGTCTCTCCCTACGTGCGGGTAAGTCCCCATTGAATTGCGCTCTGTGTGTAGGCGGGTGTTGAGCGGATAGTCCCACATCAATTAGGGATGAGAGATTTGTATCTTCATATACATGTTGCCCCCTTCCCCTCACAGCCAGTTTTGAGGGGATACGGGGTTAGTGACTTGGTATCAGAGCAGGCCCCACTTCATTTTCCCTCGTGTGGCCCCTTTGTACCCCTTTCTCCCTGCTGATGCCTCTCCCTGCATAGGTAAGCCCCCATTGAATCATGCTTTGCATGCAGGTGGGTGTTGAGCGGATAGTCGCACATCGATTAGGGGTGGGAGAGCCGTTCATATACCCGTTCCCCCCTTCCCCTCGCAACGGGTATATGAAGATAGGAAACCCCACCCCTAGGCGATGTGGGACTATTCGCTCAACACCCGCCCACAGCAGAGCGTGTTTCAATGAGTACCTACCTGCACATGGAGAAATAGGCGTTAGCGGGTGGAGACCCACTCGAAAGGAGACGGGATGGGGCCAGCTTTGATACCAAGTCACTATTCACGTGCCCCCTCAAAACCGGCTGTGAAGGGGAGGGGGCAACGAGTATATATATGAAGACATGGATCTCCTACCCCTAATCAACGTGGGACTATTCGCTCAACACCCACCCGCACACAGAGCGTGATTCAACATGGACTTACCTGCATATAGGGAGAGGTGTCAACGAGGAGAAAAAGGGTGCGACGGGGCCACACGAGGGAAGACAGAGTGGGGTCTGCTCTGATACCGAGTCACTAATCCCATGCCCCTCAAAACCGGTTGTGAGGGGGAGGGGGCAACAGATATATAAAGACGCAGATCTCCCACCCCTAATTGATGTGGGACTATCTGCTCGACAAACACATCATAGGAAAATGACTGCAATCGGTTACTTGCAAATTAGCAGGCCATCCTAGGTTGCCACACCATCTTGGATACTTAAATTGCATTGGGCAAACCATCATTGCCAATATTATCACCACATCTTACTTCTAAATTTATATAGCAAAAGCATTGGAGATTTTCATAGGTAATGATAGCGGGCCATTTGCATTGCGACACATACACCACATTAGGGTAAAAAGGTAATTTGAAGAGGCTAAGGATGTAATTTTCATTGGGGTTTAAATTACCTCCTTACCCTTATGTGGCATATGTGGCGCAATGGCACTGGACGGTGATAGCTGTCATCAAAGCGGTTATCAAATTTTTTCTCCGACCACATTGACGTTCTTGACATGGGCAAGAACGACGATACAAGTTTGGATGTTTAAATCCAACTAGTCTAAGGCAATCTGGTTCAGTCAAAGCCTAATCTGGTCCAGGGTAAAGTCATTCCTAAGGGGTGCATGTTGCTTTACTCTAATTTACATAGGGTGTTGCTATTTGCACCCCATAAATAACTAACAGCCACTAACTCAACAATAAAGAAATGCCGAATGCGTCTCCGAAGCATCTTAGATGTACTGATATACACACCTCCACCTTCACTGTCGGAGCGCTAGGAGCTGGCCCCACACCCCACTGTCGCCTCCTCCCCGCTCTGGATGCAGTCGCTGCTGGTCAACCCTCCTCTCCCACTTCTCCTCCTCCTCCTTCACACTCCAATCGTCTCACTAGAGCCGCCGATCCCATGCACCTCACCCGTTGCCTCATCCTCCCCCCTTCTCCTCTTCCACACCCCCATCCTATTTCTTGCAAACGTGTCGGTCAGGAGCAAGACATGGTTTGTCGGTTGCTCTTGATCGACATGGTGTGGTCTATGTCGGCCATGATTGACATGGAGGGAAGACACCATGTCGGTCGCTCTCGTGCGACACATCTGCATGAATGAGGAGGAAGAAGACAAGGGAGGGGGAGGAGGAGGAGGGGGAAGAAGAGAGAGAGAGAGAGGACTATGAGACCGACAGCTCCTTCAAGGCGATCGGAGTGGGAAAGAGGAGGAAGAGGAAGGGGAGGAGGCTATGACGGTGACGGCAAGCGAAGCGGGATGAGAAGGAGGGGGAGGCAAACCGTATGTGGGGGTACGTTATCAAAATGGGGGCAATAGTAAAAAATCAAAATCGGATCGAGATATGTTCATGCTATTGGGGTTTGTTAGTAATTTTGTAGGTGCAAATAGCAACAACCCCCTCAACTACACCCTTGGACTAAGTTGCCATCATTCTCTCTCTTAAGAGCTCTCATCAAGACTTTCAAAAAAAGACTAATATCTAATATTTTTTAAGTAATTTTTAAAATTTTTAAATATTATATTAATTATAAAATAAAGGTCATGGTTGGCGGCTAACCAAAAGAGAGAGAGCCTCCATTTTAGCATATTTTTAAGGGTTATTTTGACCTTGCCCCTCAAATTTTGCCTTGAATTAGACTTTACCTCCCATATTTCGTTAATTAGACTTTATCCCCCAAACCTAACTGTTCCGTCGGCTCACCCCCCCCAAAACTTTATTTATTTTCCGTCAGCTCACCCTTTTTCTTAGATGGTGGCTGACGGAATAGTTAGTTTTGGGGGGTAAAGTCTAATTCAATGCAAAATTTAGGGGGCAAAGTCAAAATAACTCTAATTTTAAATTGGGTTATTTTGACTTTGCCCCCCAAATTTTGCCTTGAATTAGACTTTACCCACCATATTTTCATTAATTAGACTTTACCCCCCAAAACTAACTGTTCCGTCAGCTCTTCATCTAAGAGGAAGGGTGAGCTGACGGAAAAGAAATAAAGTTTTGAGAGGTGAGCTGACGGAATTGTTAGTTTTGGGGGGTAAAGTCTAATTAATAAAAATATGGGGGGTAAAGTCTAATTCAAGGCATAATTTGGGGGGCAAAGTCAAAATAACCCTTTTAAATTTGGCAATGGCAAAATGGAGGCTTTGGTTGGAGATGCTCTAAACCGGCTCCACTTCTGCTTCTGAAAATGGCGAGAAGGGCAGTGAGATACGCTGTGGTGAATCTCTCCTCCTCCTCCTTCCTTCGTTTCTACACCCCCTGCTCTTCTACTTGTATCGTTCATGACGCCTTTGACTGTGGATTTGTGGCTGCGTTTAAGGTGGACGCCTTCACCGGTACGCCGTTCAAGGGGAATCCGGCCGCCGTGTGCTGGCTGGAGGAGGGGGAGGAGACGCACGGAGAGAGCTGGATGCAGTCTGTCGCGATCGAGTTCAACGTCTCCCAGACCGCTTTCGTGTCCCGCGCCGCCGGATCGCCGGGCGACCGCTTCCAGCTCCGGTGGTTCACCCCTGTTGCAGAGGTGAGAGCCGCTAGACCCTTGCTCGGTTGACTTTGGACGCCCATTTGTGCCGGCATGTGGCGCCTCCTCCACCATCTAGTGGCGGTCTCCTCTAGCGCCGGTATGTGGCGCCTCCCGCTGCACCAGGCTGTGGTCCTCCTGAGATCTGTTGAGATCTTCCCTCCAAAGTACCAAAAAAAAAAAGTTATTTGGACTTTGCCCCCCAAATTTTGCTTTGAATTAGATTTTAACCCCCAAAACTAACTGTTCCGCCAGCTCACCATCTAAGAGAAAGGGTGAGCTGCGGAAAAAAAATAAAGTTTTGGGGGGTGAGATGACGGAACAGTTAGTTTTGGGCTGAAAAATATGCGGGGTAAAGTCTAATTCAAGGTAATATTTGGGGGCAAAATCAAAATACCCCCCCAAAAAGGGTTATTTTGACTTTGCCCACCAAATTTTGCATTGGTTTATACTTTACTCCCCAACTTTTCATTAATTAGACTTTACCCCCCAAAACTAACTTTTCCGTCAGCTCACCATCTAAGAGAAAGGGTGAGCTGAGAATCTGAGATGGTGAGCTGACGGAAAAGAAATAAAGTTTTGGGGGGTGAACTGACGGAAAAGTTAGTTTTGAGGGGTAAAGTCTAATTAATGAAAAATGGGGGGTAAAGTCTAATTCATGGTAAAATTTTGGGGTCAAAGTCAAAATAACCCAAAAAAAAAAAAAACTTTGGACGGCCATCTAACTTGAATACCCTATTTTTCTTGGGTGCGGCTATTTACATTTTACACCAAAGAGATTACTAGGGGCAGCTGCTGGATACCAAGGGCAACACCTGCAATTGTGCTGCCCACTGTAATCTGTGGTGCAAACCATCGCTCGCGACCGCCCGCTGAACGCCGCCACCCGTCCACCGACTGGAGCCATGCAGGTCGCCGCCGTCCATCCTCTGCCACCGCCCATCATCCTTCCTCCTCCTTCTCCTTCTCCTTCCTTCGTTTTCCTTCTTCCTCCTCCTCCCCCGTTCCTTCCTCCTCCTACAAGCCCGGCCTCTTTCTTGTGCACTCAGCCATGTGAGACTGAGTGCACTGGAAAGGGGGCCGGGGGTCGGACTGAAACGGCCTAGGGGGGAGGGAGCGCTTGGCCATGCAATGCCGAGTGCATCTACTAAAACATTCAGCCACTGATGAGCTCTCGGCCTCTGATGACAGAATGAGATATAGATGCACTCGGCATCACAAGGCCGAGTGCACATGGGCTTGGTCTGAAACGGCCGAGGAGGAAGAAGGAGGAGGGGGTGTGCTGGGGAGGAGGAAGGAGGAGGAGTAGGAGGAAGAAGAGAAGGAGGAAGGAGGCGGCACCAGATTTCATGGGGCCGGTGTCGGCGGATGCGAATTGCGGAGGTGACTGGCATTCTGCTCGGCATGGTTGTAGGCGGCTGCCCCTAGTAATCTCTGTGGTGTAAATAGCCCCACCCCATTTTCTTGGATTATACTGTGATCAAACTGTTTTACTGTTTCAATAGTGTCTGTGGACTGCTGAATCTGGGGGTACCTTTTAAAAGTTAGATCAATTTTCATATTCATCAAGTTCTTCTGTTTTACTACAATATGAATAGGTTATAATCAGATCAAACACATGGATAGCGCAGGGCATTTATTACCATGTGCATCCCAGAAGGCTAACCTTGAGAAAATATAGATTTTCAAACCGAGTCGCCGCCCCCGGTTTCTCTTTCTTTCCATGGCAACAATTGCCTCCTCTTTCCCCCATTGGTTTCCCCTTTAAACATATGTATTAAGATTTGACGAGGGCTGTGTGGCATAGGAAAGAGTATAGTTACCAATTTAACAAATTTGGGTAAGTAAGGAACCGAGGGAACGAGGATGCTTATAGATATTTGGGGTATATATAAATGTCCCTACTCGGCCCAATAACTCGACTTGAATTCTTGCTGAGTCGAGTCAACTCGATTCTACTCGGTCGAGTTTTAAAATAGTGGTCCCAATTATAGTAGTTTTTACAATTCCACTTGATAGGAAATCACTAATGTCATTAGGGCTCTATGGCTAAATATAAATAGATACAGAGTGACTTGCACAACAAGTTAAATATACACTCTTTTCTTCTATATGCACCTACTTTCTATATACAACACACACACAATCTTAACACTCCCCCTTCAAACTCACGGTGGGTCAAACAAAGTGAGTTTGCCAACCAATTGAAAACGATGAGTAGGGTGAGACTTTGTGAAGAAGTCCGCAATCTACTTAGCGGATGAGATGTGTAGTAGAGAGAGAGTCCTTGCCTCGTAGTGCTCTCGAATGAAGTGGTAATAAATCTCTATGTGCTTTGTTCGTTCATGAAAGACCAGATTGCAGGCGATTTGAATGGCACTCTTATTGTCACAGTAGAGAGTAGTAGGTGACGAGACTCAACCCCAAAATCCGAGAGTAGGCATTTGACATGGATGATTTCTTTGGTGGTTGAAGCCATAATCCGATACTCAGATTCGGTGCTGGAGAGGGAGACATCATGTTTCTTACTGCGCCAGGATATAAAAGAGTTGCCGAGAAAGAGGTAGAAACCGGTGGTGGAGTGACGAGTAGTAGGATTACCAGCCCAATCAGCGTTGGAGAAGGCTCGAAGAACCAGAGATGAGTCAGCAGGCATAAGGAGGGATCGGGTGATGATACCTCGTAAATACCGAAGGATCCTCAGAAGTGCTGCATAGTGAGCAAAGCGAGGGGCTTGAACAAACTAGGTGACAATGCTGACCGCATGAGTAGTGTCAGGTCTAGTAATGCACAAGTAGACAAGTTGCCCTACTATCTGCCTGTACCGTGTAGCATCGGAAAGAGGCTCTCCGTCTATGGACCGAAGCTTAGCATTAAGCTCCACAGATATATCGGCAACCTTCTGATCAACAAGTGCAGCTCGAGCTATAATATCTGAAGTATATCACTGCTTAGAGATGAGGATGCCTTCCCGACTCTGTGCTATCTCAAGGCCAAGAAAATAGCAAAGATGACCCAAATCTTTCATTTGAAACTATTGCTGGTGATGAGCTTTGAGCGATGCAATGCCAACGATATCATCGCCTGTGATGATCATGTCATTAACGTAGAGAAGGAGAACCCACCCCTGCGGTGAGGACCGCACAAATAGAGTGATCTTGGTAGCTCTTGGATAAATCAATCTGACAAACAACACTGCGAAAACACTTGAACCAAGCGCGGGGTGCTCTTGCTTCAGACCGTAGACCGCTCGGTGGAGAAGATAGACGTGCTGAGGAAGCATGGAGTAACCAGGAGGTTGTTGCATGTAAACAACTCAGAACGGGTGCCGTGAAAAAAGACATTTTTCACATCCATCTGAAAGAGGCCACTGTCGTGCGGTAGCAACGACAAGGAGAGTGCGAACGGTGGTGATCTGAGCAACCAGAGCAAAAGTTTCGTCATAGTCGATCCTAGCCTACTGAGTAAAACCGTGGGCAACGAGCCGAGCTTTGTGCCGCTCAATAGATCCATCAGGTTGGTGTTTGACCTTTTAGACTCATTTGCAGCTGACAGGCTCGACTCCAGCAGGGAGAGGGACAACATACCAAGTTCTAGTGTGAGCAAACGTCTAAAGCTCCTCGTCCATAGCTTTCTGTCACTCGGGGTACTAAACGGCCTCACAGTAAGATTGGGGCTCGGAAGGAGTGGCATGAATAGTGATAAGGAAAGCCTGGTAAGAGGAAGCATAAGAGCGAGCAGCAACAAATAGGTTAAGCCTGGAAGTCGGGCGACGATCACGCAAAGGATAGCGACGCTCTGGTACTGCGGTAAGATCTTCAGTCGGAGGCGGAGGAACCAGTGGCGGAGACGAGAGAGGAGACACAGGGGGAGTCGTGATCTCAAGAAGAAGAACAACAGGTAGAGGAGCTGAGGGGGAGTCGGGTCCATGATAGAAGGTGTACTAGAGACAAGGTGGTGGGACTCGATCAGAGAAGGTGCGCAGGGGCCAAGTCTGTAGAGCTCGATAGGAGGTGGCGCGATAGAGGGAGAGACAACAGGTGGAGACTCAAGACTATCAGACTCGGGGGAGAGGAAATGGAGATCCTGAGAAGAGAGAGTAAAAAGGAATGTCCTCAATGAAGGAGACATGCCTTGCTGGGTTATAGAAACGATAACCTTTATGTTCGAGACTGAGACCCAGAAGAATGCACTTAGTTATCTTAAGAGACAGTTTGTTATGTTCATGAGGTGGCAGTGGTACAAAACAAGTGCAGCCAAAAACACGAAGCATGTCATAAAAAGGAGGAGACGAGAAAAGATGCTCATGAGGAGAGGAATTAGACAGATAGGCAGAAGGAGTGATGTTAATTAGATTAACAGAGGTGAGGACTGCCTCAGCCCAGAATGAGCAAGGTACCAAGGAGGAGATAAAAAGAGAACGGGTAGTCTCAAGAATATAATGGTGCTTGCGCTCGTCAACACCGTTCTGTTGGTGAGTGTGTGAGCAAGACTGCTGAAAGAGTGTGCCATGAGACTGGAGGAGAGATTGCATATCGATAAAGAGATACTCACGGGCACAATAATACCAAAAGGTTTTGATCCGAGTGTAAAACTGAGTTTGGATCATATTGGTAAAAGCAGTATAGACAGAGAAAACCTCAGAACGATGGCAAAGTAAATAAACCCATGTATAGCGAGAGTAATCATCAATGAAATAAATATAATAGAAATACCCTTTCATAGATGGCATGGGCGAAGGTCCCCAAATGTCCGAATGAACAAGATTAAACAGAGCAATATAGCGAGACTCACTAGGACTAAAAGGAGAGGCTGTGAGCTTAGCAAGCTTGCAAACCTCTACAGGGAGATAGGGGAGAAAAGGGAGCAGGACCTAAAACCCTAGACTAAAAAGGCTTTTAAGTCGTTGCTTGGACACATGACCTAACCATCTATGCCACAAGTTGATCGCAGACGAACTAATACCCTACAAAAAACCTAGAGGAGGCACGTGAAGAGACTAAAGGTGGAAGAGACCGCCCTCTCTACGATCGATTCCAATCGTCTTGCCTGAGTGAAGATCATGCACAATACAACCAGAGGCAAAAAAAGATACAGTCAATCCAGAGTCACAAAGGGTGGAAACAGAGATGAGGTTCATGTATTAGTCAGGGTAATGATAAACAGTAGGTAAGGTGAGGCGGCCGGACGGGTCAGAGGAGGAAGAGATGGAGCCACACTGGGAGATGGAGAGATGAAATCATGAAAGTCATTTGCAGTGTGGAGGGGTGGGATGGTGGCGGGGCGATGAGAAGTAAGAACATATAAGTCATGGGTAAGGTACTGAGAGGCCCCTGAGTCCAGGATTCAGGGAAAGGGAGTACCAGAGTTGACCGAGTAGTAGTAGGCAGTGCAGACGAAGAAGAGGCACCAGAGCTCATCTGGTGCTGTTGGAACTGCTGGAACAACTAGAATTGTTGCTGAGTAACATCTATAGACGAGACGGGCTCAACGAGTGCAACACGAGCAGGAAGAGAGTTACGAACAGGTTTCTCTTGGCCAGGAGGTCCGGTGCGCTTCATAGGATGGAGAGTCCAGCACATATCGACCGAGTGACCCTGCTTGTGACAGTAAGTGTAGTAGGGTGCTATGCCACAACCACTAGAGCACCCACGGGAGCGGCCACCTGAGTGAGGAGGATCCGAAAGCGGTGTTGATGCTGGAACAGAGGAGTGAGAATCGATAGCAAGAACCCCCTTATGGCCGGTGGTAGCAACCAGAGCAGGAGGGAATGGGGTGGTGCCGTTGCTCTCCAATCAGGACTGCTCGTAGAGGAGGGCAGTAACGATCTCTGTAAGACAAGGAAAGGGGGTCCGGTATATCAGTTGCTCGGCTAGGGGCTGAAGAGTCGGTGCAAGTCCGGCGAGAAGAAAGTGCACCTTGCGGCGCTCTCGGAACAGTTGAACCTCCAATGCCGAGGCATTGGGTCCAGGCTCCATCTGCTCGAGTTCCTGCCAAAGGGTCCCCATGAAGGTATAATACGCCTCCACACGCCGGGTGCCCTGCTAAGCTGTCATCATCTCTCTCAGGAGATGGGCCTCGCGTGCGCCATCCGACTGAACAAAGAGACTGCAGAGGTGCATCTAGATAGCACAGGCAGTCGGAAAGGCAACCAGACTGCTGCAGGGAGGTATCCACCGATGCTACAAGGAAAGCCTTGACGTATGCATACTCGTAAGACTAGCGAGCCGTCACACACTAAAGATCTGCAACTGATGGAGGAACGACCAGAATGGCAGTGATTTCGGACGTACTGCCGTCAGTGTTCTTGACGGACGATGCTGGTGTCCCAGGTGTGTAGAGGGCATTAATGTCCTCGGAGGGTAGGACGACATGAAAGAGGTGATGATGGAGAAACTGACCTTCTAGCTCGTTCCGGATCGATACCGATCTGGTAGTCCAGTCCGTTTGAGTGGATAGGAGGAGATCGGTGTGCGTGGGGAGACGTCTTCCGAAGATCTGATCATTATTGAAAGAGGCCGTGATGCAGAAGCGTCAATCCCTAGTCGGTGCACAGAGCGAGGAGGACAGCAGCGGGCTGCTTGCGAGGAGGGGTCGGCGTTGAAGCACACAGCGAGGAGGGCAGCAACGAACTGGTTGCGACGAGGGGCTAGCGTCACAGCACACATCGAGGAGGAGGTCGGCCGAAAAAGGGGTTCGCGCAAGTGAGGGCCGGCGTTGTAGCGCATAAGGAGTCGACCGTGGAGGGGATTGCACGCTTGTGGAGGGGACGATCGGTCCTGAATCATGATCGGTAGTCGACCGGAGTTGCGTATGGAGATCAGCCGGCTGGAGTCGCGCAGGGGGCCGACTGGAGTCGCCGGGGAGGTCAGCCAAAAAAGGGGATCGCGCAGGGAGGTCAGCCGGCTATGATTGGGATCAATAATTAGGGTCCTGGATCGTGACCGACAGTCGGTCGGAGTTAAGCGAGGAGATCAATCGGCTGGAATCGCGCGAGGAGGTTGCGATCTGATCTCGCGGGGAGGGCCGGTCGGCTGGATCGTGTGGGGAGTTCCCGAGATTTTGCACAGGGGAGGGCCGACGACTGTGATTGCGATCGGCAATCAGGGAGTGGCTAAGGTTTGGAGCCTTGCTCTGATACCATGCTAGGAAATCACTTATTTCATTAGGGCTTTATGGCCAGATATAAATAGATACATAGTGACTTGCACAGCGTTAGATATACACATACTCTCTTCTTCTATATGCACCTACTCTCTGTATACAACAAACACACAATCTTAACACCACTAATCCTCGAATTTTTTGTGTAGATCAATGAAGAGCATATCCTAGAAAAACACAATCGACAATCTTCATTCCTAACTTCTCTATTTAAATATGAGAACACTAACTTTGGCAAGGCATCCCCACATTTTAGGTATTTATCACTGGGTCTCTCTTATTCTAAATCTCATATGGAATCAATAAAGGATCTTTATTGGAAACATTATTCAAGCTGTTGCAGGCAGTTACTAGTGCCCTGCTCACACATTATTGGAAAAACATTAACTACCAAACAAATAGTTGAACATATCAAATGTATTTAAAAGCCTCCCTTCATATATACAACTGATGTCTCATGAGTTTTTGCTCCTTCCTGAAACTTCACCACAAAATTATTGGACCCCGGTGATCTTTGGCTACTAAAATCCATATGGGCAATATCCAGATGTTGTAAACTTGCAACCCTTGGAATCAAATACCATGTGTCAATTGTTGAATTGGTTGCTCTTTTGACTCTCCTTCAACCAGGTACTTGTTAACTTTTTCTTCTCTACCCAATCATTGGCTTACCACTTATTTGGATTATCTAAGGATTTCATAAGTACAAACAATATCCATCCTGATGTTATAATGTCAAAAGACAAATCACTGAGCTAAGAAGGCAACATAGAGAAAAACAGAAATTTACCTAATAAAAAATGGGGCTGCATTCCGACACAAGCTATCCGAAAGACTCCACTATTAGAGTTAATTAGACAAAAAACCAACGATAACACCAACTCTCGGAAACATGAAAGATAAACCCTCTCATATACAAGGATAGATTCCCGAATAACCTCTCTTTAAATGGATAAAATCATAACCTCTTACCTGATGCCCCCAAACTCCGTGTCATGTGCTGCTGCTGCACCGTCTAGGAAGCACCGATACGGATACGGGGATACGGATACAAGGATACTGATACGCTAATACGGGGATTTTTGAAAAACTAAGATATGCGGTATGGCAGGGATATATTTGTGTGTGTGTATATATATATATATATATATATATATATATATATATATATATATATATATATATATATATATAACATTAATAATTAAATATAATATTTTGTGCTAGAATATGAATAATGAATAGTTTGAAAATTAAATATGACCATGCTCATCAATCATTATATGATTTACATCCAATACAACCAAAAATACAAAGCAAGTGTCACATTCATCCATTACAAAAAAAGTAACGCTAACACTATTATGCAAATGTCACATTCATCGTCCATTACAAAACTCTAGCAAAAAACGCTAATATTCATCATCCATTACAAAATACAAAGTTAGTGTCACATGCATCATCCAAAAAACAAAACATATAAATGATATCACTAAGCAAATGGTCACGTATAGAATTTAGACCCATATCCGAAGTTTCGGTCAGATTCGGGTCGGATTTTTGGATTTTGAACCATCCATACGTATCTCGGTGTATCGACCACGTATCCCCGACGTATCGGTCTCGTATCCCCGGTGTATCGACCCCGTATCCCCGATGTATCGGATCTTTTTTTTTTTAAACCCCGATACTTTCTAACCGTATTGGAAATGTATCCCGCCGTATCTGGCCGTATCGGAGTATCGGGAAGTATCCGATATGGGTACGGCACCTGTTTCAAAGTATCGGTGTATCCCTGTGCATCATGTGCTCTATTCCAGTGTTCAAAAACTCAAAACTTGGTCTCATCGAAAACCAACTGAGTTGAGTAAACTCGCTCCGACTCGGCTGAGTTTTATCCCAACTCGGTCTAACTCGACAAAATAACTCGATTCGAAATCTGGCGGAGTCGAGTCAACTTGGTCCGAATCTGCGGAGTTTTACTGAGTTTTAAAATACTGCTCTCTTCTATTCACCATGAACAAACTCATACTACATCCATGCCACATTTGCATGTACTTGTTCTTACTATGTGCAACAATTGAATCCTAGCTGATTCCTAAGAACATGTGCATGCCATCTGAATACTGAAACACTTCTCTCCATCACCATGTGCTAATTCATACTACATCCATGCCACAATTGCACATACTTGTTCCAACCATGTGCAACAAGTGAGCAGATTCCTAAAAGCATGTACAAGCCATCTGAAACATTAGTCTCTCCATTATGTCCTGATAAATTCTAGACTGCGTTATGTTTCTTTAACTTTTGTGGTGGCAGAAGGGAAAGAGTTTTCAATTGTATCTTAACCATCTATTTCCCCAAATGGATGGGACAAAGCTTGATGCTATTGGTTATCATTGTCTTAGTTATTCATCATCTATTTTGTTCGTATGCACTCTAGTGCAATCGTCAATTAATGGTTGTTTTTATCCTGTGGGAGGCTGATATCCATGATGTTTGTGTGCAGGTTGAACTTTGTGGTCATGCAACTTTAGCTGCAACACATTTCCTTCTCACATCTGGGCTGGAAAAAAGCAATGTGATTGAATTTAACACAAAATCAGGACTTCTGGTAGCCAAGAAAGTCAATGGACATAATGAATTAGGAAACTCAAAATTTTCAAGTGGAAGGGAAGAAAAGTTCTCCATTGAGATTGATTTTCCTATGATCTCAATAGCAGATTGTGACGAGACAGAGTTCCCCTTGATTCCTGAAAGCCTGAAAGGTGCATCTATTGTTGATGTAAAGAAAACAACTACTGGGGACCTCATTGTACTTCCTCATTGCCTTCTCTTATGAAATTTATTATTTTAGACCTTCCTTTGTTAAGTATATTTGTTTTTTCTTATCCTTTGTTATATGAGAAATTTTGCAATTTCTATGATTCATGTCTAAGCTTTTCTAATGGATATGCCATACTCTACTGAAAACAAATTTCCATGCTTCTAACAGGTAGGGTATTGATTGTTTGAGCATTTTATATACATGAATGTAGGCATCTATCATTATTGCAGTTATATAGGAAGTGGTGCGCATTGGGTTGGTCGGCCCTTATCCTGCTCCCAGCCTTCGTGTAAAGTGGGTTGGTTCAACGTTTCATTGGATCAGACTGAGCTAGTAGCCCTATCTGAGGTTGTGTCAATCCAAAGAAGGCTGGATAAAGTTTAGGATAAAGGATTCAACGATGTTGATGGAGCTTGACTCCTGAGGCAACCACTGGCTCAGCCCAGATAGCCCATTTTGAAATCAAAATTTGGAAAAGACTTTATGGAGTTTAGTTTGCCAAAGTTAATAATATTATCCAAGGACATTTCTTAAAAATGAGAGTGTATTCTAATCCCTTTTCACTACTTCCATTAGTATTCTAATACAACATAACCTACAAAGACATAGCTGTAATATCAGATTGGTGCAGAAAACATAAGAACTTTGGTGATTTAAGTTTTGGGTATATGAATTTGGAATTTTCTGAGATATGGCCCATATGGGAAAATTGTGAAGAGATATGAATTTGATCTGATTTTGTATTATGAAAGTGCAGGAAGATGGATATAAAGTTGAGAGGGAATGGTATACTTAGGATGGAGATCTATACCGAAAAGGGTAATGTGATTAGACGAGGATGGATCAAGGAATGACAAAATACTTACTTGCTAGACTAAAACATTAGTAGCGAGTCAATCTTCCTTTTTTGTGGGATTATTTTTGGTGCTTGCTTTAGTTCCATTAGGTGTGAAAAATATGTTTTCTAGTTGCTCCAATTGGACCCCTTCATTCTTATGTATGGTAAAATTAAGGGGAAAATAATATAGCTTTAAACTCTTGTCTCAATTATAGCTTCATCCTTTACTTCGTACATACTCCCACTAAAATTGGAGTCCATCTGCTTAGTTGTTTCTGATAAATTTATCAAGCTTTAGTATATCACGAAATAACATGAAATTTCTTGTAATATTTCAAAGTATTCTCAAAACTGGTCCCGAAACCCTCTAGGTTTCAGGTTTCAGGTTTCGGAGGAACTCGATACTTAGGAAAAACAGGACTGGGTTCAAGATAAGGTGTATTTCAGTAAAATAGCTGGACAACCGTATTTACAAAGACATTTAAGTAAATGATCTTTATGCTCCCCATTTACGTTAAGTTTTTTTATGTAATTAAGCAAATAACCCCCCCCCCCGATTTGGATTTAATAAAAAAAAAAAAACCAAAATCCAAAGGAATCAAAGTGTAATTTGACATTTCCTATACAAAATTATACTACAATTTTTGCTAAAAAAGAGAGTTCGGTGGAATAAAACCTCAAAAAATATTGGGTTAATTGGTGATCAATCCCTAAGGTGCAGAACATCTAGACATTTCGTTTAACGAAAAGTCCCTGATTATATTCAGAAACCTAAAACAACCCTGGCCTCTCCTTCTCCCTTCTCTCTCACGCAAAGGTGGCCGGAGGCAATGGTGGCTGCAAGCCCGGAGATTGGGTAGGCGGGGTGTAGCAGGAGCTCAGGTGGCCGGAGATCAAGCAAGCAGCTGGAGGCAACGGGATTCTGGCCGATAACAATGGTATTTGTTTTCAAAATTTGAATAGATGTGGTAGGCATTTTCGTCCATATCAATTTAGAGGACTTCAACTAAAATTGATATCTTGTCAGGGACCTCTCACCAACTCCCCAAAAAATAATTAAACCGAAAAAAATTCAGAAATTCAAAAAGTATAAGATCAACTTTAAAACCCAAAGATCGATAAAAATATTTTGAATCTATAAAAAATTTCTTTCACAACAACTCTTTTTCCTTCCAGACTTAGCCAAAAATTCAGAATCACACTTTTTAACTTTTTGACAAAAAATCAGGGTAAATCTCTTACGAAACATGGTTTTAAATATCCCCGATAAATAACGATAAATCGTTGATTTTTTCCCTTAACCCTAGATGACGATATGAAAACCACCCAGAATCCCATTTTTACGTGACATCAGAGATTTATCCCCCATTTATTAGCGATACATCGTCGAAATCCCTAATTTATCTCCGATATTCCTAATCTGTCCCCATTGTCGGCGATAAATTGGGGTACAATCCATATAAAACTCTAGAAAATAGGAAAAAGTCGCCCAATTTCGCAGATGCCGCCCAATTGCTCTCGAAGAGGGATTTTGTTTTTTAGGTTTGGATTTATGAACCAAATATAAGGCCCCATAACTTGTTATTTATGGATTTTAGGTATTTCCTCACGGACTTGTGGTTTTTTTAAAGATTCAAAGTTGAAATGTTTTTTTAAATACCTTTGTTTTATTACTCTAATGATCTTCAGCAAAATCAGAAGATAAACATGTTATGCATCAAGTTTGATGTGATTCAACATGTTTATCATCTAATTAACATGAAATTAACTGGGATTCTATGTAATTATGCGTTTTCATCCATTTAAACCCAATGAAATTTTAGTACGTCACTACTAGACATTTGATCTACATGCTATCCAAATTTGAAAAATTTTAACATAAAAAAAGGTTATATGAGATGTTTATTATGTTTTATATTTTGTAAGTTGTGATATGTTTTATGTTTTAGAGTTATGAGACCGAGCAATGGATTATTTAATTTGCTAGATGTTAATCATGTTTCAGATTGTTTGTTATCTTATTGTGATTGTTTAATTTACAATGTTGTAAAGTATTTGACAATTAACAGAAAGTGTCAGACATTTTGCAGACTCATCTATAGAGCCTCAATTGAGTGTATCCAAGAATAAATGATTTTTTTATATTTTTTTGATAATAATGTTGTATCTTTACATACTAAAGGGATATATATAAAAATAACCCAAAAAACCTTTATTTTGTCTATTTTTTATCCTTTTCCATCTTTTTCCCAATTTTGAGTGATAATGACGATAAATAAGCGATAAATCTCTGATTTTTTTTCCTAGCCACTTGTCGATAACGATACTTAAAACATTGTTTTGACAACAAAATCAAAAAATGAAGTGGGTATTGGGTGCTGCATAGTGGCCATGGGGGTTGAACAAGGTGAATAGAGACATGGAGGACATATATTCTTTATGATTTATTCATCACTTAAATGAAACAAACCATTTGAATAATCACATGTCGGTGCCCTATCCTCTGACTGCCTGGTTGGTCTAGTAAAAAAAACAAGAGGGGGAAGCAGGAGAAGCGGAAGATAAAAAATCAAGTGTTGAAATATTTTCATGATTTCTATAAAAATGCAATATTTGATCACTGTCGACATATTTCCATATGCAGTGTTGAAATATTGGTCAAATGAAAATTTTGAACCTTGGCCATAGTATTCAATTAGTTCGTCATAATGCAGGAGCTTTATCTAACCCTCATTACAGGTCTGTGATAACAGCTAAGCCCCTGTGCAGCTCTCGTTGCTAGTCTTTTGACACTGAGACACCCGTACATAATTTTCACCCCTTGGCAAAACATTATTTAAGTAGTTTGTTGCCACAACTTTGTTACATTTTGTCAAAATTTCCTAGCTGTCTGGCAGAGGTTTTTTTGGGCTTGCAATATTTGTTAGAATGGAGCTCAAATATTCCCAAAAAAAATATAAAAATTTACTTATAAAAGTCATCATTTACACATAGTTATTTCAAAATTTTGCTAGTGCCTGATTACAATGTTGCTTTTAGGACATGTTCATGGGCATAATTTGCTATATATATACTCAAGCCGCTTGTTATATGTATTTATAGGTGGAACTCGCCTCAGGAAAAGAAGTTACTGATGTGCAACCACAATTTAGTGAAATACAAAAGTGTGCTGGAAGAGGAGTTATTATTACAGGGCTTGCCCCTATCGGTTCTAGTTTTGATTTCTTTTCTCGTTTCTTCTGTCCAAAGTTGGGTATTAATGAGGTAACAATGTAACATATCTGGTATTTTAGGAATATTGTTGAAAATTTTCTAGTGCAGATATGGTTGATACATGTAATATTCTTTGAATTGCATGATTTGTTTTTCTGTATATTTCTTAACTCGTTAATGTTTATAGCTATATCCCTGCAATCACATACAACAATTCCTGGTGATATCCCTGCACTCATAGAGTAATAATCGATAGAAATATTTTTGTTGAATAACTGCTCGTTTCATTAGGATCATTCAACATCATATAAACTTATCTTTTGAGATCAATTTGTGCCTGAACTCTGAAGCTTTATCTATCAAAAACTTGATTTAATTAAATTTAATATTACTTGTTGAGATAACCTTAGACAGCAGAACCTTTTGGCTTCCTCATAATCAACTCCTCGTATAAGAATTGTGTGGCACTACTTGCTTGCATCTGCCGTCTAAATTAATCACAAAATTATATGCTTGAATGCTGAATAATCGAACTTGAATTGCTTAATTTTGGATGGCACTACTTGCTTGCATCTACCTTCTAAATTAATCACAAAATTATCTGCTTGAATACTGAATAATCGAACTTGAATTGCTTAATTTCATATTAACATTATATAATTGAATCAACTAGTGATCTGTCACATGGCTCACATCATATAGGCTTTCTACATTATTGTCATTTTTTTCGAGGAACTGCTCTCCGAGGGAGTGAGGATGGAGTTAAGCTATACCCCAAGTTATATTATTAATAATAGAGAAATGTAACAAGTTAAAATCAAAGATTATAGGAAAGGGCTTATCTCTGTAGACATATTGACAGAGGATCCACATGACCAACTCTTTGCTAAGGCTAAAGTAGACTCCCAAACAGTAACATCGAATGATTCCTTGCCCGAGAAGATGCTAGCATTATGTTCTTTCCGAACGCCCTAGCAGAAGCATATGACCATGAAGTCCCATGCACGTTGGAGTGGTTTCTTGATTCGATGAGATCTCCATAAAGTCGAGAGGGAACGGATGGACACTGGACGACCACTAATGGCTAAATGAGCTTTCAATTGTCTTCATATTTTCCTCGAAAAAGAGCAGTGTAGTAAGTGATTAACAATTTAACATCTTCCCTACTGGAACCATACAGGATGCAAGATAAGTCTTGGACACCCGGGTTATTCTTCCGATGCAAGTTAACCCTTGTTAGGAGGCGCTCCTGAATAGCTAGCCACATGAAAATCCTAGTCTTTAGTGGTGCTGGTGATTCCCACATGAAGATTAAGCATTAGTGTCTTGCACCACTTAGCTCTTGCATTGTGCATGCACTCCTTACCCCAACGAGGATGGTTCTTGGTGAGTGTGTATAGATAGATGTATTATTAAGAAAAAAAAATGGTTAAATTTTGTTTTCCTGATGTGTTGGCTAGACGATATGTTAGACATAATGGATGGTACCACTATTTTCTCTAATATAGATTTGAAAAGTGGCTATTACCAAATTCGCATACGTTCAGGAGATGAATGGGAAACAACTTTGAAAACCAAGGATGTGTTATTTGAGTGGATGGATATGTTCTTTGGGTTGACCAATCCTCCCAGCACATTTATGCGTGTCATGACTCTATATGGGGAAATTCCTGGTGGTTTATTTTGACAATAACTTGATCTATAGACTATAGTAACTAGTAAGACTTGGGAAGAACACTTTATTCATTTGCGTCTACTATGCAATGCCCTGAAGTGAGAAAACTTGTTCTCTAATTTGAAGAAATGCTCATTTCTTACCGATTTGAATTATTTTTCTAGAATTTATTATATCAGAAGAAGGCATGTCAGTCGATACTCAAAGATCCAGGCTATCATTGATTGGCCTGAACCCAAGAATATTAATGATGTGCGAAGCTTTCATGGCTTAGCTACATTTTATAGTAGATTCACTTTAGGAAGTGCATTGCTTTGTCTACTATAGAAGCTGAATTCATTGCTGCTTTTAGGAGATGACGGCTAGGGTTTGGAGAGGAATAAAATGCTCTCTATTGAGGGACTCAAGCCCAATATATATGTACATGTATAACCATGCAATCTGACCCGACTGTACATGTAACCCGACCCATCTCTATACATTAACACTCCCCCTCAAACTCACGGTGGATCATGAACCGAGAGTTTGCCGATAAAGTGCCGGAAGCGAGCAATCGTAAGGGGCTTCGTCAGAAAATTAGCTGTCTGCTCCGATGATGGAATGAATGGCAAGGAGATGGTATGATCGAGAAACTCTTGGCGAACGTAGTGACAATCAACCTCAATGTGTTTTGTTCGCTCGTGGAAGACCGGGTTGCTAGCAATCTAAATAGCACTCCGGTTGTCACAGAAGAGAGACGTGGGCCTGGATATTACAACTCCCAAGTCGAGCAGAAGGCGGCGAAGCTAGACAATCTCTGCGGTAGTGGAAGCCACAGCCCTATATTCGGCTTCGGTGCTGGAGCGAGCAACAAACTCCTGTTTCTTGCTGCGCCACGAAATAAGAGAATCACCAAGAAACACACAGTATCCGATAGTAGAGCGGCGAGTGGCTACATCTCCTACCCAATCTGCATCGGAGTAGGCACGCAGCACCAACGGAGAGGTGGAGGGAAACAGTAGTGAACGGGTGACGGTGCCTCGGAGGTAGCGGATGATCCGAAGGACAGTTGCATAGTGAACTGAACGTGGAGCCTGAACAAACTGACTGACAATGCCAACAGCATGAGCAATGTCTGGCCGGGTTATAGTGAGGTAGACGAGCATCCCAACCAGCCTCTGGTAGCAGGAGACATCCTGGAGCGGCTCACCATCTGTAGCTAGAAGCTTCAAATTGAGCTCCATGGGTGTGTCAGCAGTGCGAGAGTCAGTAAGAGCAGCATCAGCAAAGATGTCGGAGATGTACTTTTGCTAGGAGACCAACAAACCACGAGCTGATCGGGCAATCTCGAGGCCCAAAAAGTAGCAAAGAGAACCCATAATTTTCATCTCAAACTGACTCTGGAGGTGACGCTGAAGGGATGCGATAGTGGCACTATCATCCCCGGTGATGATCATATGATGCAGCATGATCAGCATCATCAGATCATCGCCGCATCTTCCGTTTATTGTCGGAGACATTTATTTACTGTCGTTTTTATTTTATGTTTGGATGACAATAGCCGTTGGGACTTGTTAGTCGTTTATTTCAGTTTTTGGCCATTTTTTCCTGTTTTTGGCCTTATTTCAGCATTTAGTTTTATTTCTGTTCTTGCCCAGTTCATAGGGGATGTCCATGATCTCATCCGAGGGCTTTTCGGATTGAATCCGGGTCTTCTCGGGTGAGTTTCAGCATGATATTAATAAAATTATGGGTGTGTGTGTTTGCGGGGCACCGACGGACGAGATTTGATCTCGAAACCGACGGTTAGATGGCGAAATAACTCTATTTTGATGACATGGCAAGTTATGGGCTTCATAGGGTTTTAAATGGGCTTATCTTAAGCCAAATAGGGCCCTAGTGCATTACCTCCCCCCCCCCCCCTCTTTTCTTTTCCCGTGAACCGATCGGCCTCCCTCCTGTCCGCGCGGGTCCAAGGCTGGCCCCCCCTTTTTGTCTGTTCCCTCTCTTCTCTCTCTCTTCTTCCCCTTATTTCTCTCTCTTTTCCTTTCCTTTCTTGGCCCATTGCATCCCCACCATTCCCCCTTATCTCCCTTTGATCTTGGCCATCCAAAAAAAAAAAAACCCTAACTCTACATAAAGATGAAGAAAGAAGAAGAATTCAGTTTTTGATCAATTGCTGAAATTTGTGCCTCTTCGTGAGTGCTTCCGGGCGAGACGCGTGTCCCCGATCCTCGCCGCTTCCACGACTTCGCCTCGTGAAGGCCTCGGTGTTGTTTTTCCGAAGGTTCCGGCTTCTCCCGACGTCCGGCCTTGCTCCGTGTGCAGGATCATCGGCGCATCCTTGCAATCGACTCACTGCGGGAAACCCCAGGCAGTATCTATCCTTTACTTTATTTTTCCCTCGCATCCGTATCGTTTCCCCTTTGTTTCCATTGCCTCCGCTCCGCATCGCAGCCGTAACCGCCCGTTTCATCGCTAGTTGAAGCCCTAACATATGCCTACTTATTAGATTTGCTATCTTTAGTCTGTCGGTTACCCTTGCAAGCATATGTAGCCTTTTTTTATATAAAATCTGAAGCAAACGTACCTTTGAAATTCCTTATCTACTGCTGCGAAATGATATTAGTATATGCTGATTTTCGTTTTCAGGTTATTATTGTATCCCTACTTGTTAGATCTTAGTCCAAGCTTTATGTGCGTGCATAGATTTTCAGATTTTTCCAATTCTCCATTGAAACCCTAGTGTAGGTCAGACCTTTGCCTGCATCATCATATCATCCACATAGAGAAGAAGAACTGCAATACCCTGACTGGAGGAGCGAGTGAACAGGGCATAGTCGGAGTGGCGCTCAACAAACCCGGCGGCTAGGACTGCACTGCGGAATCGCTCAAACCAGGCACGAGGGGCCTGCTTGAGCCCATAGATGGCTTGGCGCAAACGACATACGTGACCGAAAGGAGCAGGGACGCCCGGTGGAGGAGCCATATATACCTCCTCGGAGAGATCACCGTGAATAAATGCATTGGTCACATCCATCTGATGTAGAGGCCACCCTCTAGCAGCTGCCACAGCTAAGAGGGTGCGAACGGTAGTCATCCGAGCCACTGGAGCAAACGTCTCCTCGTAGTCAATCCCACACTCCTGGGAGAAACCACGAGCAATAAGGCGCGCCTTATGCCGCTCAATGGACCCATCAGGTCGAGTCTTGATCTTGAAGATCCATTTGCAGCTGACAGGAACCACGCCCGTGGGACAGGGAACCAAATCCCACGTCTGGGTCCGTTGAAAGGCCTCAAGCTCGACTGTCATGGCCTGTCGCCACTCTAGGTGAACAACTGCCTCACGGTACGACTGGGGCTCTCGGTGGGTGTGAAGGGTTGTAAGAAAGGCCTGATAGGACGGAGAGTAGGAGGCAACAACAGAGTGTCCAGAAGTGTCAGATGAAGCAGGAGTAAACACAGAGTAGCCAAACCTGTCAGGAGAGTAGTCATAGCAAGCAGGAGGGTGATGTTCGCGCGTAGGGTATCGCCGAACAGGGCCAGGATCCGATAGAGCAACGAACGTAGACACACGTGACAGGTGGTGGTGGTGGTGTAGGTGACAGGGGAGACGGAGGAGAAGGTGGTGGTGGGGAAGATGGAGGTGGAGGAGGCGTGGGTGGGGCGGCAGAATACGGAGGTAGAACAGGTATGTGGAGAAGTGAGGAGGGCGAGGAGGGTGACACAGGAGGGAAGGAAAGATCCCGAGACTCAGGAGAAAAGTACAGGACATCCTCAACAAAGGAAACGTGATGAGAGACACGGATCCGGCGAGCCAAGGGATCGTAGCAACGATACCCCTTGTGCTCCCGACTGAGCCCCAAGTGAACACACCTGACAGACCTCGCAGAGAGTTTGGTGCGCTCATGGGGAGGAAGAAGAACAAAGCACGTACAACCAAACGTGCGAAGAAGAGAGTAGTCAGGTGGGCTGGAGTGAAGACGCTCATATGGGGTGGCACCGGACAGAGCAGAGGACGGAGTGATATTGATAAGGTGGACAGCCGTCATGACAACTTCAGCCCAGTAGGAGTGAGGAACAGACGCAGAGATAAGCAAGGCTCGTGCGGTTTCAAGAACATGGCGATGCTTGCGCTCGGCGACTCCGTTCTGCTCATGGGTGTGGGGACATGACTGCTGGTGAAGAGTGCCGTGAGATTGAAGAATCTCATGCATCTCAGATGAGAGATACTCCTTGGCACAATAAGACCGAAATGTCGTGATGCGCCGACCAAACTAAGTATGTATCATAGTGGTGAATCTCCTAAAGTTATGAGGGCCTTCAGATCGGTGACGCATAAGATAAACCCCGGTGCACCTAGAGTAGTCGTCGATAAAACACACATAATACATGAAGCCAGAAATTGATGCAACAGGTGCAGGAGCCTAAATGTCCGAATGCACTAAATCAAATAAAGCATCAGATTGGGGAGCATTAGCAGAGAAGGGAAGAGCTAGATGCTTTGCCAGTCTACAACCCATACAAACAGAAAGAGGGGAGAAGGACGCTCGACCCAAAGCGCCCGAACGGAATACGCTTTTGAGTCGATCACTCGAGATATGACCTAACCTCCTGTGCCACAGGTCGGCATCAGAGGTAACAGACATGACAGACGCAACAGGAACGGAAGACACATGTAGATGGTCCAGCTGGTAAAGTCCTGCTCTACGGCCCAGCCCTATCCTCTGACCCGTCCGCGAATCCTGCACAACACAAACAGAGGGGGTGAAGGTGACAGTCAGGCCAGAGTCGCAAAAAGAACTGATAGAGATCAGATTAATGTTAAGACGGGGGGCATGATGGACATGGGGTAGGGTCAGGCGACCAGAAGGGTCAGAGGTAGTAGTGATGGATCCACATTGCGGAATAGGGACGAAAGTCCCATCCACAGTGCGAACCTCCTGGTGGGTGGTAGTGGGAGAACAGTCAATGAGTACAGTGGAGTCAAAGGTGAGGTGACAGGAGGCACCCGAATCGAAGATCCATAGAGTAGTAGTACCAGAGGTGGCAGACAAGCCGTGAGCAGTCGCGGAGCCGGTGGAGGCTAGGTGGCGAAGAAGGAGCTACTCGAGGCGCTGAAGATGGTCCGGCTCAAGCTGAGAAGGTGCTGTGGTAGCAGTGGGGAGCGTCGAGGCCTCTACAGTAGTCGTTGTACCACCAAAGTGGCGGAAGGAGGACGAACCACGTCCACGGCTCCGTCCACCTCGACAGCCGCGTCGATCGTCGCGGGAAGCCGAAGCCCAGCGTGAGGCTCTCTCATCCGGACCCCAGCGAGGGTTGCGTGGAGGACGTATAGGGCATTCGCGCTTCATGTGTCCGGACTCCTTGCAGTAGTGACAGAATACAGCCTCATCGGAGAACCCGGCCGCCAGGACAGTGTCGGAGCTAGGAGCAAGTGGAGGAGGACGAGTGCCCCGAGTTTGAAGGCGGGTCTCCTCATCGACCAAGGCGAGTAAAGCATCCTCTAGCCGAGAGAGTGGCTCACGGTGCAGGAGCTGAGCAGCGATGAGAGCAAAGTCCGGCCGAAGCGCTGCCAGGAACTGGTGCAAGTGGCCCTCATCGAGGTAGCACTGGAAATCCCAAGATCGGGGGCAAGCACACTACTCCGGGATCAGGGAGTCCAGCTCATGCCAGTATGCACTCATCAGACTGAAGAAGTCTTGAATCGTGCGCTCCCCCTGACGTGCAGACTGCGAGTCACAAATAAGCTGATGCCGGCGTGCGCCGCCGCGCGGGAGAAACTGATCCCGGAGATACTCCCACATCGCGCGCGCTGTAGGAAGGCGACCGATGGGAGCAAGGAGCGGACGATTAACAGAGTCCAGGAGATAGGCCCGGATGGCCTGATCGTGGCGTCACCACGTGAGAGCAGCAGTCGTGGCTGCTGTGGGAGTAGTCGGGACAGTAGCAGTCGCAGTAGAGGACGCGGCACTGCTGGTGACAGAGGAGGAACCGGAGAGGACTGCTGGAGGAGGATCATTGCCGGTGATGTGACCCCACAGATCACGACTGGAGAGCACGGCCTCGACGGTGAGTGACCAATTAGGCCAGTCGCTGGCCGATGATAACTGAAAGGCAACCGCCTTCAGCGGTGGAGAGATCGCAACGACGGACAGCACGGTAAGAGATGCCATGGAGGAAGCTCAACAGAGGGGGGAACCGGGAGAGGCTATCGGGCGAAGGGGAGGGGGCGGGTGGGTTGAGGTAAGGGGTGGGGGGGCCGGTCGGGTGGATGAGGGGGGTCGGGAGGGCGATCGGGTGGAGGAGGGGGGTCTGTCGGGTGGAGGAGGGGGCGGGGGGGCCTGTCGGGTGAGGAAGGGGGGGGCGGGGGTGCCTGTCGGGTGGAGGAGGGGGGTCGGGGGGGTGGAGGGAGGGGGCGGGGGGGCCTATCGGGTGAGGAGGAGGGGCGGGAGGCAGCCGGGCGGGTGAGGAGGAGGGGCGGGGGGGCCAGGCGGTGGAGGGAGGGGGGGGGGCGGTGGGCTGCCGGGTGGAGGAAGGGGGGGGCGGTGGGCTGCCGGGTGGAGGAAGGGCGGAGGGCTGCCGGGCGGGTAAGGAGGAGGGGCAGGGGGGCTGCCGAGCGGGTGAAGGGAGGCCGGAGGGGAGGGGGTGGCGGAAGGAGAGACCGTCGTCGTCGTCGTCGCGCGGGGGAACCCTAGAGCTCTGATGCCATGTTAGGAGATGACGGCTAGGGTTTGGAGAGGAATAAAATGCTCTCTATTAAGGGACTCAAGCTCAATATATATGTACATGTATAACCATACAACTCGACCCGACTGTACATGTAACCCGACCCATCTCTATACATTAATAGCTGCTACAGAAACTAGCAAGGAATTATTATGGATAAAGAACTTCATAAAGGAGTTATCCTTGAAGCAGAAGTCCATTATACATTGTGACCGTCAGAGGACCATTGACCCGAGTAAGGATGCTACTCATCACTATAGGACAAAGCATGTTGACATTTGCTATCAAAGGATCAGAGATTGTTTCGAGAATAGCCTTATGCAGTAGTAAAGATAGATACCTGTCGGGAACCATCTGATCTGATGATTAAGCCTCTACCAATAGAGAAGGATGATCTCTGCAAGAGATTGATAGGCATGGCATGAAGCATGGAGATCTCTCCTCATGAGAATGGAGTGCGAGATTGTTGAGAACAGTTCCCTTCTTATGTAGTTATGTGGAGGACAACCCACATGGCTCTTCATCATATTTTCAGTGTTCAATGGGAACTATGGTAGCAACCCATTTGGCTCTTTGGTAGTCTGACTCTAACTTTGGGGTAATGCATGATGACTATTCATTTCGCGAGAAGTGTCCTTCGATGACGGGACATCTTTCCTATTTAAGGAGAGTAGATGGTACTTGTCAAAGCCAAGGTTTGAAATCTCGGCTGATACCGGTACATACCGGTTTTGGTCGGTTCAAAACCGGTACTGCACCCGATCCCAATGTCTGGCCTGTACCAGCCGGTATCAGTACTTACCGGTCCGTATCGGTCGAAAATACCCATGTCCTATTATGCATAAGTTAAATATTTCAAAAATCATTTGAGTTTTATTGAAAATTGAGAAGGGTATTTTCAGGATAAAAAGATGATGGAGGGGGCTAAATACAGGCGGAGCATAGTTCAGGGTTCAAATTTTTCAAAAAAAGAGTTGAGGGACCGATATGAAACGAGATGCATAGTTCTGGGGAGATTTTTGTAATTTGACCCAAAATTTTTATAGAAACCCGACTCAATAAAATTACAACACTCCAAAAACTCCCATTCAATTATTACCATTTAAGTCCATTCTTCTGAGGTTTCAATTGGTATTATTATTAGAGTTGAGTGAGACTCCTAAATTTTCCATTGTTTACCTTTGTAACTTTTTTCATGGTTTTGGGAATGATACCAACAATAGAGTTGAATTACTTGCACAATATCAATGCTTCGTTTGTACGCAAAACAAACTGTCAGCTATGGACTCTAAATTATCCGAGAAAGCTCAGACCAATATTCCCTCTATACATTTTACTTCATGGAAGTGGTGATGCTCAGCAGAAAAATCGTCTTAAATTTTCTTAGCTTATATACCTGTTTCACAATAATAATAATTCTTTCAATCTGTGCTTCTACATGTTTTTTTATTTTCAGGATCCTGTTTGTGGGAGCGCGCATTGTGCCTTAGCCCCATATTGGAGTAAAAAGATGGGGAAGAACAATTTTGTTGCTTACATGGTAATTTCAGACAACTAAATTATAAATTTTACATATCTATATATTCTCATAATAATTTTTTCTTCTGATTTTATTGGTTGAGCCAGGCATCCCCAAGGGGTGGGAGGCTAGACTTGCAACTGGACGAGGAGGCGGGGCGAGTACGAATTCAAGGGGAAGCCATCACAATCATGGAGGGTACTATAATGGTCTAGAATATTTCTTCGAGGCTTGTATGCGCACAAGATGGCATTTTATCGGTGATTGTTGTGTGAATTTTACTATGTCAAATTTGAAAGAACTTGTTATCTGCCTCTTTCCGATATGAATATATCTAGCTCATCATATAAGAACTTGTCTCGGTCTTTCGGTTTCAGTTCAAACATGAGTTTGATTAACTCCATGTTCTGAGAAATATTTGCCAACCGGAAAGTGGGGAAAACGGATTCTTTGTCTTTCGAACTTGGGAGTAAAAGCTCTTCAGTAAGAGCATCTTCATGTTCGGTGTTTCTACCGGTACGTGGAAACTGAAGCTAAATAATCGTAAAATTCAATCTTTTTCTTGTATAATCGAACGACAAGTAAAAAAAAAAAAATTTTGAATCTAAAATATAAAGAGATTTAGATTTTTAATGTGTATATTGTTACTCATCACAAGGATATGATGTGTTTCTAGAAGTCAGATCAAGTCCATGTTACCATATAGTTAAGTCAGTTTGTTAGATACCCTCACACCTCAAAACCCGGGTTATAAGGGGAGGTCCACAGGGGGTATATTAAGCGGGTGATGGGTGCCTCCCTCACTGATGTGGAACTATCCGTTAACACTCTCCCTCACACGGAGCACACGTGGCAATGATCCTTCAACTTGGAGCACACATGGCAAGGCATGATTGATGGGGAGCACCCGGAGCAGGAGTAGGAGACGAGCTAGCTCTTATACCATGTTAGATACCCTCACACCTCAAAACCCTGGTTGTAAGGGGAGGTCCACAGGAGGTATATTAAGCAAGTGATGGGTGCCTCCCTCACTGATGTGGGACTATCCGTTAACAGAGTACACACATGAAAGGGATAGGGGCCATAGGTTTTCTCTGTTGCAGAAGTAGTAGAGCTCTGATACCGACTTTTTGGGGAGAACATGGGAGCTCTGATGATTGGTTGGTACTTCTGACCCTGCAGGGCTCCCATGTTTCTGCAACAATTGGTACCAATGCTCTTCCTTTAATGCAACAATTCAAGTTAGAGCTGGGTTCATTCAAGTCCATGGAGATCAGTCCATAGTCCAAGGGAAGCATGAAATTCCTACAACCACCTCGGGGGAGGAATAGGGAGGTTCCTGTATAGCGGAGGGAACTCTCGTCCTAACAAATTTTTTGCACGGTTGCTTGTCTTGGTGGCACAATGCAGACAATCGTCAAATCACAAGTACAATTAATCATGCGTTAATGTTCACTACTCCTCGCTTGTCTTGGCGGCACAATGCAGACTTGAGTGTTGGGGGTCTTCTTTTGACTTGAGTGTTGGAGGGACCTTAGCTCGAGAAAGTCTTGTTCTTTGTTGCTGGTACCAAAGCCGAAGCCAAGAGATTCAACAATAAGGTATTAAGGTATGAGGAAGTCAAAGCTACTAGCCACTGAACAACTCTCTCAAATCTTCTTATGGATTTTTCATATCAGCCCACCTTTTGAGTTGTCCAAATCTTGGTCGACTAATTATATTCATCTTCGTAGCTACGACTAATTATATTCAAATAGGTTTCACATTTGTTTTGGCAGTTTTCAAATCAGGACTCAAGAAGGCTAGACCAAGGTCAATCCTATAAATGGAGTCCACTTTTATTATAAAAAAAAAGGTAAATTACACTTTGCCCCCTGAAGTTTATCTCAAAAACACTTAACCCTCACCACCTAAAAAAAAAAAAAATTAACTCCCCTATAGTTAAAAAAACTACATTTTGCCCCCTTCAATTCAGTTTTGATCAAATAAAAATTATCAAACAAAAAAATTAAGTAGTTGACAAAAGGGGTGCAGTGCTAACAATTCAAACTTTAAGGAGCGGCTTGGAACAAAATAAACTACAGGGGGGGTTAAATGTTTCTGAGCCAAACATCAGGGTGGTAAAGTGTAATTTACGCTAAACAATAAAAAAGGGGTCATTAGTCTAAGACCCCTCTAACCAACCCAACATTAGGATAAACCCACTTAACTTCTCATTTGAGCTCTAGCCCCTCTAAGGCTCTAACCAACCCAACATTAGGAGAAACCCTTCCCCTTTTTCTTTATTCCCAAACCACCCTCTCCTTTCTCCGATCAGCCATGGCGGCGGAGGCAGAGGCAGTGGGAGCAGGCAACGGTAGAGGCGGTTGGGGTTCGATTTAGGTTGGGATTTCTAGGTCTAGGGTCCATCCTATGGCCTCTAGATCTTGGTTAGGTCCGGCAACGACGAATGAGTGACCACATGCCTAAATTCGAAGAAAGATGAGGAGCATTTTCGTTCATAAAGATTTAAGCTCAAATGAAAAGATTGTCGGGACTATAGCTCTAAGTGATCTTCTAGATAATGATTTTGGTTCTAACCTCCTTAAAGAGGTTGGAACATTCACGGATCTCTCATTCGTCAATTTCAAGGATTTTTGATCATTTCACCATGATTAATAGCATGAAATGACATGAGTGCCCTTGAAATGGACCAATGAGAAAAATCGTTCTCGATGTTCTAAGATGGGCTTCTTGCTAATCCCCCCTTAAAAAAACCCACCACTTTCATTCCCTCCTCGCCCATCTTTGCCTGGTCGGACTTGTCTTCCTCCCATCTCAAGCTCTCTCTCTCAAAAAAAAGACACAGTCTTTGCGGACATCTCTCCCGGTTGTCGCTCCGGCGGCGAGCTCATCTCATCACGGTCGATTGCCTGCTGCCCGTGTCCCAGTCTTCCCCCAAACATGGCTGCCAAAAAGCCGGTGAGATACGGCGTGGTGGACGCGTTCACGGCCACCCCATTCAAGGGGAACCCAGGGTCTGTGTGCCTCTTGGAGGGGGAGGAGGCGCCGGATGAGGAGTGGATGCAGTCGGTCGCCAAGGAGTTCAACCTTTCCGAGACCGCCTTTGTGTACCCTCCCACCTTCGGTGATTGCTCCAGCACCCCCAGGTTCCGTCTCCGATGGTTCACCCCTGTTGAAGAGGTTGGCTGTTCAAAGCTCCACCTTCCTTCTCTGTCTCTCTCTCCCCCCTTCTCCTCCCTGCTTTTCATTCCTCTGGGTTCTTTTTTGGGTAAATTACACTTGCCCCCCTGAAGTTTTGCTAAAAAAACCACTTAACCCCCTGTGGTTTATTTTGTTCGAAATCGCTCCCTAAAGTTTGAAATGCTAATACCCCCTTTTGTCAACTACTTAATTTCCTCATTTGGTTATTTTATCTGATCAAAACAATAGTTACCCTCGCTAGGGGAGAAGTCGGAAAAATTAGGAAAAAATCGGAAAGAGTCGGGAAACAAACGGTAGAATTTTAGAATATGTTTATATATAAATGTTACATTAGGTTTTTTGAGCAATACATGACGGGATTAAAACACAATTAATCGGGATTAAAACGTGTAAATCGGGACTTTTTTATAAAATCGGGATTTTTTCAAAAAATCGGGAAAGAGTCGCGAAGGGAACGTTTACTGAATAAGTCGTGTTTTAATCGAGACTTATTCAAAAAATCGGAGTTTTTCGTAACAGATATCAAAACTGAATTGAAGGGGGCAAAATTTACTTTTTAACTATAGGGAGGTTTAGTGTTTTTGAGATAAACTAAGGGGGCAAAGTGTAATTTACCCTTTTTTATATGTTATGAATACAATTTATTTTCATATTTGCTTATATCTAATCCATATCAGTATTCGTTTGAACCAAATGTGGATATGGATTTCAATTTCGATTAATATTAGGGTTAGTGCCTGTATCCTTTGAAAAAAATGATCCCCATATATGATTATTGGTATAAGATTCGCGGGGGATTAGTATTCTTTAGTGATCCCTCACAACCAGTGTGAGAAGGGCGGTGATCTCGATCCTTTGTTCTCCGGAAACCTCCTGCAATGGTCCTAAACTATACATGGTCACCACTCGGGCCGAGTACCGTGGCTCGAAAACTCAGCCCAACTCGCCTGGATCACCCGAGTCGCTAGCCAAATAGTGACTATGCCGTGTTTTCAGCCGACTCGACTCGAAATTCAATCGAGTCGACTCGGCCGAGTTCTAAGTCAACTCGCCAAGTTTTAAAACACTACATCTGAGGTTAGCTAGCGTGATAGCCTTAGTGATGGAACACTTAAGCTTAAGTAGCACCAGAGGAGATCACGATCACACAAATTTGCTATCTTTCTTTATAACAACTTTGGAATTAAAAACAACATAATAAAGTTGCTAGAGCTTGGTCACAAGCTACAAATATAATGTTGCTAGAGCATCCATCAAGGGGGAGCCGAATGACAAATTAAGTTTAAGAGGATCTCTCTGTTGATGATCAAGAAACAGACTAGCATGGCGGAAATACCAATACAAGAACGATCATGACGGATCCAAAGACAAGAACGATCCAACAATCATGACAGGTCCAAAGACAAGAACGATCCAACAACAAGATTGTTCCTAAAAACTTAACACTCAATCAGGCAGCCCTTACGGAATACCGAGAGCAAGCAATAGATGCAAAACAAACACAAGCACACACAGAGACATGTTTACAGAAGTTCGGCAAATTGCTTACGTCCTCTCTCCACTACATCGATTCTACTACCTTCAATCAACAAGAGCAAACCGCTCAATTACAAGGAAGGATCTCACCTCGACCAAGCTTCTACAAGAATCCCCAATCGATAAATAGGGGCTTCCTCCTCCATGGTTTCGGAAGCAAACCCTAGCAAATCTCTAGCCGCCAAGCCTCTCCCAATTCGGTAAAGAGATTAGGGTTAGGGTAAATATGTGTTGGAGCTCTTATATAGGAACCACCAAAAGAGGATAAGACAAAACACCCCGGATTTGAAACCCTGTCGATGTTGTGCGCACAATCTGCTGGATGAGAGGGGGACCAGCGGCTTAGGGTTCCACCATAGGGAAGATGGAGAAAGCATCCTCTCCCTAAGCCGTTGGTCCTCCTCTTTCTAGGTCCAGCCTAGATCGTCCTCATGATCCAAGTCGTGCACACGCCTACTCCAGTAATCTTGCCTTTTTAAAAATCTGCTCCTTTGATTTGCTGGGCTCCACCTTGGGCTTCCTGGGCTTGTGGCGGCTCCTCAAACTTGGTCTCCACCTTTCTAACACTCTCCAATGTCAATGTTATAGAAGATTCCCTAATCATTTTAAAAGCTGATGGTGTCCTGAATATTTGGAGACTAGGGATTTTCAATAAGCATTACCTCCCCAATTTCTCCTGTCTTTTGTCCCAGCTATACCTTTTTATTCCATCTATTTTACAAATAAAGTATTGATGGCCCTGTGGGTGCAAAAAATGGCTAAGATACTTAGTAGGCCAGCAGAGGCCCACGCCTTTAAAACCCACAAGGACAGCTTGTGGTCCACCAGCAGTCCAGTCGAGGCCTGTACCGCAAGATGCCCACGAGGACAGCTCGTGGCCCATTCAGAAGCACATGTAGCCCACACGTGGACCAACCGCAGGACGCCACGTGAACCAATCATAGAACGACACGTCAACTCCAGTATTTATGGGAATGCAATACCTATAAATACACATCAAGACAAAAGCAGAAAGACTTTTGGTAATTGAAAGACTTTTTGCTAGTTCAAGCACCTTCAACCTCGTGTGGAGTAGCATAACTCTGCGTCTAGGCTAGTCGGATGTGAAACCACGTCTCATTCCCCGACCTTCTACTCCTCTCCCCCCTCTCTCTCAGATCTACTGTAGAAGCCTCCCTCAGCCTGTCGAGGGATAGCTCATTATTTCTAAGAGATAGTGGATTTAAGGTTGTCATTTAATGTACAGAGACGTAGGCTACGGCCGAACTTCGATGATAAATCTATGTCTCGACTCTCTTTTATCTACTCACAATCTATAGTTCTCTTACTCACTAAGATCTAATCAACTGATTCTTGGGGGGATCAATCGACGGTAAAAATCCCCCCTCAGGTCCGATTGACTATCCTTGTCTAGTATGTTTGGGTATCCTAAAAGTCTTCCGTTTTTTATACTTGTATATAAATACAGTGTCATTGGATTATACAAACTATTAAGTCTTTTGTCCTTGAGATGCTGAATTTCATAAGATTTATATTTGCAGGTCAACCTTTGTGGTCATGGAACACTAGCTGCTGCACATTTGCTTCTCCCAAAATATAATGTGATTGAGTTTGCCACAAAATCAGGACTTTTGATAGCGAAGAAAGTCCATGGAATGAATCATTGTGGCTCCTCAAACTTGTCACAGAGTGACGAAGTGGAAAACTTCTCCATTGAATTGGATTTTCCAGTGGTTCCGCTTGTGGAATGCGATTCATCAGAAATACCGTCAATTCCTAGAACTTTGAAGGGTGTATCAGTGGTCACTGTACAGAAAACAGCCACTGCTGGAGATCTCATTGTAATTCTCATGGCCAACTGACATTTAATTATAGTAATAAGTATTATCATTAAATTGTTTTGTTTACAATCAAAGTACCAAGTACCAACAATATTCTGAGGAGTAAACTTGATGCTTTTTGCAGGTTGAACTTGCGTCAGGACAAGATGTTGCTGGTATACAGCCAGAGTTTGATGAGTTACGGAATTGTGCTGGAAGAGGGGTTGTTATAACAGCACCTGCTCCTCCTGGATCTGGATTTGACTTCTTCACACGTTTCTTCTGTCCAAAATTAGGAATCAATGAGGTAACTTAGTTACTCATATAAACAACAAAAGTTTATATAGAGTATACTACTTTTGAATTAAAAGTCCTTTCAAAGTGGTCATGCCACATCGTATAATACTAAAATGGAGCCCTCTCTCTACCACTCAAAAAAAAAATGGATCCCTCTCTCCCATTTTGTGAGTCTTGTGACACGTGGACCACTTTTTTAGAGCCAGAATCCTTCTCCCGTGTGTGAACGTGGCTCTCTTTTATAAATCCTATTAAAAACCTACTATAAAGATAAATACCCATTCAATGGTTCAATGGCATTTAATAGTCATTTGATGTTAATTAGAAAAATCATTAGTACTCTCTCTTTTTCTCTCTAACAAGTGAATCACACCCGTACAAGTGAATCGCAATCAGTCCAGATTGCACACTTCTTCGGACGGCTATGATGTCGGCTGTGCTAAGTGGCGTGCATCAAGTTCATCCAGGCATTGCCCGGGTTTCTTACTAGTTTGATATAAAGACAAGCTGCATCTGTTTATCTGTGTAGATTTGGAGCCTATATATCATTATTTCGTATAAATGTTGGAAATTATGGCCAGAACTGTTGAAGCCAGATAACTTTCTATTTGATTAATTTATATTGTTTTCCTTTTGCATTTTTTATAAATTTATGTCCGTATGGGAGAAGTATTAGCTTTGTGCCACTTTGCTTCAATGAATGTAAATTGTAGAGCTTCGTGCATACACTATAATTATGCCAATATTTTCTCCTCTCCCTTCAAATTGAAGTCCATTTTAATATTTGATGGAATAATCTCTTATATGTTGTTTTATTGGAGATAAAATTTATGCTTTGTTTTACAAGTTCATACCCATATTATACCTGTTTGAATCCTTGCATGATTCAATTTTGCTACATTATTTATAGTTATAATATGGTTTACTCTCACAGTGGCAGTGCTTGACGGCATGAATGAAGTAGTCAACTAAATTGTCTGCGCTAGGCTCTCTAATTACTAATAATCATGATGGAAAATACATTAATCAAGTACCTAATTTGGAAACTGTGTATGCCCAAATTCTTTGATGGCGATTAATAAAGTATCAAGAGAGCATGAGGATCAATTATTGGTTGTGCTCATTTGCAAGTCTGATAGTTTCCATACATGGGCTCAATCTGTTGATAAATATGCAATAAATTCAGATCTATGTATTCAATTATGATTATCAAATATAGGCTTAAAGGCTCAATAGAATTTCGAAAAGATCAAACCAGGAAGTGTGGATGATGGCAGAAGCTTTAGTGGATGATCCCAAATGTCGAATAGGACTTGGCACTGGCCGGAAGGGCGACGGAAAGAAATCAAGGGGTTGCTGAGCACGAGTGGTCACATAGGTGAGTGGTCGGGCGCTGGTGGCAGGGCAACCAGGTTGCTGGTAGGGTCGGTCTACACGGACAAGGGTCCGTCGATGACTTCCGCCGTCCGTTTACAACTCATGCATCCTGCTGCACTACAGGCGACATGAGTCTTCTCCTTGTAGGACTCTTCTTAAAGGGGAGATGTGGCTTCCTATCTCTATCCGTTACCACACCAGTTTTAGAGACGGGGCTTCCATCTCTATCCAGTCTCTCTTGTGGGCTGGACCTCTGCGGCTTGCTACAGTTGGGCCGAGCTCATTGGCTGGACCCGACCAATTTGCAACCCTGGAGCAAAAATAAAAAAAAAAAGAGAAAAAAGAAGTATACATTGAATATCTTTCAATATAGAATAACGGAACCCAAACATTTGATTTGTATTACTTTGTGAAAAATTTGAACAAAATGTAAAGGGCGCTATCTGATGACGATGCATGCTCTTCCATATATTTCCTTACAACTTCCATCGATGTTATTTTAGGTTTTTCATTCTTTCTTGGCCCCTCTACACTAATGGGGGGCCCTCTCCTTAGTGGCATCGCCTTTGCTCTCCATTGGCATGCTCATACCATTTATTCTGTTGTCAATCATTGTACCCTTAATTTGTGCAAATTTAGGATATTGTGTTGTCTTGTGGCCTAAAGGAGTATCAAATACACATCAAATGCTGCAAAATAGACACAAGGACAGATCAACTCTAATATATGTAGTTATGAAATTTTTGACAACAAACAGAATTCCCAGTTGCCCAAATATTTATTGTTTCTTGAAAATGTGAGAGTTTGACACATAAGTAAACAAAATGTGGACATAACTCATATATGAACAATGGACTCTCAAAATGACCTTTAAAATCTTAGGTCATGGCCAGATGTGGTAGCACAGGTAGGAATGTACCGGATACGCTCGAGGAAACAATTCAGAAAAAAAGAACTGACATTAGAGCGTCGGAATCTGATACCAAATCCTATTAACCAAGATCTTCTACGACTTCATTTTTGGGCTTTTCTTTTTTGTGCCCATGATCCCCACACTTTATTCTCTTTGACTTGATAATTATAGACATCCAGGTGTAATAGCAAGAGATTGTCACCCATAACCACCAGGGGATATGAGGGGATATGAGTGTTGACAAAGCAACTGATGCTATGGTGGGGAGGTTGTGGGTTCGACTCCTATCGATTTACCCAGGAGTGAAGTGGGAATTGCCTAGTGGATCGGGATTCACTCCTGGAGGGATTAGTCTGAGCTTGAAGTGGGCCATTGACCGAAAGGTTTCGGGACACTCACCGATCTCACAAAGAAAAAAAAAAGAGATTGTCACCCTTCCACAACAACTAAGGGCTTATAAGATGCTGCGGCTCTTTTTTTATTCATCAACACTTAAAAGAGTTCTTTGAGACAAGTTCCATTTGTCTCAATGGATTACCTAGGTATTCATCAATTATCTTTGGATATTTTACTCTTTTAACAAACTTCAAATGCAGCAAGTGGACATTCCTGAAGAAAAAAAAATGAAACCTCAGATCTGCTCTACATTGGCCAATCGATTTCAATTATTCAAATAATATCATTGACAAATATTTTGTTTTTCCTCTTTCCGGATGGTAAATATTTCTCAGAACATGGACTGTGAATCAAACTCATGTTTGAATTGAAACCGAGACACTGATACAAGTTATTCCTTTCTGAATCAGATAGATTTATATATGAAAGAGGCTGACAATATGTTCTTTCAAAATTGACTATTTGTCCCTCTGTTAGAGGTGTTTCAGAAATGTTGAATCTATTTGATGCAATTATTGAGTATACACAACCAAAAAGATTATCATCAAATATCCAAGTCCTCCCATCTATCAAGAGCAAGAGCTTACTCTCTCTCACCCCAATTGAACCCACATATGAACCGCATCTATTCGATTATATTAAGCGAGGAAGAGAGAATTTTGGATTATTTTTCTCATGAGTAAAAAATTGAGGTGAAAATGGACAAGGACACCAAGAGCCACCCACCCTTTTCTCTCTCCTCCCATTATTAACCATCCCCCTCATACCAGCCCACCTGCGGCCCTCCTCCACACCGTCCACGGACCATGCCGTCTTTTTTTTTTATACTGTACATTACACAACATTTCTTGCTTGTAAGAACACATGGTTATCCTGAAGAACCTACATAGAATACTTATGCCTCTACTGTTGCTTGTCTTTTCAGGATCCAGTTACTGGAAGTATACATTGTGCATTAGCACCCTATTGGAGCAAAAAGCTTGGGAAAAACATCCTTATTGCTTACCAGGTAAATCCTGTGTAGATTACACTTTACAGTTTACCCCCCTGACTTTTTTTTTATTTGTTGCAAATTACGCCCTATAGTTTTAAATGTTATCACACTAGTCACTGCCCCCTTTTGTCAACTACTAAATCTCCTCTTTTAGTAATCTCTATCTAATCAAAACTGAATTAAAAGGGGGGAAATGTAGTTTATTAACTATAGGGGGGTTTAGTGATTTTTGTGCTAAACTTCAGGGGGGTAAACTGCAATTTACCCAAAATATTGTGAGAAGCACAGTATTCTTCTTATTAACCATGACTCTGAGTGCTGCTTGATGTGTAACATTCTGAACCAGGCTTCGCCAAGGGGTGGCAGATTGGAACTGCAATGGGAAGAGCAGAGCCAACGAGTCCGGTTAAGAGGAGAAGCCGTTGCTGTTATGGAGGGTGTGATATCAGTCTAAGTACAGCTTCATTCACGTTTGGGGTTTTTTTTTTTGACCTTAACCCCCCACATAATTGGGGTAACTAAGAAGTACCCCCCCTCTGACCATACTTTTTGAGTTTTACCCCCCAAAAACTGATTTTCCATTGCAAAAGGCCATGTGGATTTACGGTCAACAAGGGGCAAGACTCAAAAATTAAGGCCAAGGGGTACTTTTTAATTACCCCAATTAACTGGGGGGCAAGGTCAAAAAACCCCTTCCCATTGTAGTAAGGTTTGCAACAGAAGAACACGGCTTTGGACCATGGCTAGAACAACTTATATGTTCTAAACTGTGTTGATTGTTGTTTTAAACCCTTATAAGTTCCAAACTATGTTGATTGTTGTTTTAAACTCTCTCTCTCTCTCTCTCTCTCTCTCTCTCTCTCTCTCTCTCTCTCTCTCTTAAAATATCGGCCTGAACCCGGCCCGAGCTCGGCCTGAAAGTCAACAGCCCGAACCCGGCCCAAAGATACCATGGGCAGGGCTTGGGCCACCACCTTGAGCCCGTAGCTCGGCCCAAAAGGAAACCTGAAAGGCCGGTTCAAAAGCCCGATACAATTACTGTGTGTGTGTATATATATAAAAAGAGAGAGAGAGAGAGAGAGAGACACTTGGTACAAATGATATAAAAATAACATGGTGAGGTGGTTATAGCTTTTCTAACCTAGTTAGAGGTTAAGCAGTACAAATATTTTTAATTAAAATATCTTATTTTTAGTCCAAACCTGGCCCACCCGAAATTTCTAATATATGTATACTCTGGCCCGGGCTCATACCCTTGGCTCGGCTCGGCCCAACAAGCCTATCCAGGCTTAACATCTCTAGGCCTGACCCAACCCGGCCCGAAGTATTTTAGTCCTAGCTCGGCCCATTTTACACCCCTACTCTCTCTTATGTCGGCACGGCAGTGACCATCTTCGGCGGCAACACCCGCCTTCGGTGACTCCGTCCCGATGGACCAGTGACTCCAACACCACCAGTCACTATCGGAACATTCGCCACCACCTAAGTGGCCACCTTTGGCGGCAACACAGGCTCTGATTGCCCCACCCCAACGGATGGTCGACCCCAACACCACCGGAGAGAGAGAGAGAGAGAGAGAGAGAGAGAGAGAGAGAGAGAGAGAGAGAGAGAGAGAGAGAGAGAGAGAGAGAGAGAGAGAGAGAGAGAGAGAGAGAGAGAGAGAGAGAGAGAGAGAGAGAGAGAGAGAGAGAGCACGGGCATACGTGTAAGGGGAAGGGGTGAAATGAGAGCAAAAGAGGGTTTATCTAACAAGGTCAAACAAAATTCTTCCAAAAAGTCTTTCATCTTTTCTCATAAGGGCAAAGTATCTCTTTTAAATACATCATCTCTCACTTGTTGCACTCCCACTCTTATATAAGAGAGAGAGAGAGAGAGAGAGAGAGAGAGAGAGAGAGAGAGAGAGAGAGAGAGAGAGAGAGAGAGAGAGAGAGAGAGAGAGAGAGAGAGATATTTAAAAGGGGTTTTCTTTCTTCCCCTCCCCGGTTAAATTGCACTCGCCATAACCATCAGCATAAATCATAGCCGCTACTTATCCCCCCCGATAAAGATGAAGTGCTAGATATATCTTCCAAAACATCTACTGTATCACTAATGATCTGGTGGTCACTATTGTCATTGTCGGGCATACTCACCATTTATCGTAGTCGTCTCTCATGATCAGGTATATGCACCGCTTTAGGAGATTGTCCATGATGCTCTTGAGGGTGTTTTGACGTGCTCCCTTCGGATTAGTTGTAGACACCGTGCAGAAGGGGACTTAGCCCATTGGAACCTTCTCATTTTTGACGAAATCACAGAGTGAGAGCCAAGAATTAGCCAAGGTATCAAGTGACAAGGATTGAAGTATCGACATTAAGAGTGTGATGCACCCAACGAATGAGAGAAGGTGGGACTAATGATGACCAAGATCCAATAGCCAAGTGCCAAGACTCCTGAGGCTGTGACGCTAAGATGGATGTAGTGAGGCGAGATGAAGTGCACAAGGCCACGAGTTAGCCCCATATCGCCTGGAAAGAAGGAGATCCTGAGCTACTTATATAATTTCCCCTCCCAAACATAGAAAACATATTTTAAAACCGTGCACCACTACGGATTTCGTAAGAACTCTGTAGTTAAGAGTGATTGGGCGAGAGTAGTACTAGGATGGGTGACCTCCCTAGGAAGTTCTTGTGCAAGCACGTGCAAAGCGAACAATATCTTATATGTTTGGGGCGGATGTTACAAGACTTCCACCCGGTAATGTGTTTGGTGATGTGTTCTACCACCGAATACCGATCTCTTGCAAGGATCCACTCATCTGACACCAAAACATTGAGATTCTGAAAAGGCTTCGTGATCTCTGTGGGGGAAAAATCTTTGTGCCGATCCGAAGACTTCACCTCACCAGTAAATTGAAGTTGAGCCGAAGATCTTTGGTCGATCTGCCTACTGGAAGGTAGGTTCGAAGGTCGATGTCTTTGGTGACTTAGAATTAACACTTTCGATATGCAAACAGAGAGAAGATTGACACAAGATGTGGTCTCGGAGTTCAGCCGAAGCCTACGTCTCCGTGCTATAGGGAGCAACCCGAATTCACTAACTCTTTGTTCGTCGTGACCCCGACAGGCCGAGTGTTACTGAAGTGTCTCCGAACTCTTTAGAAACAAGAAGAAGATCAAGGATGTTTGGAAGATAGGAAAGCTGGGATTCCAGAGCTTTGGGATTCTGGATTCTGTTATCTGGTTTCTCAAATCAGATTTCAGATCCTTTTACACTTGAAGGCTCTGCTATTTATAGGATTTCCTGGAAGGAAAACTGGGGCAAACGGCGGTTTCTGCTATCGTATCTGGGGATCATCCAGGCAGGACTGGTGGATCCCGCCGTCGTCTCTGGGAGACTCCACAGGCAGGGCTGGTGGGTCCTGCGGTAGTCTTTGTAGGCCCACCAGGCAGGGCTGGTGGGTCCCGCGGTAATCTCTGTGGGCCCGCCAGACAGGGCTGGTAGGTCACGTGGTAGTCTCTGTGGGCCCACCAGGCAGGGCTGGTGGGTCCCGCGGTAGTCTCTGTGGGCCCACTAGGCAGGGCTGGTGGGTCCCGTGGTAGTCTCTATGGGCCCACTAGGCAGGGCAGGTGGGTCCCGCGGTAGTCTCTGTGGGCCCACCAGGCAAAGCTGGTGGGTCCCGCGGTAGTCTCTGTGGGCCCACCAGGCAGGGCTGGTGGGTCACGCGGTAGTCTCTGTGGGCCCACTAGGCAGGGCTGGTGGGTCCCACGGTAGTCTTTGTGGGCCCGCCAGGCAGGGCTAGTGGGTCCCGCGATAGTCGTTGTGGGCCCGCCAGGCAAGGCTGGTGGGTCCCACGGTAGTCTCTGTTGGCTTCTTGCGAAAATTTGCACCCACAGTTACCCCCTCTAAGTTAGTTAGAGGTCATCCTGGATGGCTTGGATTCTTGGTGCAAAATAACAACCCCCTGTCAAGAGCGCAAAATTCCTTGAGTGTCGGTGCTGATGGACCGATCAGTCAATTTCGACCGATCGGTTGAATTTGACCGATCGGTCAGTTTTGACCGATCGGTTAAATTCAACCGGTGGAGGTCGAGGCGATCGGTCAAAAAATATAGTTTTTTGCCGGATCCAGTAGAAACTTGACCGATCGGTTGAATTTATCCGATCGGTCAAAGTTGACCGATCGGTTAAATTCAACCGGTGGAGGTCGAGGCGATCGGTCAAAAAACTTAGTTTTTTGCCCGATCCAGTAGAAACTTGACCGATCGGTTGAATTTATCTGACCGGTCAAAGTTGACCGATCGGTTAAATTCAACCGGTGGAGGTCGAGGCGATCGGTCAAAAAACATAGTTTTTTGCTAGATCCAGTAGAAACTTGACCGATCGGTTGAATTTATCCGATCGGTCAAAGTTGACCGATAGGTTAAATTCAACCGATGGAGGTCGAGGTGATCGATCAAAAACCATAGTTTTTTGCCCGATCCAGTAGAAACTTGACCAATCGGTTGAATTTATCCGATCAGTCAAAGTTGACCGATCAGTTAAATTCAACCGGTGGAGGTCGAGGCGATCGATCAAAAAACATAGTTTTTTGACCAATCCAGTAGAAACTTGACCGATCGGTTGAATTTATCCGATCGGTCAAAGTTGACCGATCGGTTAAATTCAACCGGTGGAGGTCGAGGCGATCGGTCAAAAAACATAGTTTTTTGCCCGATCCAGTAGAAACTTGACCGATCGGTTGAATTTATCCGATCGGTCAAAGTTGACCAATCGGTTAAATTCAACCGATGGAGGTCAAGGCGATCAGTCAAAAAACATAGTTTTTTGCCCGATCCAGTAGAAACTTGATCGATCGATTGAATCTATCCAATCGGTCAAAGTTGACCGATCAGTTAAATTCAACCGGGGAGGTCGAGGCGATCGGTCAAAAAACATAGTTTTTTGCCCGATCCAGTAGAAATCTGACCGATCGGTTGAATCTATCCGATCGGTCAACTTTGACCGATCGGTTAAACTCAACCGGTGGAGGTCGAGGCGATCGGTCAAAAAACATAGTTTTTTGCCCGATCTAGTAGAAATCTGACCGATCGGTTGAATCTATCCGATCGGTCAACTTTGACCGATCGGTTAAATTCAACCGGTGGAGGTTGAGACGATCAGGCAAAAGACTGAGTTTTTTGCCCGATCCAGTAGAAATCTGACCGATCGGTTGAATCTATCCGATCGGTCATAGTTGACCAATCGGTTAAATTCAACCGGTGGAGGTTGAGGCGATCGGGCAAAAGACTGAGTTTTTTACCCGATCCAGTAGAAATCTGACCGATCGGTTGAATCTATCCGATCGGTTAAAGTTGACCGATCGGTTAAATTCAACCGGTGGAGGTCGAGGCGATTGGTCAAAAAATATAGTTTGTTGCCCGATCCAGTAGAAATCGAACCGATCGATTGAATCTATCCGATCGGTCAACTCTGACCGATCTGTTAAATTCAACCAGTGGAGGTTGAGGCGATCGTGCAAAATAACCTGTTTTTTGCCCGATCCTTTGGGAAATCACCCGATCGGCTGTCTATCGAACGGGCGAAGTCTGGCGTCGGTGTTTCTTCAGTCTCGATGCTTTTCTTGAGCCGGCGATGCACATGGACCGGTGGTTTGTCTGAACCGGCGGTTTGCTTGGACCGACGTTTCAGCCGGTCTGACTCCTCATCTGGTGCGACGCTTCGCCTGGAAGAGCGCTTCCTTCATATTGATGCCACGTGTCCTTTCTGAAAATGTGGCTTTTGACCTGGTAGCACTACGTGGCACTCCGGTATTCCTGCCAGTTTCTTCGGGGTTTATAAGCTCTTTCTGGATTTCATTTTTGCCTCACACTTTCAAAAAAATTTCAAAGTCCAGAACTTTTTGCTCCCGAATCTTCTGTTCTTCGCATTCTCTCGATCTGTTGAAATGGCATCCTCCGGTAGCATAAAGTTCAAGAATGTCGTTCTGTCCAAGAGGGGAAGGAGAAGGCTGAGGTATCGCCTAAGCCTATCGGTAGAGGCAAGGGTAAAGCTGCCCTCGGTGTACTTGGAAAGGGGCATATGGGAGTCGGATTTGCCTCCACGCCTTCCAGGCCCGAACACATCCCCAAGGCCAGCTTCGTCTTGGGGCCTTTGATGCTTTGTCGGAGGAGCCCGTCTTCGAGTATAACGTTGGCGGCAAGCTCACTGACGTGAAAAGGGCCAAGTGGCAGAAGTTGCTCGCCTGCTTCACAGAAGGGACTCACCGACCAGCTCTCGCAGGAGTCCAATCTGCCTTCGGGATAGACAAGCGCACTATCTTCACGGGGGTTGCCAGCAAGGAGCAGGTGCTGGGGACGGTGGTCACTATCGGCCAGCTGAACTGTGGGCTGCGCCTCCCTTTGCTGTCGTTCGCTGCCCGAGTGTTGAACACTTCGGGACTTTGTCCGGGGTAGCTATCGGGGAATGCATGGAGGATAATATATGCATTCTGCCGGGTGGAATCAGACTTTCAGGAGGAGCTCAGGGCGTGCTACTCCAGCATCTCTGAAGGCGAAGTGGCCCGGATAGAGCTAAGATACTTCTTCTACCACTACAAGTGGGTTTCGAGGAAGGACATGCCTTTCTTCAATCTGCGGCGTCTCAGCGCTTCGCTCGATCACCGACACCATACCTTTCGACAAGCTCTACACAGATTGGCCGATTTCCGTTGCTGGGGCGTGGACTCCCCTTTCTGTGCCTGAGACTCCTCGTTCTCAGGTACACAATGCGGTCGAGAGATATGCTGCAGGAGGGGATTTGGCCTGGTCATCTGATCGAGTCGGGGCCCTTGACAACTTGTTCTTGGAGTTGACTTGTGGTACCAGATCGTGGAAGCAGTTTTTGAACTGCCCGGTCCGGCATGGCAACGCCAACCTCTTGCACAGGCTGCAGGCCAGGTATGAAGACAACGACGTCTTGTACTCCGATTACGAGGAAGATCCCGAATCGGGCAAGATTGTCAGAGTTGTCCGGGTCGAGAAGAAGGCATACGGGGCGAGGCGCCGCTCAGGCCCGACGGAGGAGAAGCTGGTGATGACCCGTAGGGGTCAAGCGAAGAAAAGAAGAGTCTCCAAGGAGGAAGAGAAGAAATAAGAAGAGAAGAAGAAAGAAGAAGAAGAGAAGAAAGAAGAGGAAGAGAAGAAAAAAGAAGGGGAGGAGGATGAAGACGACGACGACGACGATGAAGATGGTGATGATGATGATGACGGTGATGATGATGGTGATGATGATGATGATGAGGAGGAAGGAGGCGGAGGAGACGGTGGTGGCGAAGATGGAGGAGACGGTGGCGGAGAAGATGGAGGAGAAGGTGGAGGAGGTGATGGGGGCGAAGGCGAGATTCCGCCCACTCCTATCGACGAGGCTAAGGCCCATCGAATGGAGGATGTCATGGATATGGTGGGCGATGGCAAGAAAGTGTCGCCCACCTATCACTTTGAAGAATTGAAGCGTCCAACGCGCATTAGAATAAGATACTCGGAGATTGATGGGGTTGCAAGCAACCCCACGCCCCTCACTCAAGTGCCTCCGAGTGTCCTTCACTTAGAGGGCGCCTCGACGAGCGGAGGGTTGGAGGTTGAGCAACCTCTGCCTGCTCTTCGGCCTTCGGCTGCTCAGATGGCGGGGGAGACGGCTGCCCTCATGGCCACTCTTCAACAGGCTGGCGAACATCGTGAGGAAGGGGAGATCACTATTTCGCACGACATTCCTTCCCCTTTGCAAAGGGAGGGAGGGAGTCGCGTGGAGGCTGGGACACCCCAACCTCCACCTGAGACATCTCCCGTGAAGGAAAGGTCGACCCCCGGGGGTAAGAGTTCCGATCAGGGGAAAGGCCAGGCTGAAGCGTCTCGAGTCGACGTCGCAGGTACGTTTCAGCTAACTTCTCTTCTCTTTACTGCATCTGATAATCGAAATTCTAACTGTCGAACCTTTCTATTGTCGGCAGATGTTCCTGTCTGCTATCTTCCTGACGCTACCCTGGACGAGGCCTACAACAGGCTTGAAGTTGTGGTAAGTGCATCAGCCTGACTTGGTTTTTGAGTTGTAATCTTCTGAGATGTTTCTGATTTTCTCTTGGTTGTTGGCAGAACTCAGCAGTCCTGAAACTCACTAGTAGGCTCTTCAGGAGGGCCGGTGAGCGGGGGGCTTCGGCAGAAGTCTCTCATTTGACCGCACAATTGGAGGCTGCGAACAAGGAGAAGGAGAAGCTGACGGAAGCTTTGTCTGCCAGGCGGGAGGCTTTGTCTGCCAAGAAGGAAGCTCTCCGTAAGGAGAAGATTGAGAGCAAGAGATGGCTCGACAACTACACGGCTCGGGGTCATGAGCTCCACGAATTGAATAATAGATTCTTCAAAGTGGAGACCTTGGCCCACGATCGTGCGGTGGAAATAAAGGAGCTGAAGGCCCAACTTGCTGCGAAGGATGTGTCTTCTGCTGCCAAGGAGGAGGCCCTTATGAAGGAGCTCGAGCAGACACACCTCGAGTGTGAGAGTTTCAGATCAACGGCGGAGAAGGCGGTAGAAGCTCTTAGGGCTCACACTAGCGACGTTCTTTCTTCCAAGGCGTCTACGGCAAGCAAGGCTCGTGGTGGATCTGAAGGAGACAAGTCGCGCGCACAAAGGGTAGCCAAGCCCTGATGTATTCTATCTCTTTTCTTTTTGCTTTTATATCTGTAAGCCTCGCACATGTAAAAGCTCACTTTTGTATGAGGAATAAAGATCTGTTTTTGATATTGAAATTGAATGTCTTTTGTGTTGAATTCTCTGAATGTTTATGCTTCGAATGGAATGCTTGAATATAATTAACACTTGCATGTAAGGGGTCGAGTCGCAACTCGATCACCCAAACGTGTTAAGTAATTTGGTAATTAAAGGTTGTGTCGTATCACAACTCGAAACCGTTTAACATTTGCCTGTAAGGGGTTGAGTCGCAACTCAAGCATCCAAACTTGTTAAACGATCTTGGTAATTGAAGGTTATTTAATATCTGCATGTAAGGGGTCGCGTCGCAACACGAGCTCCCAAACTTATTAAATTGACCCGGTGACTTGAAGGTTGTTTTGTTTCTCGTCCCTTTCGGGCGACCTGATCGTCTTCAACTTCGATCTCCCTCTAAATTCGATCGAACATCGAACCTAGGGAAGGGGGAGGATTGCGGATGAAATCATTATAGATGTGTAGATCAAAACGGATAGCATTCTGGAAGGCTAGCATGATAACCTCATCATCCAGATGCCGTCCTGAGAGAGCGGCATGTTCGTTGCGGAATCTTCGCGTAAAGCTGTGAAGACTCTCGTCAGCACCCATCCTCAGCCTGTAGAGGGAGTCAAGCTTCTTCTCTGGCTTCAAGTTGAGCTGATAGTGTTGCACGAAGTGGTTAGCCAAGACTCCGAACTGGGTGATGGATCCAGCCCGAAGGTTGTGGTACCAATCGAGAGATGGTTCATCGAGGCTCCCAGCGAAGGTGCGGCAGAGCAAATTATTCTCTTCCTCATGCGAGGTGAGGGCTTGCTTGAAGGCCAGGATGTGGAGGGTTGGATCTCCTTTGAGGCAGTTGAACTTCGGGAGAGTCGGAGTCCTCCAACCTCTTGGGAAGGATGATTGAAATAAACTTTGGTGGAGGGGTCCTGCAGAAGAGTATCCTTCCCTACGACCATGCCCCCGACTCGGATGCAGATCGAGAGGCAAGATCGAGAGGTCTTGTCCGGGCCTTTGAATAGTTGTCGGATAGAGTTGGTGACGAAAATCCATTCCAGCTTCATGTTGGAGTGGGAGGGATGGAGAAGCTCTGCTCTTTGAGGGTGCTCCTTTCATCTGGTGCCTCCCTTGTAAGTGGGGCTTCGACTGCGTCTGTCTGACATAGTTGCGACTAGAAGACGATTAAGAGGACTCATCATCGATATGATCCCAGACGCTCTGCTTCCATGGAGCCACAGAAGGGGTTGGGTTGCGACGAATCCTCTCAAGGGTAGCGGTGCTCATTGATCTTCGTGGTTCGGAGTGAATCGATTAACGTGGCGGATCGACTCTCTCGTTGGACGAGGGGATGGGAAGAGTAATCCCGGCTTCGGAGGCTGCCTTCTTGAGGGTGTCCCTTTCAGCTGTGAGGGTGGCATTTTGCTTAGCCAATTGTAGTAGCTGAAAGTCGAATACCGAGATTTGATAGGTGGATGGAGGATCTTCAGCTGGAGCAGGGGCAGTTTGTCCTATTGACTGTCGGAGAGGTGGAGCGATCGGTCGATCGACCAATCTTCCGCTCCCTGAGTGAACCCCCATTTCGGGGACAGCAAGGGGCTGCCCGAAGTTGAGCAGTTGACTCATCGAACGAGTCTCCGGACGAGCTTGACGTGTGTTACTTCCCTCTGGATGATCCTGATGCTTAGTCCTCGCCATTTAGAGAAAGCGAAGGATGCAACAAGATTGCTGGTGTCCTAACGGTTGTCTGCTCAATCGAAAAGGCTGGGAAGTTTGACTATCTAGACCTGTTGTCTGCTCAACCGATCTGATGTTTGTTGTAGAGCGAACTTGGCTTCTTGCTCGATCCCCCAGACGGCGCCAAACTATAGGGGAAAATCTTCGTGTCGATCCGAAGACTTCACCTCAACAGTCAATTGAAGTTGAGCCGAAGATCTTTGGTCGATCTGCCTACTGGAAGGTAGGTTCGAAGGTCGATGTCTTTGGTGACTTAGAATTAACACTTTCGATATGCAAACAGAAAGAAGATTGACACAAGATGTGGTCTCGGAGTTCAGCCGAAGCCTACGTCTCCGTGCTATAGGGAGCAACCCGAATTCACTAACTCTTTGTTCATCATGACCCCGACCGGCCGAGTGTCACTGAAGTGTCTCCGAACTCTTCAGAGACAAGAAGAAGATCGAGGATGTTTGGAAGATAAAAAAAATTGGGATTCCAGAGCTTTGGGATTCTGGATTCTGTTCTCTGGTTTCTCAAATCAGATTCCAGATCCTTTTACACTTGAAGGCTCTGCTATTTATAGGATTTCCTGGGAGGAAAACTGAGACAAATGGCGGTTTTTGCTGTCGTATCTGGGGATCCTCCAGGCAGGGCTGGTGGGTCCTGCTGTCGTCTCTGTGAGACTCCATAGGCAGAGCTGGTAGGTCCCGCGGTAATCTTTGTGGGCCCGCCAGGCAGGGCTGGTGAGTTCCGCGGTAGTCTCTGTGGGCCCACCAGGCAGGGCTGGTGGGTCCCGCGGTAGTCTCTGTGGGCCCACCAGGCAGGGCTGGTGGGTCCCGTGGTAGTCTCTGTGGGCTCGCCAAGTAGGCTGGTGGGTCCCGCAGTAGTCTCTATGGGCCCGCCAGGCAGAGCTGGTGGGTCCCGCGGTAGTCTTTGTGGGCCCGCCAGGCAGGGCTGGTGGGTCCCGCGGTAGTCTCTGTGGGCCCGCCAGGCAGGGCTGGTGGGTCCTGCGGTAGTCTCTGTGGGCCCGCCAGGCAGGGCTGGTGGGTCCCGCGGTAGTCTCTGTGGGCCCGCCAGGTAGGGCTGGTGGGTCTCGCGGTAGTCTTTGTGGGCCCGCCAGGTAGAGCTGGTGGGTCCCGCGGTAGTCTCTATGGGCTTCTTGCCAAAATTTGCACCCACAATCTCTAGAATCCGCAACCAAAAGGAGAGGTCCTGTCGAACATCAGGCGAGATAGCAGGTCCAACACAGATGAAAATTTTCACTCGATTAACCCTATGACCAGAGAGGCAACAATAATGTGTGTGTGATTTTGGGGATGTTACCAATTTTATGGGTGCAAATAGCAACAAAAAAAAAAGGGGTAATGTGCCTAAGGTCCCTGACTAGGCCTGTCAATCTGTCCCTTTAGAGATGGTACCCTGCCCAGCCCGGCCCTCTAAAGCCCTGCCCACCAAGAACTTAAGGGCCGGGCCGGGCCGGGCACATTTTTCATAAAAGCCCTCCAAGATGAGGGCTGGACCAGGAAAACCTATGGCTAAATCATAATATATAAATTATATAATATATAATACTTATTAAGGGGCTAAATCAACAACTAAGTGGGACTAATCAGTAATTAATCGGTCACCCTATAGGAATTGGAGTTATCAAGTGTGGATATATTAGTATTAGAAGTATTATATAACACTCATAAGACTTATAATACCCTTTTAAGTTGTATTATCAGTCTCAAGCACGATTAAATGAGTAGGGTTTTAAATGAATGCCAAAAGCCTAAAGCCACTGGCATAAGAGTAGTTTAGGGAGAGAAATTTTTTTTTAACCCTTCCTTAATGACCAAACTAAATAAATAGATGTGTTGATAATCCAGTTCTTAGTGATATCAACTTGGGCCTTAATTGGCCTTGGCCCAGCCCTAACCCTTGAAGGATCGAGCTAGGGCCCATCATTTTTGGGCCTAAAGGGGTAGGGCCTACCTCTTAAAACAAAAGGCCGAGCCCGATTTGACCCAACCGTTACCCTGGCCATGCCCTTTGACCCAAACCTTACCCTGGCCATGCCCGGGGGCGGCGGCAGTGGCAGCGGCAGCGGCAACAGCGAGCAGCTCCGGCAGCGGCGTTCGGTACAGTGGAGGATCTTAGGTCTAGGGTTCATCCCATGGCTGTAGATCTCAGGGTTATGGTTAGGGTTCGGTTTGACGGCGGTGGTGGCGGTGTTCGATAGTTCGGTTCGGTGGCGGTGAACTGTTCGGTGGTCGGCTAGGTGGACCAGGTGGTTCATTGGTTCAGTGACGTACCAAAAAAAAAATTGAAATACCATGGAGGGCAATTTTGTCCACAATATTTCAAAGTCCTTAAATTTAATCAACCTCTTTGTCAGGGATGGCTCACTAAGTCCCCCAAAAATAATTAACCTTTGAACTATCTTATCGGCATCTTATGTCTTGGTTGCTATCAGTCAGAGCATTTAGCTTTTTTATTTTAGGGTAAATTACACTTTTCAATAAGGAAGTTTAGCTAAAAAACACTTAACCCCCCCTAGTCTATTTTGTCTCTCTAAAGTTTGAAATGTTAGCATAATAACCCTTTTGTCAACTACTTGATTTCCTCGTTTTGTAATTTTTATCTAAAGCACTTAACGTAGTCTCCTCGAATCACACTATCACCGTGGTTCGGGGTCCATTGGTAGACACCTACCGTTTGCGTCCACTTAGGCAGTTTTGGAATGTTGCGAGCTACAGGCCACCAGGTAGACCCTTGGGATTCCCATCTTACGAGCCGACTGATCCAAATGATCGGATGGGTGTTTGTCGGTGGACCACGAACCACAGTGATACCGTGGCTCAAGGCGACTATTTTTTGTGGTTCGGGGCGACAATTTTATTAATCATGACTCTGAGTGCTGCTTGATGTGTAACATTCTAAAGCCCTTAACGTAGTCTCCTTGAATCACACTATCACTATGGTTCAGGGTCCATTGGTAGGCACCTACCGCATGCGTCCACTTTGGCGGTTTTGGAATGTTGCGAGCTACAGGCCACCGGGTGGACCCTTGGCGCTCCCATCTTACGAGCGGATTGATCCAAATGATGGGATAGGTGTTTGTCGGTGGACCACGAACCACAGTGATACTGTGGTTCGAGGTGACTATTTTTCATGGTTCGGGACGACTATTTTATTAATCATGACTCTGAGTGCTGCTTTATGTGTAACATTCTGAACCAGGCTTCTCCAAGGGGTGGCAGATTGGAACTGCAATGGGAAGAGCAGAGCCAACGAGTCCGGTTAAGAGGAGAAGCCGTCGCTGTTATGGAGGGTGTGATATCAGTCTAAGTACAGCTTCATTCACGTTTGGGGTTTTTTTTTTTACCTTAACCCCCCACATAATTGGGGAAACTAAGAAGTACCCCCCCCCTCTGACCTTATTTTTTGAGTTTTGCCCCCCAAAAACTGATTTTCCATTGCAAAAGGCCATGTGGATTTACGGTCAACAAGGGGCAAGACTCAAAAATTAAGGCCAAGGGGTACTTTTTAATTACCCCAATTAACTGGGGGGCAAGGTCAAAAAACCCCTTCCCATTGTAGTAAGGTTTGCAACAGAAGAACACGGCTTTGAACCATGGCTAGTACAACTTATATGTTCCAAACTGTGTTGATTGTTGTTTTAAACCCTTATATGTTCCAAACTATGTTGATTGTTGTTTTAAACTCTCTCTCTCTCTTAAAATATCGGCCTGAACCTGGCCTGAGCTCGGCCTGAAAGTCAACAGCCCGAACCCGGCCCAAAGATACCATGGGCAGGGCTTGGGCCGCCACCTTGAGCCCGTAGCTCGGCCCAAAAGGAAACCTGAAAGACCGGTTCAAAAGCCCGATACAAATTACTGTATATATATATATATATATATATATATAGAGAGAGAGAGAGAGAGAGAGAAAGAGAGAGAGAGAGAGAGAGAGAGAGAGAGAGAGAGAGAGAGAGAGACTTGGTACAAATGATATAAAAATAACATGGTGAGGTGGTTATAGCTTTTCTAACCTAGTTAGAGGTTAAGCTGTACAAATATTTTTAATTAAAATATCTTATTTTTAGTCCAAACCTGGCCCGGCCCGAAATTCCTAATATATGTATACTCTGGCCTGGGCTGATACCCTTGGCTCGGCTCGGCCCAACAAGCCTATCCAGGCTTAACATCTCTAGGCCTGACCCAACCCGGCCCGAAGTATTTTAGTCCTAGCTCGGCCCATTTTACACCCCTACTCTCTCTTATGTCGGCACGACAGTGACCGTCTTCGGCGGCAAAACACAATCAATTATTTTTTGCGTCAACACTAAAAATCGGCGGCAACACCCGCCTTCGGTGACTCCGTTCCGATGGACCAGTGACTCCAACACCAACACCACCAGTCACTATCGGAACATTCGCCACCACTTAAGTGGCCACCTTTAGCGGCAACACAGGCTCTGATTGCCCCACCCCAACGGATGGTCGAGCCCAACACCACCGGAGAGAGAGAGAGAGAGAGAGAGAGAGAGAGAGAGAGAGAGAGAGAGAGAGAGAGAGAGGTATATTTAAAAGGGGTTTTTGCTGAAAATCTCTTATTGTATAGATTTCTTTCTCCCCCTCCCCGGTTAAATTGCACTCGCCATAACCATCAGCATAAATCATAGCCGCTACTTATCCCCCCAGATAAAGATGAAGTGCTAGATATATCATCCAAAACATCTACTGTATCACTAATGATCTGGTGGTCACTATTGTCATTGTCGGGCATACTCACCATTTATCGTAGTCGTCTCTCATGATCAGGTAGATGCACCGCTTTAGGAGATTGTCCATGATGCTCTTGAGGGTGTTTTGACGTGCTCCCTTCGGATTACTTGTAGACACCATGCAGAAGGGGACTTAGCCCATTGGAATCTTCTCATTTTTGACGAAATCACAGAGTGAGAGTCAAGAATTAGCCAAGGTATCAAGTGACAAGGATTGAAGTATCGACATTAAGAGTGTGATGCATCCAACGAATGAGAGAAGGTGAGACTAATGATGACCAAGATCCAATAGCCAAGAGCCAAGACTCCTGAGGCTGTGACGCTAAGATGGATGTAGTGAGGTGAGATGAAGTGCACAAGGCCACGAGTTAGCCCCATATCGCCTGGAAAGAAGAAGATCCTGAGCTACTTATATAATTTTCCCTCCCAAATATAGAAAACACGTTTTAAAACCGTGCACCACTATGGATTTCGTAAGAACTCTGTAGTTAAGAGTGCTTGGGGAGAGTAGTACTAGGATGGGTGACCTCCCTGGGAAGTGCTCGTGCAAGCACGTGTAAAGCGAACAATATCTTATATGTTTGGGGCGGATGTTACAAGACTTCCACCCGGTAATGTGTTTGGTGATATGTTCTACCACCGAATACCGATCTCTTGCAAGGATCCACTCATCTGACACCAAAACATCGAGATTCTGAAAAGGCTTCGTGATCTCTGTGGGGGAAAAATCTTCATGCCGATCCGAAGACTTCACCTCACCAGTCAATTGAAGTTGAGCCGAAGATCTTTCGTCGATCTGCCTACTGGAAGGTAGGTTCGAAGGTCGATGTCTTCGGTGACTTAGAATTAACACTTTCGATATGCAAACAGAGAGAAGATTGACACAAGATATGGTCTCGGAGTTCAGCCGAAGCCTACGTCTACATGCTATAGGGAGCAACCCGAATTCACTAACTCTTTGTTCGTCGTGACCCCGACAGGCCGAGTGTCACTGAAGTGTCTCCGATCTCTTCAGAAACAAGAAGAAGATCGAGGATGTTTGGAAGATAGGAAAGTTGGGATTCCAGAGCTTTGGGATTCTGGATTCTGTTCTCTGGTTTCTCAAATCAGATTTCAGATCCTTTTACACTTGAAGGCTCTGCTATTTATAGGATTTCCTGAGAGGAAAACTGGGGCAAATGGCAGTTTTTGCTATCGTATCTGGGGATCATCTAGGCAGGACTGGTGGGTCCCATCGTCGTCTATGGGAGACTCCACAGGCAGGGCTGGTGGGTCCCACTGTAGTCTTTGTAGGCCCACCAGGCAGGGCTGGTGGGTCCCGCAGTAGTCTCTGTGGGCCCGCCAGATAGGGCTGGTAGGTCCCGTGGTAGTCTCTGTGGGCCCACCAGGCAGGGCTGGTGGGTCCCGCGGTAGTCTCTGTGGGCCCACCAGGCAGGGCTGGTGGGTCCCGTGGTAGTCTTTGTGGGCCCACCAGGCAGGGCAGGTGGGTCCCGCGGTAGTCTCTATGGGCCCACCAGGCAAGGCTGGTGGGTCCCGCGGTAGTCTTTGTGGGCCCACCAGGCAGGGCTGGTGGGTCCCGCGATAGGTTTTGTGGGCTCACCAGGCAGGGCTGGTAGGTCACGCGGTAGTCTCTGTGGGCCCACCAGGCAGGGCTGGTGGGTTCCGCGGTAGTCTTTGTGGGCCCGCCGGCAGGGCTGGTGGGTCCCGCGGTAGTCTCTGTGGGCTTCTTGCCAAATTTGCACCCACAGTTACCCCCTCTAAGTTAGCTAGAGGTTATCCTGGATGGCTTGGATTCTTGGTGCAAAATAACAACCCCCTGTCAAGAGCGCAAAATTCCTTGAGTGTCGGTGTTGATGGACCGATCAGTCAATTTCGACCGATCAGTTGAATTTGACCGATCGGTTAAATTCAACCGGTGGAGGTCGAGGCGATCGGTCAAAAAACATAGTTTTTTGCCCGATCCAGTAGAAACTTGACCAATCGGTTAAATTTATCCGATCGGTCAAAGTTGACCGATCGGTTAAATTCAACCGGTGGAGGTTGAGGCGATCGGTCAAAAAATATAGTTTTTTGCCCGATCCAGTAGAAACTTGACCGATCGGTTGAATTTATTTGATCGGTCAAAGTTGACCGATCGGTTAAATTCAACCGATGGAGGTCGAGGTGATCGATCAAAAAATATAGTTTTTTGCCCGATCCAGTAGAAACTTGACCGATCGGTTGAATTTATCCGATCAGTCAAAGTTGACCGATCGGTTAAATTCAATTGGTGGAGGTCAAGGCGATCGATCAAAAAACATAGTTTTTTGACCGATCCAGTAGAAACTTGACCGATCGGTTGAATTTATCCGATCGGTCAAAGTTGACCGATCGGTTAAATTCAACCGGTGGAGGTCGAGGCGATCGATCAAAAAATATAGTTTTTTGCCCGATCCAATAGAAACTTGACCGATCAGTTGAATTTATCCGATCGGTCAAAGTTGACCGATCGGTTAAATTCAATCGGTGGAGGTCAAGGCGATCGGTCAAATAACATAGTTTTTTGCCCGATCCAGTAGAACTTGATCGATCGGTTGAATCTATCCAACCGGTCAAAGTTGATCGATCGGTTAAATTCAATCGGTGGAGGTTGAGGCAATCGGTCAAAAAATATAGTTTTTTGCCCGATCCAGTAGAAATCTGACCGATCGGTTGAATCTATCCGATCGGTCAACTTTGACCGATCGGTTAAACTCAACCGGTGGAGGTCGAGGCGATCGATCAAAAAACATAGTTTTTTGCCTGATCCAGTAGAAATCTGATCGATCGGTTGAATCTATCCGATCGGTCAACTTTGATCGATCGGTTAAACTCAACCGGTGGAGGTCGAGGCGATCGGTCAAAAAACATAGTTTTTTGCCTGATCCAGTAGAACTTGATCGATCGGTTGAATCTATCCAACCGGTCAAAGTTGACCGATCGGTTAAATTCAATCGGTGGAGGTCGAGGCAATCGGTCAGAAAATATAGTTTTTTATCCGATCCAGTAGAAATCTGACCGATCGGTTGAATCTATCCGATCGGTCAACTTTGACCGATCGATTAAACTCAACCGGTGGAGGTCGAGGCGATCGGTCAAAAAACATAGTTTTTTGCCTGATCCAGTAGAAATCTGACCGATCGGTTGAATCTATCCGATCGGTCAACTTTGACCGATCGGTTAAATTCAACCGGTGGAGGTTGAGACGATCAGGCAAAAGACTGAGTTTTTTGCCCGATCCAGTAGAAATCTGACCGATCAGTTGAATCTATCCGATCGGTCATAGTTGACCGATCGCTTAAATTCAACCGGTGGAGGTTGAGGCGATCGGGCAAAAGATTGAGTTTTTTGCCCGATCCAGTAGAAATTTGACCGATAGGTTGAATCTATCCGATCGGTCAAAGTTGACCGATCGGTTAAATTCAACCGGTGGAGGTCGAGGCCTTTAGGACCGGAGCCCACCTTGCCTGTGCATTCAGAGGCCGACGGGAGAAAGTGCAGTTCGCGAGACCTTCTCTCTGTGCTTCTTTTGGAGAGCTGTCGAAAGTATATCCAGACGACGCTCGCACCCTTCCAGGAAGAGGACTTTGACGCTTTGAGCAGCTGGTGGGTCCTCGAGGGGCCTGAGTTTTGCAAGAACCTGGCGGCCTTCCAGGTGGATGGCTCTTTGTTTGAGGCACAGATGCGTGTTCTCTTGGCGGATAGTGAAGCTCATTGCTTGAAACGGGCTTCGATGGAAGATGACCTTCCCCTGATACTGGCAAAGGCCGAGGACGAGGAGCGTCTACCGGAGGCGCAGCATGCGATTGCCACTGCGAGCCTTGTTCGGGCGTGGAAGAAGCTAGAGGCTGCTCGCGCATCTTTCGAGAAAGCTGAGACGATCGAGAAGTCTTCTGGAGCAGATCTGGCAAAGCAGCGTATCGAGCTGGCGACGCATCGGGAGCGGGTAGCTTCTCGGTCTTCAGAGTTGCAGCGCATGGAGGTTACTGGCGGCGAGCTGCTCTAACGTCTCAAAGAATTTAATTCCCTTTACTAGCAATGTTGCATTTCCTTTTCTTTCTTGTCATTTCTGCTGAACAGACTTGTAGTTCTGTTTTTCTTTATCTGGTGATAACTTAATATCATGCATCTATCTATTTTTTGGCTTGTCTTCTGGAATGGCAGAGTTTGGTTGTGTTTTTTTTGTTTGGACTGAACCTTTACAGACTGCCTACGTACCCTACTGAGAGGGATCAAGTCACACGTAGTTCCCTTTTTTTTTTTTTTTTGTGCAAGGAATGTAGCCCTGCTTTTAGGCATAGTACCTTTTGAGGTACTTGCCATTGATGGGGCCGAGTGTAAGCCCTTCTGGCGTGGTGAGAAGATATGTGCTGTTGGAGTAGACCTCTTTGACAGCGTGCGGTTCATCCCACTTGGCATCGAACTTCTTTCCTCCTCGATGCGAAAGGATGATGGGGCGTTTGACTGCGAGCACCAATTCTCCTTTTTGGAAAGATCGAGGGCGAATCCTTTTGTTGAAGGCTCAGGTCAACCTGGCTTGGTAGCATTCCAGGCGTTGTTGGGCTTCGAGGCGCTTCTCATCCAGGGCTTCCAATTCTGCTAGGCGAAGTTGAGCGTTGTCGCCGTTGACGAGGCCTTCCTGGACAGCTATTCTGAGTGACGGAATCTGGAGCTCAAGTAGGAGGACAGCTTCTACTCCGTACACTAGTGAGTACGGAGTCGCCTGTGTTGGCGTGCGAAAAGAGGTGCGATATGCCCATAGCGCTTCACCCATGCGTTCATGCCAGTCTTTCTTCGACTTTGAGACGACTTTCTCCAAAAGTTTGCAGAGTGTTTTGTTGAAAGCTTCAGCTAGGCCGTTGGCAGAGGCGTTGTACATGGTTGAACACCTTTGCTTGATATCGAACTTGGCGCAAAATTGGCTGACAGCGGCATTCTTGAATTGCTTCTCGTTGTCCGTAACGATATAGCGAGGGATGCCGTACCGGAAGATGATGTCGTTCTGGATGAAGTTGATGACAGAGTGCCTGGTAACTTCTCGCAATGGTATTGCCTCAGCCCACTTGGAGAAGTAATCTGTTGCCGCCAGAATGTAAAGATGCTGCTTGGATGACTTGGGTAGCGGTCCGACAATATCGAGTCCCCATCCATTGAAGGGCCATGATGCGATGGTTGGATGCAAAGGTTCCGGAGGCTGACGGATGTAGTCGCCATGCAGCTGGCAAGTATGGTATTTTTTTGCAAACTCGAGGGAGTCCTTGATCATAGTGGGCCAGTAGTACCCCATTCGCCTGATGCGGAAGTACAGTTTTGGACCGGACTGATGTGAGCCACAGATCCCGCCATGGACTTCTTCTAATGCTGTTTCCGCTTCTTCTTTTGCAAGACACCTCAGGAGCGCACCATCGTAGCTTCGACGGTACAACTCGTTGTTGTAGTGGAAGAATTTCAGAGACCGCCGGCGAATGTCGACCTTACGCTTTGGATCTTCAGGGAGCTTCCCGTGGACAAAAAAGTCTATGAATGGTTGTCTCCAATCTAGCTCATCAGTCACGAGAACGTGTACTGCATTGACTTGGTCCGGGATTCCCATAGGGAGGTCCTCCTCGGTGATCACCATCCTCTTACAGATAGGGACGATGAGTTGGCTTCTTTCTGGGAACGGGAGTGTCGTCGCCAAATTTGCGAGCGCATCAGCCTGCTGATTAAGGTTTCTGGGGACGTGCTGGATTGAAGCATTTTTTAGTGTACCAAGGAGTTTCAGGGCTCGCAGGTGTAATGGTACGAGGTCTTCTTTGTTGACTTCGTATGCTCCCAATATTTGTTGAATGATGAGTTGAGAGTCGCCGAAAATTGTGAGCCCTTGAAGTTTCATATCATTGGCGAGTTCGAGGCCAATGATCAAGGCTTGATATTCTGTCCTGTTGTTGGAGCATGGTTCTGATAGCAGAAACGAGAAGAGGAGTACTTCATCGTTTGGCATGACGAAGATAACCCCTGCTCCTGCTACGTCTTGCCTTGCTGCGCCGTCGAAGAACATTTTCCAAGAAGGGGCGATATCGATGCAGAATACTTCTTCGTCTGGAAGGTCTTCTGATAGTTCCCATTCCGCTGGGAGGGGGTACTCTGCTAGGAAGTCCACGAGAGCTTGACCTTTGACCGCTTTACGAGGGACAAAGGTGATGTCAAACTCAAGGAGGAGCAAAGCCCACTTGGCCAGACGTCCGGAGAGCACTGGTCTCGACATGATGTATTTGAGCGGGTCGGCTTTTGAGATGAGCCTAATGGCGTGAGCTAACATGTATTGTCGCAGCTTCTTTGTAGCGAAGATGAGCGCCAGACAGACCTTCTCAATCGGGGAGTAGTGTAGCTCCGCGCCGATGAGAGTGCGGCTTAAATAGTAGCATGTTGTTTCCTTACCTAGCTCGTTGTCTTGAGCCAGGAGTGCCCCCAAGGACTGCTCCTGGGCGCTGATGTAAAGGACCAATGGCTTCCCTTGAACTGGTGCTGTCAGAACCGGAGGCTTGAGTAAGTAATCCCTGATGTTTTGGAGGGCTTCCTGACAAGCTTCGTCCCACTTGAATGCTACTCCTTTCTTCATGAGGCGACTGAAGGGCCTGCATTTTCCAGCTAAGTTGGCGATAAACCTTCTGATATATGCTAGATGGCCCTGGAGACCTCGGAGGTCTCGCACGGTTTTCGGGATTGGCATATTGAGAATAGGATCTATCTTGGATTGATCTATCTCGATGCCTCGATGGCGCACGACAAAGCCGAGAAACTTTCCCGAGGAGACCCCAAATGCGCATTTAAGCGGGTTCATGCAGAGCTGGTACCTTCGAAGTCGCTTGAAGATTAGCTCGAGGTCTTGAAGATGTGTTGACTTTTATCTTGATTTTACCACGAGGTAGTCGACGTAGCATTCCACATTCTGATGAAGGATATCGTCGAAAATTTTTTGCATGGCCCGTTGGTAAGTGGCTCCTGCATTTTTCAAGCCGAAAGGCATGACTTTGTAGCAGTAGATCCCTTTTGGCGTGCGGAATGCCGTAAGCTCTTCGTCTTTAGGTGCCATCCGGACTGGTTGTAGCCTGAGGATCCATCCATGAAGGTTCTTCATGGCCTGTTGTCGCATCCACCATCAGTTCTGTGATTGGCAGTGGGAAGTCATCTTTGGGGCATGCATTGTTTAAGTCCCTGAAGTCCACGCATACTCTGATCTGGCCATTCTTCTTCTTGATTGGGACCACGCTGGAGATCCACGTTGGATACTTAACTTCTCGGATAAAGCCGGCTTCAATGAGCTTGTTGACTTCGCCCTCTATTTGCGGTACCAGTTCCGGCCGGTATCGTCTTTGTCCTTACTTGATGGCGCTAGCTCCATGTCTGACAACGAGCTGGTGTACTGCAATCTTGGGGTCAAGTCCCGGCATTTCCTTGTAGGACCATGCGAAGACATCTCTGTATTCTTGGAGTAGCTTGATGTATGCGGCCTCCTCTTCGGGAGTCAGGAGTGCACTTACGAGTGTGGGTCGAGGATCCTCCTGTGTCCCCAAGTTGATTTCTTTCAGATCGTCGACGGTAAATTGCCCCCCTTCTTCGAGGGCGGGCGGTGCGTCTGGCAACTCGTCGTCCGAAGTAGAAGTGTCGTTGACCGAGGAGTCCGCAATTGTGATATGATTAAGAGAGACCAGTATGATATCGGGAGCATCGTCAGTTTGAAAGAATGACATGGGTGGGTGGGTGGGACTGATTTTTCTCACCTCAGTGGGTGGCTTTCCCAATCGGTCGAATACTGGCCTTCGCTTTGCTCGTCTGATTGGCCCAAGTCTTTTGAATACTGATATGGGATTTTGACTTGCCTGGTTTTTGACGCTCTTCTTGTGCTTTTGAGGTATGGTCTGACGCCGAGCTTGATATCGTCTTCTTTTGGCGCCCTTTGCAGCGGGATGAATGATATTGGTGGAGCGTGCATCGGAGGCTGACGATCCCTCTTCCACTTCATCTACCAACTTCACCTCAATGTAGTTAGAGGTGAAGGTCTTCTCTCCTGTTATCTTGATGACCATCGGGGTTTGACGAGAGCCTATGCCTCACCGATTTGGTGGGATCTGCTCGCCACCCTGGAGTAAGTGGGCTTGAGTCTTAGTCATCCCGTGTGGTATTAGAGTTGGCGGGAGCGTACTCATATGTGCAGCACTGTCTTTGTCGTAGCCAGCTTTGAACAGCAGCTTGGCGGCATTTTGCCCCCAGCTTCCTTTTGGCTTGAATGTGAGTTGGCTGGATTCGAAGGAATTGATGGGTTTTGGCGGACTTGAAGCTTGCCCCAGGCTGGGTAATGGCAGTGTCATCTCTTGCAGAGTGATGACATTAGCTTCCGATAGTGGCTGGACCATCCCTTTTGGCGAGTCAAAAGGTGGTGGTTCATCTTTGCGAAGCCACTGAGGCGTGAGGCGTAAGACTGTCGTAGCTTGGACAGGTAATGGAGTATGCTTCATGGATCTTGGCTTGGAGCTGATGCGCATCCTTCGTCTTGGCGCTAGCACTTCTTTGGCTCCGTGTATCGCCTTAGATGGTGGCGCTGGATTTGGAGTTGGCAGAGCTTCATCCCACTCCATCCTTTTAGCTTTCTGAGTTCGAGGAGTTTTAGCTGGAAGGATTTCTGCAACAAGGTCCTTTGCTTGGTAAAACTTGGCATCAGCGAGGTGCGCTTCAGCCTCATTGAATGGCCTGTCATCTGCAACAATGCACTTTTTCAGACCTTCCTCGTAGTACTTGAGGCATTGGTGCCAGGTAGACACTACGACACCGTTTTCGTGCAGCCACGGTCTTCCCAGCAAAAGGTGATATAATGTTTGACAGTCAATGACGTGGAAAAGAACCGTCGTGTCAAGCTGACTGATGGAGAGTTTTAGACGAATGATCCCTATGGTGGACTGCCCTCCTTGGTTGAACCCTTGAATTACCAGCTGGCTTTGCGAGAGCTGGTCGGTGGTGATGCCGAGCTGCCGCATTATTTGGATAGGCATGATATTGACGGCAGAGCCGCAGTCCAACAGGATTCGATTTACCGGCTTCTCGTTGATGTATCCCGAGACATAGACAGGTCGATTGTGCAGTCGTGCTCCGAGCTGCAGATCTTCGTCCGAGAAAGTTATTGCTGCGTTACATGAGACAATAGTTTTGTCCTTCTCGGCGTTTTTCTTCTTTCTTTTGTAGCTGTCTGGGTCTGTCAAAGCCTCGGCCATTTCTAGGCGAGCTTTCTTTGGGAGGTGTAGTGCTTCTATGAGTGGCAAGTGCATGATTGCCACATCGTAAGCAGCAGTACTGTCTTTGTCGGAATTATCCTCCTCGTTGTCGGTGTTGCTTTCTTTGGAAGGCTTGATCCTATCTTCTTCTTCCGGCGCCATGTGAATCTCAACCATGCAACATGAGGCTTCGTGCTGCTGATTAGCTGGGAGGAAGTAATCGAGGAAGAACTCTTGCAACGTTATCGGTTCTGGAGGGTTTTGCAGGAGGAGATCATCAGGATCTGCTGGCGGTACTTTGAATGACTTCCTTCCTGGAGCTTTGCTTTTCTTTTTGTAAGTTCTTCGTTCCGGAAGCTTTCTTGTTACCCGATCGAGCTTGCGACTTCTTGGCATCCATGGCCTTCGTCTGCGAGGCAACATGACCCATGCATCCTCATCAGTGGATTCTTCATTACCAAGGTGAAGGTCTGGAGTGGCATCTGTAGGTTCTTCATGGGTCGGGGAGACCTGCTCCTCTGGGGACCTTGGTAGTTCGCCTTCTGACTCCCAGCCGGTGGGCTTGATTTCTTCTATTGAGACAGGCGAAGGTTTGGAATAGAGGACGTAGTAGTCGAATTTACCTGAGGGCTGGCCTAACAGACCGACCTCCGGGTTTCCTTGCTCGTACCTTGTCTGGAGATTTGTGGGTTCTTCATGGGTCGAGGAGACCTGCTCCTCTGGGGACCTTGGTGGTTCGCCTTCTGACTCCCAGCCGGTGGGCTTGATTTCTTCTATTGAGATAGGCGGAGGTTTGGAATAGAGGACGTAGTAGTCAAATTTACCTGAGGGCTGGCCTAACAGACCGACCTCTGGGTCTCCTTGCTCGTACCTTGTCTGGAGATTCCGTTGGGACATAGCTTTGTTTGAGAGAGACGTCGACGTAGGCGACGGTTGCCCCCAGGGTGGTGACGTTTCTTCCTCAGCGAGCTTAGAAGCGTACTGCTATCGTCTTGAGACTTTCCGTCGTGGGGCTAACTTCGCAATTGGTCTTTGGCGATTGATGCGCAACTTGGGCCTTCTCTGGTGGGCAGCAACGAGTACTGGTTGAAATGAACCGAAGGTGATGGACGTCATGTTTGCTGCTGCAACGTCGCTGGAGTCGATATCAATTTTTCCTTTCTTTGCGAGCGCCATGATCTTTTCTTTGAAGACGAAACATTTCTCAATAGGATGGCTAACCAGTCGATGGTATTTGCAGAAGAGTGGATCATTGACACGATGCATCTGTTTGGGCCTTTTTGAAGGAGGAAGCTCGATCATCTTTTCTTGTAGCAGTTGATCGAACATGGAGGAGACTTCCGAGTCTGCAAAGGGATACTCTTTGGCCTTAAGTTCTTCTAGAGTCATCTTCGACTATCTTTGGGGTGGAGGCGGTGGTATGGCAGCTCCCTTTTCTTGATCCGACTTACCGCTGATTTTGAGTGGCTTGGAGGCTGAGGTGATGTCGGCGATGTTAACTTGCTTTGATTTGGGTGCCGGTGGTTTGTCTTTCTTTTCCACCTTCAGGAAGTCTTTGGTCTTTGAGTCCCCACGATTTGCTAAGCTGAGCTCCATGTCGTGGGCTCGAGTTGCGAGTTCTTCAAAGGACCGAGGCTTGTCCCCTTGAGGATGTAGAGTAAGCCCCAGTGCATGCCTTGGGTGCACATCTCGATAGCCGAGTCTTCCGACAAACGGTCTCGTGAATTCAGGGCGAGATTCCTCCATCGATCGATGTAGTCGATTACTGATTCGTCCTTCCTTTGCTTGACAGCAGTAAGCTCGGTCATGCTAACGATGCGCCGAGTGCTGTAGAAGCGGTTGAGGAATTCCCTCTCCATCTGATCCCAGCTATCAATGGATCCTGGAGGGAGATCAACATACCAGTCGAAAGCATTATCTTTGAGTGTGCGAACGAACTGCTTCACCATCTCATCGCCGTATGTGCCGGCGTTGTTGCAAGTTTCGACGAAGTGGGCAATGTGTTGCCTTGGGTTCCCCTTTCCGTCGAAGTGTTGGAACTTTGGTGGCTGGAACCCGGTAGGGAAGCGTAGCTGTTGGATCCTTACGGTGTAAGGCTTTGAATATACTGCCGTAATCGGAGGTAGGCTGCCGCCGTGGGAATGCATCATGTCAGCCACTAGTGCTTGTATTTGCTGGGCGTTCATCGTTGCTGCCACTGAAGGTTGCGCGGCCACCGAGACCGGCACGGGAGCCGAGGAAAGTGCAGGAGTAGTTGCTAGTGTTGCCGGGCCAACTTCTGCAAGAGCAGGCATTGGAGACGGGGCTTGAGCGACTACTGGAGAAGCAGGAGGTTGACCGAATGTTGCGACATCCCTGACACTCAGCCTTTGAAGCAAGGTGTTGATGTGACGATCTTTCTCTTCCATTAGTCGGGTGAGCTGAGCCATGTGTTCACCCATTTGCATGACTTGGAGTTGGAGAGCGAACGGAGGATGATGTCGCAGGACGTCTCGATGTTGCATGCCCGCACCCTCGCCATCGTCATCGGAGACGTAGTTACACTGACTTGCTTCTGCTTGATGACGGATGTTTGCCCCCGGCAAAGGAGGTGCAAAGTCCGCTGGAGAACCCGAACGGGCTCGGGGTTGGGGCTGGTCCTCCCCAAATTTCTGGATAGATGTTCCAGGATTGAGGCTCGTTTCTTCATGCACCAAGGCCTCATTGGCGCCTTGGCGGGCATCTTCGGCAGCAGTTTCTGGCGTGAAGAAGTCCGCAAGAGTTTGAGTACGCCGAGTGTAGACGCGTACTACCGGGGGAATGACATCCTCCGGGTTTTCTGGATCACCGTGTTAGAGTAGTGGAGACTCGGCGATAGGTGAGAGGCTTGTTGGAGCAAACGTATCATCATTCGTTCCGGTCATGGCGAACTTGAAGCAACTCCTTCAAACGTACGGATGAAAGGAGAGGAGGTCCCCCTGGGCGTGCCAGAGATCTGTGAGCGCAGAAAAAGATTCGGGTCGTCTTTATTGCGGATCACACGAGATTACAAATTTTTGATCAGGAGATTATGGGAGAGATCCTCTGGAGGGTCCCTTTGATCCGCGTCTCCACGTGGTATTCGTGCGAGGGCTCTGAAGGGGTTGCCCAGGACAGAGGTCTTTACAGGGTGAGGGTTTCTTGAGAAGCTAAGGAGTTTCCGCCGTTGCTTTTGTCCCGACCGTGCTTCGCGCTTTCTCGGCTAGGGAGGCTTTAGGCTTCGTTCCTTGGTCTTCGTGTCTTCCTCAATCCTTGCTAGACCTCGACGTCCTTGATCGTCGGTTCGCGGCGCCGATCGTGCTTTTGGCGTCGGCTTTGGCTTTGGCTTTCGGCTTTGGCGTTGCTTTGGCGTGGCTCTGGCTTTTGCTTTGCTTTGGCGCTTGCGCTTGAACGTAGACGGATAGAGACTTGCGATGCTTTAGTTCTTCCGGACTTCGCGTCATATCGGCTAGAACGTGCGGTGCTTTGCTCGTGACCGGCGTAGTTGCTTGGCTTTGGCACGTGCGTTGCTTTGGCGCGGGCTTTACCGGTGCGTTTGCTTTGGCTTCTTGCATTGGCTTTGACTTCAGCTTTGACTTGATCTTCTTCTCAAACGACGATGGCTACTTCTTCAAGGCTTCTTTATTCTTTCAGCTTCCTTGACGGTTGTGGCGTCGGCTTGGCTTTTCGGCGGGGGTAGCACCGATCTTCGTGCGACGGTTGTAGCGTCAACTTTTGTTGATGAAGACGGCGGGGGTAGCACCGATCTCCGTGCGACGGTTATAGCGTCTGCTTTAGTTGACGAAGACGGCAGGGGTAGCACCGGCTTCCTTGCGACGGTTGTAGCGTCGGCTTTTGTTGACGAAGACGGCAGGGGTAGCACCGGCTTCCTTGCGACGGTTGTAGCGTCGGCTTTTGTTGACGAAGACGGCAGGGGTAGCACCGGCTTCAGGCCTTCTTCTCCCGGCTTTCTTCTTCGTGCGAGGAGTCGATGCCTTGATTGAAGACGACGGGTGTTGTCGGCTTCGATCTTCTTCTCCGGCCTTTGCTTATGGCGTCTTCGGAGCTGATGAAGATCGTTGGAGCAATCGGGTGATGACGGCTCCGGGTCTTCTTCTCCACGCTTTCTTCTTCGTGCGAGGAGTCGAAGCCTTGACCTTCGAGTGCAAGGTCTTCACGTTGATGAGGACTTGAAGGGCCAAGGATTCCCGTAGGACGTGCTTGCCGTGCCTCGTGAAGCCTTCGGTCGTCGAGCATTGGAGCTTCTCTTGCGGAGCTCTTTCGTCTTCGGCTTTCGGACCTGGCGACGGTTGTGACGTTGGCTTCTTCTCCGGGCGTGTTTGGCTTGATTGGAGTTGAAGGCTTCTTTTGGAGATGGCGGGTGTAGCACCGATCTCTATGCGACGGTTGTAGCGTCGACTTTTGTTGATGAAGATGACGGGGGTAGCACCGATCTCCTCACGACGGTTGTAGCATCGGCTTTGTTGGTGAAGACGGCGGGGGTAGCACCGATCTCCGCACGACGGTTGTAGTGTCGGCTTTGTTGGTGAAGACGGCGGGGGTAGCACCGATCTCCGCACGACGGTTGTAGCGTCGGCTTTTGTTGACGAAGACGGCAGGGGTAGCACCGGCTTTAGGCCTTCTTCTCCAAGCTTTCTTCTTCGTGCGAGGAATCGACGCCTTTGTTGAAGACGACGGGTGTTGTCGGCTTTGATCTTCTTCTCCGGCCTTTGCTTATGGCTTCTTCGGAGTTGATGAAGATCGTTGGAGAAGTCGGGATGACGACGACTCCGGGTCTTCTTCTCCAAGCTTTCTTCTTCGTGCGAGGAGTCAAAGCTTTGATCTTCGAGTGCAAGGTCTTCACGTTGATGAGGACTTGAAGGGCCAAGGATTCCCGTAGGACGTGCTTGTCGTGCCTCGTGAAGCCTTGGGTCTTCAAGCGTTGGAGCTTCTCTTGCAGAGCCCTTTCGTCTTCGGCTTTCGAACCCTTTGTGCCTTCCCCCACCCCCTCTATTTATAGGCAAAAGGGAGCGGTTGGGGGAGATAAATCTGAAATCTTTTTGTTTCATCCGATATCTCCCCCCATAACCATCAAGATATTGTTCCTTTATCCAAAGGAAACAAACCCGATCCCCTCCTTTTTAGTTGGGGTGGTTATGGGCTAGATGTGACTCGATCTTTAAAGATCGAGTTGTTATTTTTGTTGCACTTTTGGATCGGATGGCGACACAACGTCATCTTGTCCGTTGGATCGAGGGATCGTCGCGGATCTACGGCTGCGTAGACGTCCACGCCACCTCCCCCCGCATCGAGGCGGTTTTTGATTTCTTTTTCTTTTTCTTTTCTTTTTCTTTTTCTTTTTCTTTTATGGCCAGCCCCACCTCTCCATGAGGAGGGGGGCACGGTTTTTCAAGAGGGGGGGCCGGTGGGCCCCCCTCTTTGTGTCCGAGTCACGGGTCCGGTAGGACCCGTTCGCTTCGAGTTGGGCCATGGTGCGCGGATTGAGCTTGCACGCGAGCCGAGTGTGTATGCGGGCCGTTTGTGTGCGGGTCCAATTCCGCATGCGGGCCGTTGTATATGGGCCAAGTCGCGTATGTGGGCCGAGTTGCGCTTGTGGGCCATTGTGTGCGGGCCGTTGTGTGCGGGCCGTTGCACGTGGGCCAAGTTGCATGCGGGCCGTTGCACGTGGGCCAGATTTTCGCATGTGGGCCGTTGTGTGCGGGCCCAAGTTGTATGGGCGAGTCGGGTTCGACCCGAAGGCCGTTGGGTGCGGGCCTATTTTTCGTGTACAAATCGGGTTCGACCCGTGGGCTAATTTCGATGCCCACAGTGGATTTACGACAACAAGGGGCAAAACTCAAAAATTAAGGCCACAGGGTACTTTTTAATTACCCCAATTAACTTAGGGACAAGGTCAAAAATCTGTATGTATGTGTGTGTGAACACGTCTTTGGACCGTGGCTGGAACGGGCTTATATGTTCCAAACTATGTTGATTGTTTGGGTCAGGCCTGTGTTACTTTCTACGGCCTGGCACATTTGGAAGAGTTGTAATCGAGCAGCGTTTCGTTATGCTATTGAGCCTCCTCATGTTACTTGTCGAGATGTTTGGGAGGATCTCTCCTCTGCACAGGTGCATCCTCTGTCGGCTCATCCTTGGGTGGTATGACCGACGCGAGCGAATCCTCTACCGGACCCTCCTCGGGTGGCACAACCGACATTGGACATTTGGGTTAAATGGGAACCGCCTGATTAGGGTGTCCTCACGCTTAAATTCGATGGTGCGTTCTATTCTCGTTCCTTATCTGAGGGGGCGGGTTTTGTTGTTTGCAACTTTCGTGAGTCGGCCCTCCTTGCCGGTGCTACTGCTTTTCAGGATTCCTCTGCACATTCGACTGAGGTATGGGCACTGTGGACTGGGATATGTGCTGTCTTCAGGCACTGGCCGGACTCTCGGCTTTGGGTGGAAGGGGACTCTTCGACGATCCTCGCTCGCCTCTCTATGAAGGTTGCCTCGGATTCCCTCATTGCTGACTCTAGTGTCTTCTTCAGAGTTCTACGACAGCACGTGCCTCTCATATCTTCCGCAAGGGGAACCGCCTCGTGGATTAGCTAGCAAGACTCGCTCAATGGATAGCTGCTGGCTAACTTTTCTCGGATCAATTCCCATCTACTATTGGGGAGCTTGCTCGTTTGGATGCTTCGGCCTTTTGGGCGAAGCGTGTTTCTGTGTTATGATTCCTCTATTGCTCTAGTAGCAGTGTATACTTCTACCAAAAAAAAACTATGTTGATTGTTGTTTTAAACCCTTGTGACAGGGTTACCTAGCATGAAAAGGAGAGAGAAAGAGGATAGGGTTTTTGGGAGAATCAATCAATCCTCACATTAGGCCAAGGGCCAAATAGATATATATGATACAAAACAAAGGGGTATCCTATACAGATAATCTACGGGTATGTGTATCTCAACACTGTACACTATCACTAACAGCCCCCCTCAAACTCAAGGTGGGTCATGCACCATGAGTTTGCTAAGCAGAAACTGAAAACGTGGAGCAGGGTGTGACTTCGTGAAGAAGTCAGCAATTTATTCTCCCGAGAAAAAAAAGGAAGAGAGATGGTCCCGGTCTCATACTCCTGACGAGAGTATTAGCAATCGAGCTCGATGTGCTTCATCCTCTCGTGGAAGACCGGGTTGATGACAATCTACATTGCACTCCGGTTGTCACAGTGAAGGGCTGTAGGTTCAAAGATCTCAACCCCTAGATCGCCAAGAATACATCGCAAGTGAACGATCTCTTTTGTAGTAGAGGCCATGGCTCGAAACTCTGCTTCGGTACTGGATAGAGAGACAACGCTCTGCTTCTTGATGCGCCATGAGATGAGAGAATCTCCAAGAAACAGGCAAGAGCCGGTAGTCAATCGACAAGTGATCGGATCACCAGCCCAGTCAGCATCCGAGTAGGCAAGTAGGACCAGAGGAGAAGTCGATGATAGAAAGAGCGACCGGGTGATAGTGCCTCAGAGATAACAAAGAATCCGAAGAAGGGTAGCATAGTGAGCAAAGCGAGGGGCTTCGACGAATTGGCTGACGATGCTAATGACGTGAGCAATGTCGAGCCTGGTGATGCAGAGGTAAACCAACTGACCAACGATCTATCGGTACCGAGTAGGGTCTGAGAGAGGCTCACCGTCTGTGGGACGACGCTTCACGTGAAGCTCGAGAGGGGTGACAGCAGAGCGATCATCGAAAAGTGCAGCTCGACTGAGGATGTCAGCGGTGTACTTCTATTGGGATAGCAGAATCCCTCGCTCACTGTGGGCGATCTCTAGCCCGAGGAAGTAGCGAAGAGGACCTAAATCCTTTATCTGGAACCGTCTCCGAAAATGCTGCTGAAGGGAAGTGATGACGGCAGAGTCATCACCTGTGATGATCATGTCATCGACGTATAGTAGTAGAATCGCCCGGCCTTGAGGAGATGACCGCACAAAGAGCGAGTGGTCCTACGAGCTCTCAATGTAGCTGATCTCGGTGACGGCTCATCGAAAACACTCAAACCAAGCTCAAGAGGCATGCTTGAGCCCGTAGATAGCTCGACAAAGGCGATAGACATACTGGGGAGGAGTATGCAAACCAGGGGGTGGCTGCATGTAGACGACCTCTGAAAGATCACCATAGAGAAAAGCATTCTTTACGTCCATCTGGAGAAGAGGCCATTGACGAACTGCTGCAACTGCTAGGAGTGCACGAACAGAGGTCATCTGAGCTACAGGTGCGAAAGTCTCCTCGTAGTCTATTCCATATACCTGAGTGAAGCCACGGGCCACCAACCGAGTCTTGTGCCGCTCAATGGAACCATCAGGTCGCCGCTTGACCTTGTAGACCCATCAGCAACTGACAGGCTCAATACCAATAGGAAGGGGGACGATATCCCAAGTCTGAGTCTGCTCAAATGCCTGAAATTTCTTGCTCATGGCCTGCCACCACTGAGGGGACTGGACGGCATGGGCATGGGCAGACCCTTCAACCCGCCCAAGTTCCACACCTAGATTTCACTGTAGTACTTTTTTTTAGAAAGCAAGATTTTATATAAAAAAATTGCTACAGTGAAATCACTATAGCAATTGTTACTCTTTTATTACCGAATTGTTACTCTTTGCTACCACTATAATAACTGTTACTTTATTATCGAATTGAGTAATAATTGCTAAAGTGATTTCATTGTAGAAAAAATATTTTTATCGAGATTTCTCAAAAAAAGTTTGCTACAATGAAATAACTATAGGAATTGTTACTCAATTTGGTAATAATGAGTAACGATTGTAGATTAGTACTCTTTTGCTGTAGTGAAGAGTAACATTTGTGATTTTAGTATTAAGGGCCGCTATCATTTAGAAGGGAGAAAAGTCAACCGAGGCACTTGTTCTAAAAGTATCTTTTTCGGAAGGGACCTAGTGCAAAGCCATCTTATTGTCTGTTCTTTACACTAAATAAGTCTATTGTCAGGGACCTATGACTAAGTCACCCAAAAATAAAACCCCAACTTATTCAGATACTGTTCTCAAGCTGGACTAAAAAACTTTATTGTTGTTCAGCACGAATATAAAATTTCCAACTAAAAGCCAATAAAAATACAGCTAACTCATTCTAATATTTGCTTTCAGAAAAAATAATATTTGAAGTTTTGAACTATCTTATTGGCATATTATGTCTTGCTTGCTATCAGTAAGAGAAATTTAGATATTTTTTTGGGAAATTTTATTCATACCCCAAAGATTGTAACTAGTCATTGTTTTCCACCCGTTTCATAATAACTTACTCAAAAATTTTAAAATATCATTTATACCCTTATCTTATACCCCACATCCAACTAAAACCTAAACAAGAACATTTTGGGCATCGACTGTAATTGAAAAAGAATTGAGCAATGGAAATGGCACGATTGTGGCATCATTGACAGCGACATTGACAACATGGCTTGAAGATTTTACTTCCCCCCGATTGTATTTCTCCATAAATAGCAACAGAGCTCGAAGATCCCACTTTTCCTGATCGGATTCCTCCATACAAGATGCAATGGGAAACGAAGAGGGACATCTCTCTCTCTCTCTCTCTCTCTCTCTCTCTCTCTCTCTCTCTCTCTCTCTCTCTCTCTCCTTGTCAAGCCATCAATGAATGGCTGACGATCAAAATAACCCTCCCCACGTTCCTATACTCATGGGGCTTCAACATCGGAAAGGAATGGGATATGTCAAGATGGGTCGGGCCATTTAACTCGGATGTATTTAAGGTGGGGTGTAAGAGGGAAGGGTATTTTTGGGATAGGAATGGGGTATGATAAAAAAAAAACAGGGTGTGTTCAAGTTTGTTGGAAATGGGTGCTATTACATATTTTTGGGGCATGAATAAAATTTTCCATTTTATTTAGGGTAAATTATATTTTGCCCCCCCTGAAGTTTAGCTAAAAAACATTTAACCCCTCTATAGTTTATTTTGTTCCAAATCGCTTCCTAAAGTTTGAAATGTCAACTACCTGATTTCTTCATTTTGTAATTTTTATCTAAAGCTCTTACCGGAGTCTCCTCCAACACGCTATCATCGTGGTTTGGGGTCCACGGGTAGACACGCGTCGTATACATCCACTTACGACGGTTTTGGAATGTTAGCATGGTTTGGGGTCCACCGGGAGACATCTGTCGTTTGCATCCACTTAGGACAGTTTTGGAATGTTGCGATCTACAGGCCATCAGATGGACCTTGGGGCTCCCATCATACGAGTCGACTAATCCAAACAATGGGATAGGTGTTTGTCGGTGAACCCCGAACCAGGGTGATACTGTGGTTCGGGGGGGGACTATTTTAAGTCATTCGATTTTTATCTGATCAAACGTAAATTGAAGAGGGCAAAATGTAGTTTTTTAATTATAGGAGGATAATAGTTTTTTAGCTAAACTTCATATGACAAAGTGTAATTTACCCTCTCTTTTTATTTTTATTTTAGTTTTAATCAGACGTGGTCTGATTAGGCATTAGCCAAGCTTATTCCACCATCTAGTCACACAAGATCGTGTGACCCTTACAGTCAAAAAACTGTGGAATGGCATTTATCTTTTCTATTTGCACCCACAGAATAAGTGATGGCCCCAGAATTATTCCTGGTGGGGAAGTAGGCAGTCTAAAGGTCCATCTATTTGCACCCACAGAATAAGTGATGGCCCCACAATTATTCTTGGCCCACAACCCATTTTGGCATGTGTGGGAGAGGATTTTGGCGGTCGTACGTAACCCCTCTTCAATAATCGATTGAATGTATGATCATTCGGGACGTGGCACACTGTGAAGCGCTAAGGGTTAAGTGATGAGATGTCACATAGTCACTGCTGAGGATAGAGAAAGTGGGAGATAGAGAATTGACACATGAACTGGTGATGAAGTTCGGCCGAAGCCTACGTCTCCGTGCGGGAAGACGCAACCTTTGAATCCACTATCACTGAAAAAGTAAAGCTACTCTCGACAGGCCGAGGAGTGCTTGTTACAAGTAGACAGATGATGGAGGAGGCTTGGGAGTCTGAATATCAGAAAGCTCTGGGAGCTCTGGAAAACAGAAAGTGGGATTGGTAATAATGAAATCCCAATCTGATTTATTTACAGGATTGGCTACATAAAAGGGTTTGAGAATATTCTGAAAATATTCTCTAGAGTATCGGGAGTTTAGGCAATTATCCAAGGGATTTACCAGTCCTCGGATGGCATATGCGGGTCCCAAACAGGACTGCGGGTCCCACTGTCACCTTCGTGGGCCCCAAGCAAGACTGTGGGTCCCACTGTCAGGCTTTAGCAATATTTTGCACCAAAAAATGCTAGTCTTCGCACTTATTGTAACCCCAAATTGACCCACCCCTTTTGCTTGCAGCCCCTCGCCGTTATCCATGTCCAACCACCCACCCTCCACCTCCGCGGTCGTCCCCACCCAGCCACCCTCCTTCCTCCTCCTCCTCCTTCATTCATCTTCCTCCTCTTTCTTCTTTCTCTATCTTTCCAGCGGTGGAACCCTAAGCCGCTGATTCTCCTCCCTCCTCCTCCTCCTCCTCCTCCCTCCATCTTCCATGCGCCTGAACCCTACCTGCTGGCTGATAATGGTGGCTGCACACTTGAGAAGCACAGTATTAATCTACTTATTAATCAGGACTCTAAGTATTGCTTGATGTGTAACATTCTGAACCAGTCTTCTCCAAGGGGTGGCAGATTGGAACTGCAATGGGAAGAGCAGAACCAACGAGTCCGGATAAGAGGAGAAACTATCGATGTTATGAAGGTGTGATATCAGTCTAAGTACAACTTCATTAACCTTTGGGGTTTTTTTTTTTACGTTAATCCCCCCACTCAATTGGGGTAACTATGAAGTACCCCCCTCTAACCTTATTTTTTGAGTTTTAACCCCCAAAAACTAATTTTCATTGCCAAAGGCCATGTGGATTTACAGTCTGTTAGGAGATGACGGTTAGGGTTTGGAGAGAATAGAATGATTCTCATTGAGGGACCGAAGCCCAATATATAAGTACATGTATACACATAGAACCCGACCCGACTGTACATAGAACCCGACCCGGTATATACATTAACACTCCCCCTCAAACTTATGGTGGATCATGTACCGAGAGTTTGCTTATAAAATGACGAAATCTAGCAATCGTTAGGGGCTTTGTGAGAAAATCAGCAATCTATTCCGTCGAGGGAATGAACGGCAAGGAGATGATGTTTGGAAGAAACTCCTGCCGAACATAATGATAGTCGACCTCGATGTGTTTGGTCCGCTCATGAAAAACCGGGTTACTAGCAATTTGAATGACACTCCGGTTGTCACAGAATAGAGGTGTAGCCCCAGAAATCCTGACTCGCAAGTCGAGTAGAAGACATCGAAGCCAGACAATATCTGCAGTGGTGGAAGCCATAGCTCGGTATTTGGCTTCGATGCTGGAGCGTACAACAGACTCATGTTTCTTGCTTCGCTAAGAAATGAGAGAATCACCAAGGAACACGCAGTAGCCGGTAGTAGATCGACAAGTAGTAACATCGCCAGCCCAATCGGCATCGAAGTACGCACGCAGAACCAGTGGAGATGTGGAGGCAAACAACAGCGATCGAGTGACAGTGCCATGGAGATACCAAATAATCTGAAGGACTGCTGCATAGTGAACCAAGCGAGGAGATTGAACGAACTGACTGACAATACCGATGGCATGGGCAATATCAGGCCTAGCCATGGTGAGATAAACGAGCATCCCAACCAGCCGCTGATAATGAGAGATATCCTGGAAAGGCTCACCATCGGTAAAGAGGAGCCTCAAGTTAAGCTCCATAGGTATGTCAGCAGTACGAGAATCAGTAAGAGCAGCCTCGGTAAAAATATCGGAGATGTACTTCTGCTGGGAGATCAACAATCCTCGAGCTGACCGGGCAATCTCAAGGCTAAGAAAGTATCAGAGAGGGCCGAGATCCTTCATCTCAAACTAGTTCTGGAGGTGACGCTGAAGGGATGCTATGGTAGCACTGTTATCCCCGGTGATAATCATATCATCCACATACAGAAGTAACACAACAATACCCTGACCGGAGGAGCGGGTGAACAGAGCGTAGTCAGAGTATCTCTAAACAAACCCAGCTGTCAGGACTGCACTGCGGAAGCGCTCAAACCATGCCCGAGGTGCTTGTTTGAGCCCGTAGATAGCACGGCGTAAACGATAAACGTGCCGTGGAGGAACTGAAACGCCCGGAGGAAGAGCCATGTATACTTCCTCGGAGAGGTCACCATGGAGGAACGTATTGGTGACATTCATCTGATGGAGAGGCCACCCTCGAGCAACTGCCACAGCTAAGAGGGTGCGCACAGTAGTCATCCGAGCAACTGGAGCAAATATCTCCTCGTAATCAATCCCATACTCCTGGGAGAAGCCAATAGCAACGAGGCGGGTCTTGTACCGCTCAATGGATCCGTCAGGTTGAGTCTTGACCTTGAATATCCACTTGCAGCTAACAGGCACCACGCCTGAGGGACAAGGCACCAAATCCCATGTCTGGGTCCACTGAAAAGCCTCAAGCTCAACTGACATGGCTTGCCGCCACTCTGGATGTAAAACTGCCTCACAGTACGATTGGGGCTCCCGGTGGGTGTGAAGAGCAGCAAGAAAAGCCTGATAAGATGGCGAATAGGAGACAATAGTAGAGTAGCTAGAGGAGTTAGGAGAGTCAAATATAAAGGCAGAGTAACCAAACCTGTCCGAAGAGTAGTCATATCTGTCAGGAGGGTGATGTTCGCGCGTCGGGTAGCGCCGAACAAGAGCAGGATCTACGACCGGGGAGAAGGCAGCAACAGCATTAGGCGAGGGAGTACCAGTATGAACAGACTCTAGAAGAGGAGCTGTAGACCGACGAATATAGACACGAGTAACAGGTGGTGGTGGAGGTAGCAAGGGAGACGGAGGAGGTGGTGGTCTTGGTGGTGGAAGTGGTGGGGAAGATGGAGGTGAAGGAGGCGTGGGTGGGGCAGCAGAAAACAGAGGTAAAACGGGGATGTAGAGAAGTGATGAGGGCGAGGAGGGTGACGCAGGAGGCAAGGAAAGATCCCGAGACTCAGGGAAAAAGTACGGGACATCCTCAATAAAGGAAATGTGACGGGAGATACGGATTCGGCGAGTTAAGGGATCGTAACAACAATACCCCTTGTGCTCCCGACTGAGCCCCAAGTGAACACACCTAACAAACCTCGTAGAGAGTTTGGTACACTCATGGGGAGGAAGAAGAACGAAGCACGTGCAGCCAAATATGCGAAGAAAATAGTAGTTAGGTGGGCTGGAGTGAAGGTGCTCATATGGGATGGCACTTGACAGAGCAGACAACGGAGTGATATTGATGAGGTGGACAACCGGCATGACAGCTTCAGCCCAATATGAGTAAGGAACAGACGCAGAGAGAAGCAAGGCTCATGTGGTCTCAAGGACATGACGATGCTTGTGTTCGGCAACTCCGTTCTGCTCATGGGTGTGGGGACAAGACTACTGGTGAAGAGTGCCGTGAGATTGAAGAATCTCACGCATCTCAGAGGAGAGATACTCCTTGGCACAATCAGACCGAAAAGTCTTGATGCGCCAACCAAACTGAGTATGTATCATAGCGGTGAATCTCCTAAAGATGTGAGGGACTTCAAACCGGTGACGCATAAGATAAACCCAGGTGCACCTAGAGTAGTCATCGATAAAACACACATAATACATGAAACCAGAAATAGATATAATAGGTGCAGGACCCCAAATATTGGAATGTACTAAATCAAATAAAACATCAGATTGGGAAGCACTAGCAGAAAAGGAAAGAGCTAGATGCTTTGCCAGTCTACAACCCGTACAAACAAAGAGAGGGGAGAAGGACACTCGACCCAAAGCGTCTGAACGTAAAACGCTTTTGAGTCGATCACTCGATATATGACCTAACCTTCTATGCCACAGGTCGGCATCAGAAGTAACAGACATGACAGACACAACAGGAACAGAAGACACATATAGATGGTCCGGCTGGTAAAATCCTCCTGCTCTAGGGCCCAGCCCAATCCTCTGACTCATTCGTAAATCTTGCACAACACAAACAGAAGGGGTGAAGGTGTCAGTCAGTCCAGAGTCACAAAGAGAGCTAATAGAAATCAGATTAATGTTAAGACGGGGGACATGATGGACATCTAGGGTCAGGCGACCAGAAGGATCAGAGGTAGTAGTGATGGATCCATATTACGGAATAGGGACTAAAGTCCCATCCGCAGTGTGGACCTCTAGGTGAGTGGGAGTAGGAGAACAGTCAGTGAGTATAGTGGAGTCAAAGGTGAGGTGACATAAGGCACCTGAATCGAAGATCCATGGAGCAGTAGTATCAAAGGTGGCAGACAAGCCGTGAGCAGTCGCGGAGCCAGTGGAAGCTAGTTGGCGAAGGAGGAGCTCCTCAAGGCACTGAAGATGGTCCGATCAGGCGCGAAAGAAGGTGCAGTGGTAGCAGTGGGGAGTGTCGAGGGCTCTACAGTAGCCGTTGTACCACCAAAGTGGCGGAATGAGGACGGACTACGTCCACGGCTTCGTCCACCTCCACCACCTCGTCGATCGTCTCGGGAAGCAGGAGCCCAGCGTGATCCTTTCTCATCCGGACCCCAGCGGGGGTTGCATGGAGGACGTGTAGGACATTCACGCTTCATGTTTCCGGGCTCCTTGAAGTAGTGACAGAAGACAGACTCATCGGAGAACCCGGCCGCCAGGACGGTGTCTGTGCCAGGAGCAAGTAGAGGAGGACGAGTATCCTGAGTCTGAAGGCGAGTCTCCTTATCGACTAAGGTGAGCAGGGCATCCTCTAGCCTAGGGAGTGGCTCACGATGCAGGAGCTGAGCAGTGATGAGAGCAAAGTCCGGCCGAAGCGCTGCCAGGAACTGGTGCAGGTGGCCCTCATCAAAGTAGCGCTGGAAATCCTTAGAGCGTGGGCAAGCACACCGCTCCGGGATCAGGGAGTCCAGCTCATGCCAGTAGGCATTCATCAGACTAAATAAGTTCTGAATCGTACGCTCCCCCTGACGAGCAGACTGCAAGTCACAGATAAGCTGATGCCGACGTGCGCCACCGCGCGGGAGAAACCGGTCCCGGAGATACTCCCATATTGCGCGCGCTGTAGGAAGGCGGCCGATGGGAGCAAGGAGCAGACGAGCAACAGAGTCCAGAAGATAGGCCCGGATAGCCTGATCGTGGCGGTGCCACGTGAGAGTAGCAGTCGTGGTAGTAGTTGTTGTGGGTGAAAATTTTGACAAGAAGCCCCAGAGACTGCGGGACCCACCAGCCCCTACCAGAGGGGTCCACTGCGACTACCGCGGGACCCACCAGCCCTGCCTGGGGGGTCCACAGAGACCACCTTGGGACCCACCAGCCCTGCCCGGGGGCCCCACAGAGACCGCTGCGGGACCCACCAGCCTCGCCTGGGGGGTCCACAGAGACTACCGTGGGACCCACCAGCCCTGCCTGGGGGGTCCACAGAGATCACCGCTGGACCCGCCAGCTCTGCCTGGGAGGTCCACCGAGATCACCGTGGGACCCGCTAGGCCTGCCTGGGGGGTCCACAGAGGCTACCGCGGGACCCACCAGCCCTGCCTGGGGGGTCCACAGAGACCACCGCGGGACCCACCAGCCCTGCCTAGGGGGTCCACGGAGATGACAGCGGGACCCACCAGCCCTGCCGGGGGGTCCACAGAGACGATAGCGGGACCCACCAGCCCTGCCTGGAGGATCCCCAGATACAATGGCAAAAACCGCCATTTGCCCCAAATTGCCTTCCAAAGTTTCCTATAAATAGCAGAGCCTTCAAATGTAAGAGGGATCCCAGATCCAGAACCAAAATCTGAAATCTGATTTTAGAAACCAGAATCCCAGAGCTCTGGAATCCCAGCTTTCCTATCTTCCAAACATCTTCGATCTTCTCCTTGTCTCTGAAGAGTTTGGAGACACTTCAGTGACACTCGGCCTGTCGAGGTCACTTCAGGCAAAGAGTTAGTCAATTCGGGTTGCTCCCTATATCACGGAGACGTAGGCTTCGGCTGAACTCTGAGATCACACCTTGTGTCAACCTTCTCTCTGTTTGCATATCGAAAGTCTTAACTCAAAGTTACCAAGGCATCAAGCTTCGGACCTACCTTCTAGTCAACAGATTAATCAAAGACCTTCCACTCAACTTCAATTGACTGGTGGAGAAGAGTCTTCGGATCGGCACGAAGATTTCCCCCCCCACAATTTGGCGCCGTCTGTGGGATCCGTTCGAAAAGCTCAGTTCGCTCAACGACAACATTGGATCGATTGAGCAAACAACCGATCTTCAAAGTCTTACTTCTCAGCTCCCTCGGTTGAGCAGACAACCGATTGGACACGAGTGATCTAGTTGCTTCCTCCGCTTTCACTAAATGGCGAAGACTTTATCAGGATCATCCAGAGGGAAGTTACTCACAACGACATTAATTTCGACCCGAGACTCGCTCAATGAGTCGACAGATCAACTTCAATCCAACAACCCACTCTTTTTAGACAATCCATTATTGACACCTCCCATCGATATCCTAAGCCTTTCAATTCTGACTCTCCTCCAATCTTTATATTGGGGGTGATGTTTGAAGCGAAAGGGCTCACCTGAAGACTACAACGAGGTGAAAGGCAAAGGTATGTGTTACATATCCACAAAGTTCGAGGCACACACACTGCCTTGGCATTCGGTGAAGCCCAAGGAGACAACCTTGGCACTCGAATGCAAAGTCCGAGGCACACACGCTGCCTTGTCATTCGGCGAAGCCCAAGGAAATAGCCTTGTCATTCGAATGCAAAATCCGAGGCGCACTCGCTGCCTCGGCATTCGGCGAAGCTCAAGGAGACAGCCTTGGCACTCGAATGCAAAGTCCGAGGAGCACACACTGCCTCGTCATTCGGCGAAGCCCAAGGAGACAGCCTTGGCACTCGAATGCAACGACGCCAAAAAAAAAAAATCAACCGGTGGAGCTCGGGTCGATCAGGTAAAAAACCCTGTTCTTCGCCATATCTAGTAGTAAATCGATCGATCGGTCAAATTTGACCAATCGAACAAATTTAAGCGATCGGTCAAAATTGACCGATCGGTCAAATTTAACCGATCGGTCAGATTTGGTTGATCAAACGAATTTGGCTTATTTACTGCAATCAATATATCAACGGGTTTTTCTTCTTTGCAGACGCCAGAGTCCTACGAAAGCCCACTAACACATACCCTTGGCGGGGGGTTTTGGTCTTTGCACCTAAAGTCCAAGTCAGCAAGCACTGCCACTAGCTAACTTGGAGGGGGTAACTGTGGGTGCAAATTTTGGCAAGAAGCCCCAAAGACTGCGGGACCCACCAGCCCTGCCTGGGGGGTCCACTGCGACTACCGTGAGACCCATCAGCCCTGCTTGGGGGTCCACAGAGACCACCGCGGGACCCACCAGCCCTGCGTGGGGGGCCCACGGAGATCGCTGCGGGACCCACAAGCCCCGCCTGGGGGGTCCACAGAGACTACCCTGGGACCCATCAGCCCTACCTGGGGGGTCCACAGAGATCACCGCGGGACCCACCAGCCCTGCTTGGGGGTCCATCGAGATCACCGCGGGACCCGCCAGCCCTGCCTGGGGGGTCCACAGAGACTACCGTGGGACCCACCAACCCTGCCTGGGGGGTCCACGGAGACGACAGCGGGACCCACTAGCCCTGCCTGGGGGGTCCACAGAGATGACAATGGGACCCACCGGCCCTGCCTGGAGGATCCCCAGATACAACGGCAAAAACCGCCATCTGCCCCAAATTGCCTTCCAAAGTTTCCTATAAATAGCAGAGCCTTCAAATGTAAGAGGGATCCCAGATCCAGAACCAAAATCTGAAATCTGATTTCAGAAACCAGAATCCCAGAGCTCTAGAATCCCAGCTTTCCTATCTTCCAAACATCCTCGATCTTCTCCTTATCTCTGAAGAGTTCGAAGACACTTCAGTGACACTCGGCCTATCGAGGTCACTTCAGGTAAAGAGTTAGTGAATTCAGGTTGCTCCCTATAGCACGGAGACGTAGGCTTCGGCTGAACTCCGAGATCACACCTTGTGTCAACCTTCTCTCTGTTTGCATATCGAAAGTCTTAACTCAAAGTTACCAAGGCATCGACCTTCGGACCTACCTTCTAGTCAACAGATTAATCAAAGACCTTCCACTCAACTTCAATTGACTGGTGGAGAAGAGTCTTCGGATCGGCACGAAGATTTTCCCCCCTACAGTCATGACGGTAGCAGTCACAGCAGAGGACGCGGCACTGTCGGCTGCGCTACTGGTGACAGAGGAGGAGCCGGAAGAGGCAGCGGGAGGAGGATCATCACCGGTGATGTGACTCCAAAGATCGTGACTGGAGAGCGCGGCCTCGATGGTGAGCGACCAATCAGGGCAATCGCTGGCCGAGGATAACTGAAAGGTTGCCTTCAGCGGTGGAGAGATCGCAACGACGGACGGCACAATAGGAGATGCAAAGGAGAGAGGAACCGGGAGAGGGATTGCAGGTGGATGGGAGGGATCGGGGGGGCTGTCGAGCAGAGGAGAGGGATTAGGGGGGGTCGGGTGGAGGAGAGGGGTCGGGGGGGTGGTCGAGTGGAGGGGAGGGGCCGGGGGGGGTGATTGGGTGGAGGGGAGGGGCCGGGGGGTGATCAGGTGGAGGGGAGAGGCCAAGGGGGCTGACGGCCAGAGGAGAGGGGTTGGGGGGGCCGGTCGGGCGGAGGAGAGGGGTCGGGGGGGGGTGATCGGGTGGAAGGGAGGGGCCGATGGGCCTGCCGGGCGGATGAGGGGGGCCAGGGGGAGGGGACTATCGGGCGTAGGGGAGGCCGAAGGTGGATGATCAGGTGGAGGGGGGCGGCCGGAGGTGGCTGCCGTCGTCGCACGAGAAACCTTAGAGCTCTGCTACCATGTTAGGAGATGACGGCTAGGTTTTGGAGAGAATAGAATGATTCTCATTGAGGGACTGAAGCCTAATATATAAGTACAAGTATACACATAGAACCCGACCTGACTGTACATAGAACCTGACCCGGTATATATATTAACACAGTCAACAAGGGGCAATACTAAAAAATTAAGGCCAAGGGTTACTTTTTAATTACCCCAATTAACTGAGGGCCAAGGTCAAAAAACCCCTTCCCATCGTAGTAAGGTTTGCAAAAGAAGAACACGGCTTTGGACCATGGCTGGAACAACTTATATGTTCCAAACTATGTTGATTGTTGTTTTAAACCCTTATATGTTCCAAACTATGTTGATTGTTGTTTTAAACCATCTTTCTCTCTCTGTTATCTATAATATAATAGTAGTAGTGCATGTGCATGTCGGCACGGCAATGGCCGTCTTCGGCGGTAAAACACAATCGATCATCTTTTGTGTCAACACACACTTTCGGCGGCAACACCTGCCTTTGGTGTCTTCATCTCGGTGGATCATTGACTCAAACACCACCACCATCGGCCATTGTCGGGATGGTCGCCGCCACCTAAGCGGCCACCTTCGGCAGCAACACAGGCACTGATTACCCCACCGTGGCGAATCGTTGACCCCAACACCACCGGCCACCGTTGGGACTACCGGAGAGAGAGAGAGAGAGAGAGAGAGAGAGAGAGAGAGAGGGAGTGCACGCGTATCGGGAGAAGGGGTGAAAATGACTGCAAAAGAGGGTTATATATAACAAGGTTAAATGTAATTCTTACATAAATTTTTCATCCTTTCCCATAAGGGAAAGCTATCTCTTTTAAATACATCATCTCTCACTTGTTACACTCCCACGCTTATATATATATATATATATATATATATATATATATATATATATATATATATATATGTGTGTGTGTGTGTGTGTGTGTGTGTGTGTGTGTGTGTGTGTGTGTGTGTGTGTGTGTGTGTGTGTGTGTGTGTGTGTGTGTGTGTGTGTGTGTGTGTGTGTGTGTGTGTGTGTGTGTGTGTGTGTGTGTGTGTGAGAGAGAGAGAGGGAGAGAGAGAGAGAGAGTGTGTGTGTGTGTGTGAGAGAGAGAGAGAAGGGGAGGTAGGGCGTATATTTAAAAAAGGTTTTGTAGAAAATCTCTTGTTGTATAGATTTTTTTTCTCCCACTCTTCGGTTGAGTTGCACTCACATGTAGTAGCATAAATCATGGCCGCTACTTATCCCCCCAGAAAAAGATGGGCCTCTAGATATATCTTCCAAAATGTCTACCGTATCATTAATGATTTGGTGGTCACTATTGTCATGGTTGGGCGTACTCACCATTTATCGTAGTCGTCTCTCATGATCAGGTATATGCACCGCTTTAGGAGATTGTCCGTGATGCTTTTGAGGGTGTTTTGGTGTGCTTCCATCGGATTAGGTGCAGATGGACCTCTAGATATATCTTCCAAAATGTCTACCGTATCATTAATGATTTGGTGGTCACAATTGTCATGGTTGGGTGTACTCACCATTTATCGTAGTCGTCTCTCATGATCAGGTATATGCACCGCTTTAGGAGATTGTCCGTGATGCTTTTGAGGATGTTTTGGTGTGCTTCCATCGGATTAGGTGCAGATACCGTGTAGAAGGAGACTTAACCAATAGGAACCTTCTCATTTCTGATGAAATCACAGAGCGCATGTGTAACATCCGCCCCAAACACACAAGATATTGTCTGCTTTGCCTGTGCCCGCACGAGAACTTCCCAGGGAGGTCACCTATCCTGGTACTACTCTTGCCTGAGCACGCCTAACTACGGAGTTCTTACGAATTCCGTAGCGGCACACGGTTTTAAAACACGTCTTCTATATTTGGGAGGGAAAATTATATAAGTAGATCAGGATCTCCTTCTCTCCAAGTAATGTGGGGCTAACTCATGGGCTTGTACACCTCACCTCACCTCACCTCACCTTACCTCATCCATCTTGGCATTCTCGCCTCAGGAGTCTTGGCTCTTGGCTATTGGTCGTCACAATCCACCCCCCTTAGTGCTACATGTCCTCGTGTAGGGTTAGACCCCCCCCCATCCCGAGGAGAACCAGTTCTGATACCATTTGTAACATCCGCCCCAAATACACAAGATATTGTCCGCTTTGCCCGTGTCCGCACGAGAACTTCTCAGGGAGGTCATCCATCCTAGTACTACTCTCGCCCGAGCACGCTTAACTACGGAGTTCTTACGAATTCCATAGCGGCGCACGGTTTTAAAACATGTCTTCTATGTTTGGGAGGGAAAATTATATAAGTAGATCAGGATCTCCTTCTCTCCAGGCGATGTGGGGCTAACTCATGGCCTTGTACACCTCACCTCACCTCACCTCATCCATCTTGGCATTCCCGTCTCAGGAGTCCTGACTCTTGGCTATTGGATCCTGGTCGTCACAGCATGCAGGAGCCAAGAATCATCCAAGGTATCAAGTGACGGGGATTGAAGTACCGACCTTAAGAGTGATGCGCCCAATGAAGGAGAGAAGGTGGGACTTCCACTTGGCAATATGTTTGGTGATATGTTCTACCACCGAAGATCGGTCTCTTGCAAGGATCCGCTCACTTGACACCAAAACTTTGAGATACTGAAAAGGCTATGTGATCTCAGGAATCCGCAACCAGGAGGAGAGGTCCTGTCAAACATCAGACTAGACAGCAGGTCCAACACATAATGAAGTTTTCACTTGATTAACCCGTTGACCCGAGATGTAACAATATTGTGTGCGTGATTTTGGGGATGTTTTTAATTTTATGGGTTCAAATAGCAACACGCAAAAAAAAAAAAGGGTAATGTGTCTAAAGTCCCTAACAACATCTTGTATCGTGATAAGGACTAACAACAAAATGGTTTTGCACATGTCCTCCCTTTTGGAAAAGTTCCATTTTACCCTTAGGCCCTTTGAAAAATAACCATTTTACCCCTACAAGCAGCTGTACAATGAAATCACATGAAGAGTAACATTTCGGTAATATAGAGTGACATTTGTTACAATGATTTTACTATTGTAATTTTTTTTAAAAATCAAGATTTGATATTAAAAAATTGTTACAGTGAAATCAGTGTAGTAATTGTTACTCTTTTATTACCGAATTGTTCTCTTTGCTTCCACTATAATAATTGTTACTTTATTATCGAATTGAGTAATAATTGCTAAAGTGATTTCACTGTAGCAAAAATATTTTTATAAAGATTTCTCAAAAAAAAGTTGCTACAGTGAAATAAATGTAGCAATTTTTACTCAATTCGGTAATAAAGAGTAACAATTGTACATTGGTACTCTTTTGCTACAGTGAAGAGCAACATTTGTGATTTTAGTATTAGGGACAATTGTCACTTAAAGGGGAGGAAAGTCAACGGAGACACTTCTTCTAAAAGCATCTTTATCGAGAGGGACCTAGTGCAAAGCAAGCTTGTTGTCTGTCCTTTATACTAAACATGTCTATTGTCAGGGACCTATGACTAAGTCACCCAAAACTAAAACCCCAACCTATTCAACTACTATTCTCTAGCTGGAATAAAAAAATTTAATGTTCAGCACGAATATAAAATTTTCAACCAAAAGCCAATAAAATACAGCGAAACCATTCTAATATTTGCTTTCAGAAAAAATAATATTTGAACTGTCTTATCGGCATATTATGTCTTGTTTGAGAGATTAGACATTTTTTTAGGATAAATTACACTTTGTGCCCCTGAAGTTAAGCTAAAAAACGCTTAAACCCCCCCCCCCCCCCCCCCCCCCCCAACTGTAGTTTATTTTGACCCAAATCGCTTCCTAAAATTTGAAATGTTAGCACAATACCCCCTTTTATCAACTACATGATTTTCTCATTTTGTAATTTTTATCCAAAACCCTTAACATAGTCGCCTAGTACCACACGATCATCGTGGTTCGGGGTCCACCGGTAGATATGTGTTGTTTCGTTCACTTAGGACGGTTTAGCATGGTTCGGGGTCCATCGGTAGACACGTGTCGTTTGCGTTCACTTAGGACGATTTTGGAATGTTAGCGTGGTTCGGGGTCCACCGGTAGACACCTGTCGTTTGCGTCCAGTTAGGACAGTTTTGGAATGTTGCAATCTGCAAGCCACCCGGTGGACCCTTGGGGCTCTCATCATACGAGCCGATTGATCTAAACGATGGGATAAGTGTTCGTCGGTGGTCCCCGGTCACTGTGGTTCGGGACGACTATTTTACGTCATTTGATTTTTATCTTATCAAAAGTACATTGAGGGGGGCAAAATGTAGTTTATTTAACTATATGGGACTAATTGTTTTTTAGCTATGTTTCGGGGGCAAAGTGTAATTTATATATTTTTTTTGTTTTAATCAGACGCGATCTGATTAGGCATTAGTCATGCTTATTCCACCATTAAGTCACACACGATCATGTGACCCTTACAGTCAAAAAAATCCGTGCGAGTGGCAATCTTTTTGAGCTACAACCTAAGAGTAGGGCTGGCAATTTCGGACCCGACACGGCAGACCCGACACGAAGTTAGCGGGTCTGGGTCTGGGCTAAACAGGTTCGGATTGTAAACGGGTCGACACGATAGACCCGTTTAATGAACAGGTCGGGTCCGGGTTTAGGGTCTGGACAAGATAGACTCGGGAAGACCCGTTTAAAATTCAACGGGTCGGGTCGGGTTGGGTCTACCCGCAATCTGATACTGTAATATATAATATCAGTGGGTCTATCGGGTTAGGTCGGGTTGAGTCGGATTGGGTCGGATGGGGTCAACTGAATAAACCCATGTGGAAAACGGGTCTAACGGGTCTACCCATTTATAAACGGGTTGGGTACGAGTTTAGGATATAGACACGATTAGTTAAACTGGTCGGGTCCGGGTCTAGGTGTTTTGAACACGACCCGAAATTAGACCCGACACAAAGATAGATTTATGCACGTATTGAATCAAATTTCAGCAAAGTCTATCGGCACGGATCATCATTCAATCATGCCCAAACATATTTAATTTCACGAAGCAATAAAATTGACATGATAAGGAATAATTCCAGATTTAATAAACAAATTCCAGCAATAAAGGCTAACACAACCTCAAATATTAAAGCCAAAGTTTCAAAGAACAAACATAGATCTAAGCGATAAAACCTAATGGATGAGATTCTTCAGAAGCCAATTAATTGGAACCCTAATTTAATTTCAGCAATCGGCTGGATTGAAAGGGAAGATTTATCACACTGTAGACACACAAATTGTGTCTAACCCGGACCCGACTCGCATGCGCCAATTCAGAGTCAAACCCGACACGCAATCCGACGCAGACCCGACACGCATGCACCAAGTTGGAGGCGAACCCAACACACTCGGACCCGGACCCGACTCGTATGCCCCTACGCGGGTGCAAACCCGATGCGCACCACAACTCGGACCCGACTCGCGCCCGACAAGAAGCCGGGTGGGCCCATCCTTAAGTGGAGCCCACCCGGCCCCATACTAGGCTCCGAACCCCATAGGGAGGCCGGCCCCCACTAACGATCAGGACCCCCCATGGGGAGGCCGGCCTTGCAAGGAAAAAGAAAAGAAAGGAAATAAAAGAAAATAAAGGAAAGAAAAGAAAAGGAAAGAAAAGAAAAAGGAAAGAAAAGAAAAGGAAAGAAAAGAAAGAAAAGGAAAGAACTACCGCCATGCGCGGGGGGAGGTTGCACATGACGTCTACCCACAAGTGGATCTGCACCGATCCCTCGATCCGACGGACAAGAAGAAGAGCCGGGTCGCCATCGATTTCGTGTGCAAAATTCAGCCATAATTACCCCGTCAGAAAAGAAAAACGAATAAAGACTTATTCCCCTCATCAATGGATGAATAAATCTTGGGTAATTATGGGGGAGATATTAAAGGGATTTAAAATTAAAAACTTCCCATATCTCTTTCCTCCCCCTTTGCCTATAAATAGAGGGGGAGGGGGAAGGCTCAAAAGGTCGAAAGGGCCGCAGGTCGGATGGCAAGAAGCGAGGAAGCTCTGCAGAAGAGGAGACGCACTCTTCATCGACCCAAGGCTTCACGAGGCACGGGCAAGCCTATCCCTTCGAGACCGGCTTAGTCCATTGAAAGTCCTCATCAACGTGAGGACCCTTGCACAAGAAGATCATCCCTTCGACTCCGTGCACGAAGAAGAAAGCTCGGAGAAGAAGAAACCTTCAACTTCAAAGACGCCAGAAGCAAAGGCCGGAGAAGAAGATCAGAGCGGCACTACCCCGTCGTCTCCAACAAGCCTTCGACTCTGATCAAGCTCAAAAGCCCGGAGAAGAAGAACGAAGCGACGCTACCTCGTCGTCTCCAACAAACCTTCGACTCCGATCAAGCCCAAAAGCCCGGAGAAGAAGAGAAGCGGCGCTACACCCGTCATCTTCAACAAAGTCTTCAACTCTGATTACGTCGAATACGCCCGGAGGAGAAGCCGACGCCACAACCGTCGCCAAGTCAAAGATTGAAGACGAAGCGAGGAAGCTCTGCCGAAGAGGAGACGCTTCTTCATCGACCCAAGGCTTCACGAGGCACGGGCAAGCCTATCCCTTCGGTACCGGCTTAGTCCATTGAAAGCCCTCATCAACGTAAAGACCCTTGCACAAGAAGATCAAGACTTCGACTCCGTGCACGAAGAAGAAAGCTCGGAGAAGAAGACCCTTCGACTCCGAAGATGCCAAAAGCAAAGGCCGGAGAAGAAGCTCGGAGCGGCACTACCCCGTTGGCTCCAACAAACTCTCAACTCCGATCAAGCTCCAAAGCCCGGAAAAGAGGAATGAAGCGTCATCAACCCATCACCTTCGACAAACGTCTGCTTCATCCACGAAGAAGAAAGCCTGGAGAGGACTACCTGAAGCGTCGCTACACCCGTCGTCTTCGAAGTAAAGCTGGTGCTACAACCGTCACACGGAGATCGGTGCTACCCCCACTATCTTCAAAAGCATTCTTCAACTCCGATCACGCCAAAGAAGCCCGGAGAAGAAGAGAAGTCCAGCCGACACCCAAACCGTCAAAGCACCGAAGAAGTAGGCCACGTCATTCGAGAAGAAGACCGAGTTGACGCTGAAGCCAAAGCCCACGCAAGAATCCAAAGCAAAAGCCCCGGTAAAGCCCGCGCCAAAGCAACGCAAGTGCCAAAGCCAAGCGACTACGTCGGTCTCGAGCAAAAGCACCGCATGTTCTAGCCGATACGACGCGAAGTCCGGAAGAACGAAAGCATCGCAAGTCTCTCCCGTCTACGTCCAAGCGCAAGCGCCAAAGCAAAGCAAAAGCCAGAGCCACGCCAGAGCCAAGCCAAAGCCAAAAGCCGACGCCAAAGCACGATCGACGCTGCGAACCGACGATCAAGGACGCTGAGGCCAAGCAAGGAGCAAGGAAGACACGAAGACCGAGGAACGAAGCTAAAGACCCCCTAGCCGAGGAAGCGCGAAGCACGGAAGGGACCAAAGAAACAGCGGATATTCCTTAGCCTCTCAAAAGCCCTCACCTTGTAAAGACCCCTGTCCTGGGTGACCCCTTCAGAGCTCTTGCACGAACACCACGTGGAGACACGGATCAAAGGGACCCTCCAGAGGATCTCTCCCACAATCCCCTGATCAACACTCGCCACAACCCGGACTCGCCACACCCGAGCCACCCGGGTCCCGGCCACTCTTGTAATCTCGTGTGTTCGCAATAAAGACGACCCATATCTTTTCCGCGTATACAGATTTCTTGCACGCCCGGTGGGACCTTCTTTCCTTTCATCCGTACGGCTGAAGAAGTCGCTCCAAGTTCGCAATGGCCGGGACAAGCAACGATGCGTTTGCTCCAAGCCTCTCGCCAATCGCCGAGTCTCCTCTACTCCGACACGGTGATCCAGCAACCCGGAGGGTGATGCTCCCCCGATGGTACGCGTCTACACTCGACGTACTCAAACTCTTGCGGATGTCTTCATACCGGAAACTACTGCCGAAGATGCTCGCCAAATTTAAAGCACCAACGAGGCCTTGGTGCATGAAGAAACGAGCCTCGATCCTGGAGTCCATGTCCAGAAGTCTGGAGAGGACCAGCCCCAACCCCGAGCCCGTTCAGGTTCTCCAGCGAAAGTTGCACCTCCTCTGCAGGGGGCAAGCATCAATCATCAACCAGAAGCAAGTCGGCGCAACAACGTCTCCGACGATGACGGTGAGGATGCTAGCATGCAACATCGGGACATCCTCCGTCACCATCCTCCGTCCGCTCTCCAGCTCCAAGTCATGCAGATGAGCGAGCATATGGTGCAGATTACTCGGCTGATGGAGGAGAAGGATTGTCACATCAATACTCTGCTTTAAAAGCTAAGCGCAAAAAATGCTGCAGCAGTCAGTCAACCCCTTGCTTCTCTAGTAGCCGCTCCAGCTCCGTCTTCAACCCCCGCTCCTGCAGAGGTAGTTCTGACAATTCAAGCGGTTACACCAGCACTCTCGTCGGTTCCTGTCCCGGCAGAAGTCGTCTCGCCAGCACCAGTCTCGGTGGCCACACAATCTCCGGCAACAACAACAATGAATGCTCAGCAGATACAAGCATTGGTAGCCGACATGATGTGCTCCCACGGCAGTGGTCTTCCTCCAATCACGGCGGTATACTCGAAACCTTACACCGCGAGGATCCAACAGTTGCGTTTCCCTATCGGGTTTCAGCCACCAAAGTTCCAGCACTTCGACGGGAAGGGAAATCCGAGACATCACGTTTCCCACGTCATCGAAACTTGCAACAATGCCGGCACATATGGCAACGAGATGGTGAAACAGTTCGTTCGCACCCTCAAAGGTAATGCTTTTGACTGGTACGTTGATCTTCCTTCAGGGACCATCGACAGCTGGGATCAGATGGAGAGGGAGTTCCTCAATCGCTTCTACAGCACCAGACGCACCGTCAGCATGACCGAACTCACCGCCGTCAAGCAAAGAAAAGACGAACCAGTCATCGACTACATCGACAGATGGAGGAACCTCGCGTTGAATTCACGAGACCGTTTGTCTGAAGACTCGGCCATCGAGATGTGCACCCAAGGCATGCACTGGGGTCTGCTCTACATCCTCAAAGGTATCAAGCCTCGGTCTTTCGAAGAACTCGCAACTCGGGCTCACGACATGGAACTCAGCCTGGCAAGCCGCGGGGACTCGAAGAACAAAGACTTCTTGAAGATGGAGAAGAAGGACAAGCCACCGGCACCGAAACCGAAACAAGCTAATGTCGCTGACGTCGCTTCAACCTCCAAGCCGCTCAAGATCGGTGGCAAGCCGGATCAGAAGAAGGGAGTCACCATACCGCCGTCTCCGCCGCCAAGACAAAGGATGACACTCGAAGAGCTCGAAGCTAAGGAGTACCCCTTCCCGGACTCGGAAGTCTCCTCCATGTTTGATCAACTGCTGCAAGAGAAAATAATAGAGCTTCCTCCTTTGAAGAGGCCTGAGCAGATGCATCGCGTCGACGATCCTATCTTCTGCAAATATCACCGGGTGGTAAGTCATCCCATCGAAAGATGCTTCGTCTTCAAGGAAAGAATAATGGCGCTCACAAAGCAAGGGAAGATAGAGATCGACTCCGGAGAGGTCGCTACGGCCAACATGACATCCATCACCTTCGGCTCCTTCTCACCGGTACTCGTTGCTGCACGACAAAGAACGCCCAAATTGCGCATCAACCGTCAAAGGCCAACCGCGAAGATAGTTTCCCAGCCGAAGGTCTCGAGGCGACACCAACGTACTCCTGCGCTCACCGAGGAAGAAACACCGCTGCCCTGGGGGCAACCATCGCTCACGCCAGTACCTCTTCCAAGCAATGCTAAATCCCAACGAGTGCTCCAAAGGATATACGAGCGAGGAGATCCAGAAGTCGGTCTGCTGGGCCAGCCTTCGGGGAAGTTCGACTATTACGTCCTCTACTCAAAGCCTCATCAGTTTCGATCGAGGAAATCAAGCCCACCGGCTGGGGATCGGAGGACGAGCCAGTAGAGCCTCCGGAAGAACAAGTGTCCCCAAGGGAACCAGTGGCAACTGCCAATCATCATCTCAGCGGAGGAGAATCCACCGACGAAGAGGCATGGGTCATGCTACCCCGGCGGCGAAGGCCCCGACAAGAAAAGCAGCACAAGCAAGACCGTGTGATGAGGAGGTTTCCTGAGCGGAAGACCTACAAGAAGAAAAGCAAGACTTCAGGAAGGAAGGCGTTCAAAGTGCCGCCAGCAAGCCAAGACGATCTCCTTCAACAGAGCCTTTCAGAACCAGCAACCTTGCAAGAATTCTTCCCCGATCACTTCCTCCCAGTCGATCAACACATCAGGGTCTCCTGTTGCATGGTCGAAGCACATAAGGCATCGGAAGGAAAAGACAAAATCAAAACTTCTGAAGGAGGCGACTCCACTGATGAGGGAGACGATCCCGACAAAAGGGGCACCGCCTCTCACGACGAAGCAATCCTGCACTTGCCGCTCATAGAAGTTTTGCATCTTCCGAAAAAGGCTCATCTGGCAATGGTTGCGGCCTTGGCCGACCCGAATAGCTATAAGAGGAAGAGGAAGGACGACCAGAAGGGCAAAGTTGTGGCCTCGTGTGATGCGACTATAACCTTTTCGGATGAGGACTTGCAACTCGGGACACGATTGCACAACCGGCCTGTCTACGTTTCGGGATACATCAAGGTGACGCCAGTGAATCAAATCCTGTTGGACTGTGGCTCCGCCATCAACATCATGCATATCCAGACAATGCGGCAACTCGGCATCACCAACGACTAGCTCTCGCCTAGCCAATTAGTCATTCAAGGGTTCAACCAGGGTGGACAGTCCACTATCGGAATCATCCGCCTGAAGCTTTCAATAGGCCCGCTAGATACAACGGTCCTCTTCCACATTATCGATTGCCAGACATCATATCGCCTCCTGTTAGGAAGGGCATGGCTGCACGAGAATAGCGTCGTAGTGTCTATCTTGCACTAGTGCCTCAAGTACTACGAAGAAGGCATGGAGAAATGTATAGTTGCTGATGACAAGCCTTTCAATGAGGCCGAGGCACATTTGGCCGACGCCAAGTTCTACCAATCAAGAGACCTAGTCGCGGAAGTCCTTCCAACTAAAGCCCCTCGAGTCCAGAAGACTGAAGAAGTAAAACAGGGCAAGACTCCTCTACCTGCGAAACCGATGCAACCTTCCGACAAGGCGAAATTCCAGGTCCAAGAAGCGCCAAGATCAAGGCAAAGGATGCGCATCAGTTCCGAGTCAAGAGCAATGCAACATACTCCATTGCCCGTCCAAGCGACGCCAGTCCTGCGTCTTGCACCTCAATGGCTTCGTAAATCCGAGCGATCGCCTTCTACTTCGGCAAGAAATCTGGCCCCGCCGTTATCGCAGGCCAATGTCGTCACTCTGTAAAAAATGACGTTGCCACTACCTACTCTGACGCAAGCTCCGAACCCGAGCAGACATGTCAAATTAGTCGACCCTAATCAACTTGGATTCAAGCCGAAAGGAAGTTGGGGGCAAAACGCCGCCAAGTTGATGTTCAGTGCCGGCTACAACAAAGAAAGCGCCATGGGCACACTTTCCCCAGCAGCAATTTCACATGGGATGACGAAGACTCAAGCTCGGTTGTTTCAAAACGGCGAACAAATTCTCTCGAACCGCCGAGGCATTGGCTCCAGTCAAACTCCGATGGTCGTCAGGATTGCAGCGAAGAAGACCTTCACTTCCAACTACATCGGGGCGAAGATGGTAGACGAAGTAGCTAAAGGATCGACAATCTCCGATGCACGCTCTGCCTACGCAAGCCGTCCCGACAGCAAAAGAAGACGACGACGGGCTCGATGCCAAGCCTTGCTCCAGAAGCAAAACAAAAGTGATCGAAGCCGGTCGAATCTAAAGCGTACATCCGTGTTCAAAAGGCTCGGGCCAGTCAAGCAGTCAAAGAAGAAGTCGGTGTTTGATCGTTTGGGAATGCCAGTCGAGGACCTCATTTCAACACCCACCCACCCACCCATGGCAACTGTCAACCATATCTTCGTCATCGAAACTGACAACGGTGATACTTCTACTTCGGACGACGAGTTACAAGAAGCCCTGCCAGTCCTCGCAGAAGGGGGGCAGTCCACCGTTGATAACTCAAAGAAGGGGGGCAGTCCAAGAAGACGACGACGGCATGCTGCTCCAGCACCTAGGGCCAAATCCTTATTGTCTTGGGGGCAACCGCCTCTCATGCAAGCACTCCCTTTTCCAAACAAAGCTACATTCCGGCACATGCTCAAAGCAAGAGACGAACAAAGAAGCCCCGAAGTCAACCTGCTAGGCCAACCATCGGAGAAATTTGACTATTATGTCCTCTACCCCAGGTCTCCTTCGATTCCAAATGAAGAAGTCAAGCCAACTGGCTGGGGAGCAGGAGATGGATCGGTACAGTCTCTAGATGAGCAAGTCCTTTTGATCAAAGAAGAGCCTTCAGTCGCGGCACCAGTTCTTCACCTTGGCGAAGAGGATCTTACTGATAAAAACACACGGGCTACGGCGCCTCGAAGGAGAAGGCCATGACGATCAAGCTACAGGATAGCATGCCTGGCTAACCACGAGAAAGATCGGATGATAAGAAAACTCCCCAGAAGAAAGACCTTCAAGGAAAAGAATGAAGCTCCAGGAAGAAATACGTCTGAAGTACCACTAGCAAGTCCGAAAAATCTTCTCCAGCAAATATCCCCAAAGCTGGCGACAATCCAAGAATTCTTTCCCAATCGCTTCCTTGAAGCTGATCAAGACTTCAAGGTCTCCTGCTACATGATGGGAGTCCACCAAGTGCTCCGGGAAGACGATGAAGAAAGCGACACCAATATCAAAAGTATAGGGAGAAGCATCACTGCCAACGACAAACTGTTCAACGTGGCTGAAGCACACCTTGCTGACGTCCAGGTCCACCAGGCCAAAGACCTCGTTGCAGAAGCTCCTCCAGCAAAGGATCCACGAGCCCAGGAAGTCAAAGCAGCTGCGAGATATAAAATCTCTCCACTTGCAAAACCAGTGACATCTTCCAGCCAGACGGTACACAAAGACAAAGAAGCGCCGGCATCAAGAGGAAAAATATATATCAACTTCAAGTCAAGCTCAAGACCATGCGTTCCGTTGCCTGCTCAAGCTGCTTCAATCCTACGGCTCGCACCTCAGTGGCTTTGCGAGCCAGGACGATCGCCTTCCACTCCAGCAAAGGAACCACCGTCATCATTCTCCAAGGCCAACTTCATCACTTTACAAGAGACGACACTACCGTTACATTGTCTGTTGCACGTCTCGAGCTCAACCGAGTTTTCCCAGTATACCAGCTCCGAGCAACTCGCAATCAAGACGGAAAATGCTCGGGGGCAAAACTTCAGCGAGTTGATATTCAAATCCAGCCACAACAAAGAAAGCACAGTGCATATGAGTTCACTACCCTCAGTTGCGATTCTACATCGCCTGATAAAGACTCAAGCTTGCCTCTTCAAGAGCGGCGAACAAATCCTTCCAAATCACCGAGGCATCGACTCCAGTCAAGCTCTAGCAATCATCAAAACTCCAGTCAAGAAGATCTTCACTTCTAACTACATTGAAGCGAAGAAGGCTGGTGACAGCTGTGAACCAGTGGCGACTCTGCCTACCAGCGGCAAGTCCCTCAAAAGGTACTTTGCTTAGTGCGAGGTTACCCCCCTTGCCCAAAAAAAAAAAAAAAGAAGAAAAATGAACTACGTGCGACTTGATCCCTCTCAGTAGGGTACGTAGGCAGCCTACAAAGGTTCAGTCCAGATAAAAAGAAACACCCGAACACCGTCCTAGAAGACCGGTCCAGAAGAAAATGAGTGCAGATCCACAAGTCCAGTCAGCAAACCAAAAGATGACGAGAAAGTCAAAGCTTCGGATGGTCCGCTCCGGAAGCCTTCTTAATCGCTCCACCAGCTCCCGGCTCTTCGGAGGCTCTTCACGCTACTTCGCAAGCTCTGCTCCATACGTCTTTTCGGTCGCTCGAGCTTTCCCCAAACGGAACTCCAGCTTCTAAAGCAACGCACGAGTAGCAAGTCGAAATCCTTAAGCCGCCGAAGTGGCTCGCCTTCCACAGCTTACACGTGCTGCAACTCCAGAGGTAGAAAAGCCGTCAACTTCCGACGCATCGCCAGCTATGCACGCTGCTTCGCAAGGTTCACTCCAGAAGCCTTCTCGATCGCTCCGCCAGCTCCCGACAATTCGTCAGCCCTTCTCGCTGTTTTGCAAACCTTGCTCCATAAGTCTTCTTAGTCGCTCGAGCATCCTTCAGACGGGACTCCGAAGCAACGCGCGAGTAATCTCCATCTTCTCCTACATTCGAAGCAAGTCTGCCATAGCAAGTCAGTAAAGTCCCTCCAGTCGATTTCCCTCTTCCTCGGCCGTAGCTAAAAACAAGGAAGCAGCGTCCTCCAGCGAAGACCGTCGTAAGCAACGAAGCTCGCCACCCTCCAAGAAGGTGTGCGTCTACTCTGCAAACAGTCGTCCGCCTTGAAATTCGTCAGGCTCGTGCAAAAGCTTAGGCCCATTCGAACGTCGCCAGTCCCTCAAATTCAAAGACTCGAAGGATTGGAACTGCCACTGAAGTCAAATACAGTAACCCGGAGATAGGCGGATACATCGGCGACAACCGCATCCTTCACGATTTTTTTAAAAAAAAAGGGAACGAAGGAGCCACCTTCCCTGGCCTCCAAGCGAGCGTCACCACACTCGGCTTCGTCTTATCCTCTCGCCGTGTCGTTGTCATCACGCTCCCGCACCAAGAAGATGATAACACTCCGTTGAAGAGCCTTCGTCTCTAAGTCGCCGAAGAGTCCTCCACCTCCAAGCCATCAAAGAATCCTTCGTCTCAAAACCGCAGAGGTACTAGACGTCCCCCCGAGGCCAGGAGTCGATACCCCACCGGGTCAAGCGAAAGCTCGCATCTTGAAAAGGCACAAGGGGAAGCGAAGGCGCCACTGTATGCGCGGAAAAGGTACGGGTCGTCTTTATTGCACAAAACGAGATTACAAGTGTGGCCGGGACCCGGGTGGCTCGGGTGTGGCGAGTCCGGGCGGCGGCGAGTGTTGATCAGGGGATTATGGGAGAGATCCTCTGGAGGGTCCCTTTAATCCGCGTCTCCACATGGTGTTCGTGCGAGAGCTCTGAAGGAGTTGCCCAGGACAGGGGTCTTTACAAGGTGAGGGTTTTGGAGAGGCTAAGGAAAGTCCGTTGTTTCTTCGGTCCCTTCCGTGCTTCGCGCTTCCTCGGCTAGGGGGTCTTTAGCTTCGTTCCTCGGTCTTCACATCTTCCTCACTCCTTGCTTGACCTCGGCGTCCTTGATCATCGGTTCGCGGCGTTGATCGTGCTTTTGGCGTCGGCTTTGGCTTTGTCTTTTGGATTTGGCTTGGCTCCGGCATGGCTCTGGCTTTTGCTTTGCTTTGGCGCTTGCGCTTGAACGTAGACGGGGGAGACTTGCGATGCTTTTCATTCTTCCGGACTTCGCGTTGTATCGGCTAGAACGTGCAGTGCTTTTGCTCGTGACCGGCGTAGTCGCTTGGCTTTGGCACTTGCGTTGCTTTGGCGCGGGCTTTACCGGGGCTTTTGCTTTGGCTTCTTGCATGGGCTTTGGCTTCAGTGTTAACTCGGTCTTCTTCTCGAATGACGTAGGCTACTTCTTCGGTGCTTCGACGGTTTGGGTGTCAACTGGACTTCTCTTCTTCTCCGGGCTTCTTTGGCGTGATCGGAGTCGAAGAATGCTTTTGAAGATAGTGGGGGTAACACCGATCTCTGTGCGACGGTTGTGGCGCCGGCTTTTGTTGATGAAGACAGCGGGGGTAGCGACGGTCTTCGTGCGACGGTTGTAGCATCGGCTTTTGTTGATGAAGACGGCGGGGGTAGCGACGCTTCAGGTAGTCTTCTCCAGGCTTTCTTCTTCGTGGAGGGAGCAGACGTTTGTTGAAGGCGACGGATTGATGACGCTTCGTTTCTCTTTTCCGGGCTTTGGAGCTTGATCGGAGTAGAGGGTTTGTTGGAGCCGACGGGGTAGTGCCGCTCCGAGCTTCTTCTCCGGCCTTTGCTTCTGGCGTCTTCGGAGTCGAAGGGTCTTCTTCTCCGAGCTTTTTTCTTCGTGCACGGAGTCGAAGTCTTGATCTTCTTGTGCAAGGGTCTTCACGTTGATGAGGGCTTTCAATAGACTAAGCCGATCCCGAAGGGACAGGTTTGCCCGTGCCTCGTGAAGCCTTGGGTCGATGAAGAAGCGTCTCCTTTTCTACAGAGCTTCCTCGCTTCATCTTCAGTCTTCTACCTGGCGACGGTTGTGGCATTGGCTTTTTCTCCGGGCGTATTCGGCGTAATCGGAGTCGAAGGCTTTGTTGAAGATGACGGATGTTGCGCCGCTTCGTTCTTCTTCCTCGGGCTTTTCAGCTTGATCGGAGTCGAAGGCTTTGTTGAAGATGACGGGTGTAGCGCCGCTTCGTTCTTCTTCCCCGGGATTTTGAGCTTGATCGGAGTCGAAGGCTTGTTGGAGACGACGAGGTAGTACCGCTCCGATCTTCTTCTCCGGCCTTTGCTTCTGGCGTGTTCGGAGTCGAAGGGTTGTTGGAGACAACGAGGTGGTGCCGCTCCGATCTTCTTCTCCGGCCTTTGCTTCTGGCGTCTTCGGAGACGAAGGGTTCTTCTCCTCCGAGCTTTCTTCTTCGTGCACGGAGTCGAAGTCTTGATCTTCTTGTGCAAGGGTCTTCACGTTGATGAGGGCTTTCAATGGACTAAGCTGATCCCGAAGGGACAGGCTTTCCCGTGCCTCGTGAAGCCTTGGGTCGATGAAGAAGTGTCTCCTCTTCTGCAGAGCTTCCTCGCTTCGTCTTGCGATTTCTTCGACCTCTTGAGCCTTCTCCCACCCCCTCTATTTATAGGCAAAGGGGATGGGGGAGAGATATGGGAAGTCTTAATTTTAAATCCCTTTAATATCTCCCTCATAATTACCCGGGATTTATTCATTCATTGATGAGGAGAATAAATCTTTATTTGCTTTCCTTTTCTGCCGGGGTAATTATGGCTGGATTTTGCACACGAAATCGATGGCGATCCGGCTCTTCTTCTTGTCCGCTGGATCGAGGGATCGGCACAGATCCACGTGTGAGCAGACGTCATACGCAACCTCCCCCCGCGCATGGCGGTACTTCTTTCCTTTTCTTTCTTCTCTTTCCTTTTCTTTCCTTTCCTTTTCTTTTCTTTCCTTTCTTTTCTTTCCTTTTCTTCTTTTTCCTTTCTTTTCTTTCCTTTTCTTTTCTTTCCTTTCTTTTCTTTTTTCCTTGCAAGGCCGGCCGGCCCCATGGGGTTCGGGTCATAGTAAGGGCCGGCCGAGTAGGCCCCACTTGAGGATGGGCCCGCACAGTTCCCTTGTCGGGTGCGAGTCGGGTCCGGGTCCGCGTCGGTGCGTGCTAGTCGGGTCCGAGTCGGAGCGCGCGTCGGGTTTGTATCCGTGTAGGTGCACGCAAGTCGGGTTCGGGTTAGACAAAATTCGTGTGTCTACAGCCACTCCTGCAGGAGAAGTCCTCAGCAACTCACCTCGGCGAAGCCAAAACCTTCGAAGCTCGCATCCTGAAATGGCACGAGGGGAAGCGAAGGCGCCACTCCCGTAGGAGAGGTCCTCAGCAACTCACCTCGGCAAAGCAAAAACCTTCGAAGCTCGAATCCTGAAAAAGCATGAGGGGAAGCGAAGGCGCCACTCCCGTAGGAAAAGTCCTCAGCAACTCACCTCGGCGAAGCCAAAACCTTCGAAGCTCGCATCCTGAAATGGCACAAGGGGAAGCGAAGGCGCCACTCCCGCAGGAGAGATCCTCAGCAACTCACCTCGGCGAAGCCAAAATCTTCAAAGCTCGAATCCTGAAAAAGGCACGAGGGGAAGCGAAGGCGCCACTCCCGTAGGAGAGGTCCTCAGCAACTCACCTCGGCGAAGCCAAAACCTTCAAAGCTCTAATCCTGAAAAAAGCACGAGGGGAAGCGAAGGCGTCACTCCCGTAGGAGAGGTCCTCAGCAACTCACCCCGGCAAAGAAAAACTCTCGAAAGCTCGCGTCCTGAAATGGCACGAGGGGAAGCGAAGGTGCCACTCTCGTAGGAGAGGTGTTGGAAATATATCCATGGTAGAGGCTCGCAGCGAAAACGATTTAGCGGTCGAAAGACCATTCATGGTGCACGTTACACGATTTAAACTTTCATTGAAACTAATCTATATATGTGTGCATGTGTATGCACGTGATTCGAACACCCTAACGGCAATCTAGCGTAATGATTAACTAGCATGGATGCAAATCATAATGCTCGCTAGATCTACATGTTAGATTACACATACCTTTCGTACGGATCTTTTAACCGCGGAGAATTGTCTTCTTTGTCGATGGAGACGGAAGATCGTTCGCGAAGATGCCGATGGTACGAATGGAGATGATGCCTTCTTGCTCACCCGATCTCACATGATGCACGGAACGTCGCTCTCGGATCTCTGAGTGCCTCCGAAGAACGACCATTCTCCTTCTACGAAACTCCACGCGAGGAAGATGAAGTAGCAAGCGGGAAACGGGAGAGAGATTAGGGAGAGAACTAGAGAGATGAGAGAGAGAGAGAGGGGCGGTTTTTGCATCCTTATGGCCGGCCCTATATAGCCCTATATATAGGGCCGGCCTACCCCCTTGGATAAGGATCCAAGGGGATAAAGACCCTCTACAATTATCTCTCCAATCTCACCCTTTTATCTCTCCACGTATTTATCTGTTTTCCCACCTTTTAGGGCTCGACTTTATCCGTTTTAAAGCCCTATCCCTATCCATATGGCCGGCCCAATAGATGAGGGATTCTCATCCCTACAACATAGGGCCGGCCCTAGCAAGGTCTCCCACTGCTAGGGTCGGCCAAGAGTGAGGTCCGGCAGAGTGAGGTTTTTACCAAAACGCCCTGACACCTCATTTTGACCATTTCTAGCGTGCGATACCTAGCGGCCATTACTTAAGTGATTTCTACTAGTTACCTACTATTAACTAAGGTCACCGGAGGGTGCCTCTAGCAAAGTCAACTAGTCAACTCGCAGCACATCTTGGTGCATTGCACCTATACAGCGAAGTTCACTTATGGCTAGGGATTACTACGTGCGCCTCTATACTAGTCTCGGGCATAACCCCTTAGTACTCGCATGTAGTTACGCATCTACCGTGCTCTAGTGCCAAGCACACACGGAGCGTATACTTCTTTCTTCCTCCTAGTGCTTATGATGTTTTGAGGAGATGGTTCAAGAACCGTACATAATGTTGATAAGGTGGAACCATCAGGGACCGAGGTTCATGGCTTCCAACTCAAGCTCGATCGACACACTACCCGAGTGTACCATCGATCCTCTGAGCTCGAGTTAACCTGCGTAGCCACCCAGAGTGCGATGCAGGCTGTACTCCAATTCACCCAGACTTACTATGTTCTCTCTCATACCCCTGCTCTCCGCTTAGTAGTGGTAAACCCGTTGTCCCTCCACTTGATGCCATGATTCACTTCGAGCGGTGGAGACTACCGTCAGACTCGAATGACCATATGACTTGGTTCCTTCCAGGTTGACCTATACATCGTACCTCTGATTACCCCGTCGAGTAATCGAACCCAGTCAACAGTCAAACTGGTGACCACCAGGCCTGGGTTTGGTACAGTGTAAGTCACACCAAGGAACGCACCTCCCTTCAGGGGTGTGGATGGCCTGCAGGAGTGACACACTAATGCAACGCCAGCCGGGTAACCCAGTAAACCGTGGTTTTGGATCACTGTATACGGATCCTCACACATTGGTGCGCCAAAGCACCACACAACTGGTTAGTTCATCAGACGTGGTTCCTCAGGGTTTAGGACCGTTTTACCCTAAGCAGAATCACGGCTTAGTGTACCAGTGTCTGCTCACTGATCTGTACACCGTGTTAGTTCCGTTCAGCCACAGACACTGTGCCTGGTGATGACCATGGTGAAGACATCCCATGAACTGTCATCGCCAACAGCTTATCATGATGAGGCGACCAACCTGATCATAGCTGCGAACTTATTTAGATTATACGGGACCAATCCACTTAGTCTTCAATTCAGTGGACTACCATATAACCATGGCTCTCTGTTCTTTAAAAGAACACGTAACTATGTTACGCACCTATATACATCTCATATAATAATAACTATCAATCTTTATTAGACCAAAACATAAAGTTTTACAAGCTTAGAACACATCAATCCTAACAATCTCCCACTTGGTCTAGCATAGCAAAACGGTTTTGACTCCCATCGCGTCCACATGTCGCTCAAATGCCTTGGTAGGTATTGCCTTTGTGAAAGGATCAGCAACATTATCTGTAGATGCAATCTGTGTCACCGCTACTCGCCCTTGCTTTTGAAACTGCCGAATCAAGTGGAACTTGCGATCGATGTGCTTTCCCTTTTGGTGATGTCTTGGCTCCTTTGCTTGTGCTACCGCCCCACTATTGTCGCAGTAAAGCACAATAGGTAACTGGGCCTCTGGTACACACCCCAAATCCGTAAGGAATTTCTTGAGCCATACCGCCTCTTTGGCTGCCTCGCATGCTGCAACGTACTCAGCCTCTGTGGTAGAGTCTGCGATGCATTTCTGCTTCACACTCTGCCAACTAATTGCTGCTCCTCCTAACATAAACACAAAACCTGATGTCGATTTTCTGGATTCTAAATCTGACATAAAGTTAGAATCTGTGTATCCAATCGGCGTCAGTTCTTGTGCAGTGTAAATCAATTCATAGTCCCTTGTTCTACGAAGGTACTTGAGTATACACTTCACTGCTGTCCAGTGATCTGGACCCGGATTCGACTGAAACCGACCCATCATGCCTACTGCGAAACAGATATCTGGCCTTGTACAATGCATAACATATATTAGACTACCTAATACCGAAGCATAAGGTATCTTCTGCATTTCTGCTCTCTCCTCAGGTGTCTTAGGACATTGATCCTTAGACAGTTTTATTCCATGTTTAAATGGCACAAAACCCTTCTTGGAGTTTTGCATGTCAAATCTAGCCATAACCTTATCTATATACGCGGCTTGTGACAGCGAGAGAATCCTGTTCTGGCAATCACGTGTTACCTTGATCCCCAAAACATAACTCGCTTCACCTAGGTCTTTCATATCGAACTGTGTTGACAACCAGACCTTTACCGTTGACAATGTTCCAACATCATTTCCAATGAGTAGAATATCGTCTACATAAAGTATCAAATATACCACTGCAGTCTTATCACTTCTCTTGTATACACATGGTTCATCCTCGTTTTGAGTAAATCCATATAACTGGATTGCCTGATCAAAACGGATATTCCAACTTCTAGATGTTTGCTTTAGTCCATAAATGGACTTCTGCAACTTGCAAACTAGATGTTCCTGACCCTCTGACTCAAAACTTGGTGGCTGCATCATATAAATGTCTTCTTCCAAATTTCCATTGAGGAATGCTGTCTTGACATCCATTTGCCAGATCTCCCAGTTATAATGGGCTGCAATGGATAGGAGGATCCGAATAGACTTTATCATAGCTACCGGCGAGAATGTTTCGTCAAAGTCGATTCCTTCTCTCTGGGTATAACCCTTGGCAACTAATCTAGATTTATAAGTCTCAATAGTTCTATCGGATCCTTTCTTCTTCTTATACACCCACTTACACCCAATAGGTTTAATATTGGATGATGGTGTAACAAGAGTCCAGACAGCGTTATGGGACATAGATGCAATTTCTGCCTCCATGGCCTTTTGCCAGTCAGAGCCGTCAGAAGCTCCCACTGCCTCATCGTAGCTCAGTGGGTCATCCTCCTGACCTTCTGGATCAACCAATAAGGTTTCTCCATAGTATCTGTCAGGAGCTCTGATGCTTCTCCCACTGCGACGAGGTGGTGGTTGTGTTACAGGATTAATAAGTTCTACAATATCTGATATTAGTATCTGTAATGTCAGCTCCCACTATGCTTTCGGATGCGCTATCTGTACTAGTACCCAGCAGCTCATCCAGAACTACCTTACTAGTAGGTTTGTGGTCCATAATATAATCCCGTTCTAGGAAATAGGCATTCGTTGAAACGATCACCTTCTTTTCCTCAGGATCATAAAATAGACCTCCTTTGGTTTCCTTGGAATACCCTACAAACAAACATACTTTGGACTTCAGCTCTATCTTATCCCTCTTATCCTTCCGCACATGTGCAAGACATCCCCATATTCTGAAATGCTATAGTTTCGGTTTGTTCCTTGACCACAGCTCTCTAGGGGTCTGAGGTACTGACTTAGACGGAACGTGGTTCAGAATATAAACTGTTGTTTGTAGGGCATATCCCCAAAAGGTCATTGGTAAACTGGCGTAACTCATCATGCTACAAACCATGTCCAACAAGGTTCGATTCCTTCTCTCAGAAACTCCATTCTGTTGTGGGGTTCCTGGAGCAGTTAACTGAGATGTAATCCCATGCTCCACCAGATACCCTAGGAACTCGTCAGATAGGTACTCACCTCCTCGATCAGATCGAAGGGTTTTTATACATTTACCTGTCTGCTTTTCTACTTCAGCCCTGAACTCTTTGAACATGTCAAAGGATTCCGACTTCCGTTGCATCAGGTAAATATAACTATATCTTGAGTAATCATCAGTCAAAGTGATGAAGTACTCATGGCCACCTATCGTCTTGACGCTCATGGGTCCACATATATCTGAATGGATTAACTCCAATACCTCAGTAGCTCTTACTCCTTTACCTTTAAAGGCCCTCTTGGTCATCTTGCCTTCCAGGCAGGATTCACATGTGGGAAGGATCTCTATAGGATCTGTTTCCAGAAGCCCAGCCTTCACCATCCCATGTATCCTCTCTAAGCCAATATACCCAAGTCGTAAGTGCCACAATTGGGTTAAATTTTTCGAAGGTTTCTTACGCTTAGATGAATTAACATTAAATATTGAAATTATTATGTTATCTTTTTTAAATTTAGGACTGACAACATAGAGATGATTCTGAACCATTCCTCTTATTATAAAAGTTCCATTCAGCTTAAACGACACACCAAAAGCATCAAAATAAACTGAATAACCTTCATTAACTAAAGAAGAAACAGAAATCAAGTTACGTCTCAAGGATGATACATAAAAAACATATCTAAGAGTCAATGTCTTATTATTCGAAAAATTAAGATAAATGTCTCCAATAGCTTCAGCAGCAGCCACGGCCTCAGTTCCCATGCTCAAGGTCACCTCTCCATCAAGCAACCTTCTGCTTTCCCGAAATCCCTGAAGAGAGTTACAGGCATGGTTAGTGGATCCAAAATCCACAATCCAACTAGCCAAAGAACTATTACTTGAAAGAAATGATTCAACAACTAAGAGTTGTAGATTACCTTCACCAGCATTCTGAGGCTTATTGCAGTCCTTCTTCCAATGACCCTTCTGGCCATACCGGAAACACTTCGTGTCCGGTTTCTTTGATTCTCCAGACCCAGAGGCCCCAGCAGAGTCCTGCACAGGCGCTGACTTAGGTTTCTTCTTATGTTTCTTGCCCTGAGGTTTACCAGACTTCTTGAAGGATCTGCGTTGCATGTGAAGTGCTTCGCCCTTCTGCTTGAAGCCATCCTCAGCTGCCTGGAGAGCTCCCAGAAGCTCTGCATTTGTCATAGCCAACTTGTTCAAATTAAAGTTGGTGACAAAGCCTTCAAAGGCTCCAGACAGTGACGAGAGGAAGATGTCTGTCATCACCTCGCCATCTAGCACAATATCCATGGTCGCTAGTTCGTTCTGGAACCCAAAAATTTTCATCATATGTTCCCGAACCAGCGTCCCATTGGACATCTTAGTGCCGACGAGTTTCTTGATGGTAAGGTATCGCATAACACGATTGTGACCTTCAAACATCTCCTTCAGATACAACATCATGTCAGAAGTGTCGGGCATCTCCTCGACTTGCTTCTACAGAGTTGTTTGCAAGGATGCTATTATATAGCATTTACATATTTTATTAGATTCCTTCCAGTCAGTGAAAGCCTTTAACTGTGCCTCTGTGGCATCGGGTCCTAGCAAATCTGGCTCAGGGTCATTCAGGGCTGTCATATGTTTACCAATCCTTAAGACCAGATACAGGTTGCGCTTCCAGTCCTCATAGTTGGGACCGGTAAGTTTGTGGTCATTTAGGATAGCGGATAGCGGGTCTAACTTGGTCATCTGAAAATAAAAGATTGAATAATGAGAATGCATGAAAAAACTTATTTTATGGATTTTTTAAAACAAGCTAATTTTATCCATATGTCAACGCTACCCTCAAGCGAAGCCATTTCTATGGATTAATTAACCATGTATGTAAGATCTCGGAATCGACTGTACCTGCCCTAGGGGGCATCATACAGCGTCAATCCGCTTACACGGGCCTTTTCCTTGACCCTATCCAAATCTGCCAACTAAGGGCTTTGATAAACCATGGTTATCTTTCGGCCAGTAACACGTGATCCCCATTGTCTGAGCAACGAATGCCTCACGTGTACTTTGGATGCTTACCCACGAGCCTAGGTAAATACGACACGGGAGTTCATGCGGCCCCCACTAGGGTGGGATAAAAGTCCTTCTCTCCTCACCCCGTAATTACCATATCTTAAGAGAGATCACTAAGTGATTTGGCATGGAATGACACAACCCCCATCCTTGGGGATGTTGAGTTACGCCTCTCCATCCTAACACGAAGCGATTGGCCGTGGAGGCCAGGGTATCTCAAAGAGTCCTCTCTTGCATCCCTTATTATATATGAGGGTTATTTTGCGAGTATGAATTTATGCAAATGCAAAGGTAGCGACCTCCTATATACTAGACCCTGGTCACACCATGCTCCCACTAGCGTTCAAACCCTTCGCCTAGCATTAATCATTCTTGGAATATCATAGTCCCTGCCTCAAGTGGATTTCTCCATTCAAGGGTCACATTACATATTCCGAGAATATCGATGCTCTGCAAAATTGGTTATTACGCTAATGCTCTGGAGCTAATCCTAGAGTCAGACTCACTAGAAAAGACTCCCACTAGTCATGGCGCCTCGCTTATGAATTTGATAATTGATGTTCAATGGATCTCCATCTCATCTTTGATTTTGATGCTGGCCAAATAGGCACACCCGACTAGTCGGATGTTGACTTAATGGTGGCATAACCATATGTGATGGGATCCCACTAACATCAAAAATTAAATAAATAATAGGCGTCATCTAGCGAGATCCTATCCTCAAACAATAGCTCGGACCGGAGGGGAAAGGCATCCTTCTGAAAACTGATAATCACATTATCTCATCGGGGTTCGATATGAAGCATAAAAAACTAATAAAGAAAGCAACCATAAAGACTGAATTAAGTTCAGGGTCCGACCCCTGAACCTAATCTACACAGCGCAGGCCTCTAGCTTTCTTCGCAAGATCCCTCGGTCCGGCTCCTCCGTCGCGCTCGCGAACACTTTGCCAGATCGTCTTCATCCTCCAGGGTTCCGCTTCCGCTCCCGATGGTGGATTTCTTTGGCACATCTTTCTTCTCAATCTGTAATCGAAAAAGTCTAGTACGCTTCGAGCAAGTGCTCGCTCGTACACAATTTCCTAGAAAGAAAAGAAAACACACCTAGGAAAAAGGCCATGGGAACCGAGGATGGTCAACCCTCATCACTCGCCCAATCTACGGCTCAATTACATATCCACACACATAAAGCAAATCCAGACAATTGCTAACTCGGGGTCCGACCCCCGATAGCAAGCACAAACATAGATCTAGATTTTTTTTATAGCGACGCCCTACAAGAATGATTAATAGAACAAGCACAATCTATATATATATGCATGATCTAAGCGTAAGAACCCCGATGATCTCACACATTCATCATGCGCACACATGTTGGTTTTATGAAAAAATGTGAAACGCACACCACTAATGTGGCTCTGATACCAATTGTTGGAAATATATCCATGATTGAGGCTCACAACGGAAACGATTTAGCGGTCGAAAGACCGTTCATGGTGCACGTTACACGATTTAAACTTTCATTGAAACTAATCTACATATGTGTGCAAGTGTATGCATGTGATTCGAACACCCTAACGGCAATCTAGCATAATGATTAACTAGCATGGATGCAAATCATAATGCTCGCTAGATCTACATGTTAAATTACACATACCTTTCGTACGGATCTTTTAACCACGGAGAATTGTCTTCTTTGTCGATGGAGACGGAAGATCGTTCGCGAAGATGCCGATGGTACGAATGGAGACGATGCCTTCTTGTTCACCCGATCTCACACGATGCACGGAACATCGCTCTCGGATCTCTGAGTGCCTCCGAAGAACGACCCTTCTCCTTCTACGAAACTCGACGCGAGGAAGACGAAGTAGCAAACGAAAAACGGGAGAGAGATTAGGAAGAGAACTAGAGAGATGAGAGAGAGAGAGGGGCGGTTTTTGCATCCTTATGGCCGGCCTCATATAGCCCTATATATAGGGCCGGCCTACCCCCTTGGATAAGGATCCAAGGGGATAAAGACCCTCTACAATTATCTCTCCAATCTCACCCTTTTATCTCTCCACGTATTTATCCGTTTTCCCACCTTTTAGGGCTCGACTTTATCCGTTTTAAAGCCCTATCCCTATCCATAAGGCCGGCCCTATAGATAAGGGATTCTCATCCCTACAACATAGGGCCGGCCCTAGCAAGGTCTCCCACTGCTAGGGTTTCGCGCGCGCCATCGTCGCCTGCAGCCCTCGCTCCCGCACCGTACGCCCCGGCCACCGCACCGCTCGCAACACGGCCCGTGCCCGCTCGGACCACCGCGCCGTGCGCCGCAGCTCCGGTCGCCGCTGTCGCTGCTGCCTCCGCGAACCAGAAGAACCAGAGAAAGAAGAAGAGGAAAGAAGGAAAGAAAAGAAAGAAAAGAAAAGGAAAGAAAGGAAAGAAAGAAAAGGAAAGGAAAGAAAGAAAGAAAGAAAGAAAGGAATGAAAAGGAAAGAAAAAAAAGAAAAAAAAAAGGAAAGGAAGAAGAAGACGAAACCAGTTAAAGAAAAAGAAAAAAAAAGAAAGAAGAATAAAGGAGGAAAAAGAAGGAAGAGTTAGAGCCGCTATACCTGACCCGCGACGACTCTGTCTCCTCTCTTTGCGTCGTCGTCACCACTCTCGACCATGATGACTCCGCCTCCTTCTCTCGTTACACCTGCGTCACCAACCTCGGCTGCGACAATCGGCCTCGCCATTGCACTCCCACACCAAAGGAGGGGCAACAGTCCACCGCCGAGAAGCACCGTGGCCGTCATCGCACTCCAGTCACCCTCGCACCAGTCTCGAACTCCGAACAGCGGCCAACTTCGACGTTCGTGCAATCTTCGGAGCAAAAGAAGTCCGCAACGAGGAAGATGATCGAAACCCTAGTGAGGGTCTTCTCCGCAAGCAAGAGCCGCCGCCGCCGATGAAAGAGGCGACAATTAGGAAGACGGAGCAAGTCGCGTGCAACCCCAGGCAGCACTCTTTCGACTGCGGTCTCAAAGCTCCAGCCTTCCGCAAAAAAAAAAAAAAAAGGCACAGGATGAAAGGGGTAGGGGCTCTTAAATAAGCCACCAGGCCCATCCAATAAAGAAATCAAGGACAAGTGCTTTACGCTCCCTACGTGCACAAACTCTACACGTTTCCGCCAGCGCACTCATCTTTGAGGGGGCATTTGTAGACACACAAATTGTGTCTAACCCGGACCTGACTCGCATGCGCCAATTTGGAGGCAAACCCGACACGCACTCCGACGCGGACCCGACTCACATGCACCAAGTTGGAGGCGAACCCGACACACTCGGACCCGGACCCGACTCGCATGCCCCTACGTGGGTGCAAACCCGACGCGCACCACGACTCAGACCCGACTCGCGCCCGACAAGAAGCCGGGTGGGCCCATCCTTAAGTGGGGCCCACCCGACCCCATACTAGGCTCCGAATCCCATGGGGAGGCCGGCCCCCACTAAGGATCCGGACCCCCCATGGGGAGGCCGGCCTTGCAAGGAAAAAGAAAAGAAAGGAAAGAAAAGAAAAGGAAAAAAGAAAAGAAAAGGAAAGAAAAGAAAAGGAAAGAAAAGAAAGGAAAGAAAAGAAAAGAAAAGAAAAGAAAGAAAAAGAAAGAACTACCGCCATGCGCGGGGGGAGGTTGCGCATGGCGTCTACCCACACGTGGATCTACACCGATCCCTCGATCCGACGGACAAGAAGAAGAGCCGGGTCGCCATCGATTTCGTGTGCAAAATTCAGCCATAATTACACCGTCAGAAAAGGAAAACGAATAAAGACTTATTCCCCTCATCAATGGATGAATAAATCTTGGGTAATTATGGGGGAGATATTAAAGGGATTTAAAATTAAAAACTTCCCATATCTCTCCCCTCCCCCTTTGCCTATAAATAGAGGGGGAGGGGGAAGGCTCAAGAGGTCGAAAGGGCCGCAGGTCGGATGGCAAGAAGCGAGGAAGCTCTGCAGAAGAGGAGACGCGCTCTTCATCGACCCAAGGCTTCATGAGGCACGGGCAAGCCTATCCCTTCGGGACCGGCTTAGTCCATTGAAAGTCCTCATCAACGTGAAGACCCTTGCACAAGAAGATCATCCCTTTGACTCCATGCACGAAGAAGAAAGCTCGGAGAAGAAGAAACCTTCAACTCCGAAGACACCAGAAGCAAAGGCCGGAGAAGAAGATCAGAGCGGCACTACCCCGTCGTCTCCAACAAGCCTTCGACTCTGATCAAGCTCAAAAGCCCGGAGAAGAAGAACGAAGCGACGCTACCTCGTCGTCTTTAACAAACCTTTGACTCCGATCAAGCTCAAAAGCCCGGAGAAGAAGAGAAGCGGCGCTACACCCGTCATCTTCAACAAAGTCTTCAACTCCGATTACGCTGAATACGCCTGGAGGAGAAGCCGACGCCACAACCGTCGCCAGGTCGAAGATTGAAGACGAAGCGAGGAAGCTCTGCCGAAGAGGAGACGCTTCTTCATCGACCCAAGGCTTCACGAGGCACGGGCAAGCCTATCCCTTCGGAACAGGCTTAGTCCATTGAAAGCCCTTATCAACGTGAAAACCCTTATACAAGAAGATCAAGACTTCGACTCCGTGCACGAAGAAGAAAGCTCAGAGAAGAAGACCTTTCGACTCCGAAGACGCCAAAAGCAAAGGCCAGAGAAGAAGCTTGGAGCGGCACTACCCCGTCGGCTCCAACAAACTCTCAACTCCGATCAAGCTCCAAAGCCCGAAAAAGAGGAACGAAGCGTCATCAACCCATCGCCTTCGACAAACGTCTGCTCCATCCACGAAGAAGAAAGGCTGGAGAGGACTACCTGAAGCGTCGCTACACCCGTCGTCTTCGAAGCAAAGCCGGCGCTACAACCGTCGAACGGAGATCGGTGCTACCCCCACTATCTTCAAAAGCATTATTCGACTTCGATCATGCCAAAAAAGCCCGGAGAAGAAGAGAAGTCCAGCCGACACCCAAACCATCGAAGCACCGAAGAAGTAGCCCACGTCGTTCGAGAAGAAGACCGAATTGACGCTGAAGCCAAAGCCCACGCAAGAAGCCAAAGTAAAAGCCCCGGTAAAGCCCGCGCCAAAGCAACGCAAGTGCCAAAGCCAAGCGACTACGTCGGTCTCGAGCAAAAGCACCGCACGTTCTAGCCGATACGATGCGAAGTCCGGAAGAACGAAAGCATCGCAAGTCTCCCCCGTCTACGTCCAAGCGTAAGCGCCAAAGCAAAGCAAAAGCCAGAGCCACGCCAGAGCCAAGCCAAAGCCAAAAGCCAAAGCCAAAGCCAACGCCAAAGCACAATCGACGCTGCGAACCGACGATCAAGGACGCTGAGGCCAAGCAAGGAGCGAGGAAGACACAAAGACCGAGAAACGAAACTGAAGACCCCCTAGCCGAGGAAGCATGAAGCACGGAAGGGACCAAAGAAACAGCGGATATTCCTTAGCCTCTCAAAAGCCCTCACCTTGTAAAGACCCCTGTCCTGGGTGACCCTGGGCGACCCCTTCAGAGCTCTCGCACGAACACCACGTGGAGACGCGGATCAAAGGGACCCTCTAGAGGATCTCTCCCACAATCCCCTGATCAACACTCGTCGCAACCCGGACTCGCCACACCCGAGCCACCCGGGTCCCGGCCACTCTTGTAATCTCGTGTGTTCGCAATAAAGACGACCCGTATCTTTTTCGCACATACACACACAAAAATATCGAGGGACGATTCAAACCGTGCTTTGGTCAATACCGGTCGCTATCAGAGGCTCCGTTGTTGCAGATGAAGCGGCGGAAGAGGAGGCGGTCCGGAAGAAAAGGATAAAGAAGTCGAGACGATTTGATCTTTGAAGATGGATGATCTCCACGTCAATCTCCTGCGAAGTCGTAGACGAAGGCGTGGTGACGAGGTAGAAGCTTGCGGAGAGAAGAAGAAGACGAGAAGCCAGAGGATTCTTCGGAATAGGTGCCGAACAAGCAAACTTGCTTCTCCGTTCTAGGGTTTCAATTCATCATTCATCGTTTCCTCTTCAATTAGGGTTTGTAAATTTTATAGAGGATGAAACACAAAAGGAAAGAAAGAGAGAGAGACACCCGCGTGGGAAAGAAAGAGAGGAGGACACGGGCACGCTTCCCAAGGCATGCCCGTGCAGATATTTCCACAGAAAGGGAGGGTCGGCCGGGTGAGGAGGGGTTCGGTTAGGGTTTGAGGGGTTTTTGGTCTCCTTTTGAATCTCATCCATTGAGATCTAAACCGACTTAAGATCCTACGGCTAAAAACTAAACATAGAAATGAGTCAGTTCGGCATCTGTGGCTCGAACCGGATGCAAACATGGCTCGCACCTACCCAAACCAGAAATAAAAATATAAATAACTCAAGATCCGTCAGTCGGATCGACAGAAAATAAAAACCAAAGTTATAGATAATCGAACGAGCTTTCCACTGATGTAGACGGATTGGCGATCGGCTTCCTAGTTCTCCGTAGGGAATAAAAATACGCCATCAGCTGTGAAAATCTGCACGTAGGGCTCGTCTGCATCAAGTCCCCCGGACTCAAAAGAACTCGACTCCTGTCGAGTAAGGTCTTGGATCCGGTGGGGGTTCTCCTGGAAGTAGCCGCAACCTCTGTATTTGCTCCAACTGCTCTCCCGGGTCCGGTGGCCAAGTAATCAGCCTCAAGTACGTAGCGACTTCATCTGACATCCCCTGCCCATCAATACCAAGCGAAGACCTGAAAGCCAAAACCAACATCCTCCTCGGCACGGAAAGATCGTCAAGATGTCCAGATAAGTTCATGTGATAATAAGAAGATAGGTTGACATGAAATTCAAATGACATATGAAAGGAAAGGCCGTGGGAGCATAATATGTTGCGGGTCATTGGCTTGCGCAATAAGCTATGGTGTATTTGAGAGGCCATAGGGTGTGAGTGCAATATGTGTTGCTCAAAGTGGCCTGCGCACGTGACAAAACAAGTGGATTCTAGACTAAGAAGATATGTCATGCAATTATTGTCTAGATGCAGTGAATAAAATAAGAAATTAAATAACTCATCAAGCCACTTGTTATGACTTCGAAAAAGTAAAAATGATGGATTTTTTGAAATCTGAAAGCATGGCTCATAAGTACCCAGCATTGAAAAGTGATCAAACGTGGCAAAATCTTCTTTAATGCTTAACTAAACACTTGGACGATAATATGGATGCACATATGAATGGTCTGTGAATGTAAAGATGTCAGGCAAATGATGAATGCAAGTGCAATTGATGCCTACAGACTCTAAATGCGATGTGTATGCGATGGAATGCAAGATGTTGTCTAATCCCTTCTTAAATTTTAGTGAATCAGAAGAACACCCTGCTAAATTATCTTCAAATGGTTGTATGGGATGGCTCTGACACAGAAGAGCTTGAGGTGTGTGGGATCGGTGTCTCTTAAAACATGTGGGCCATAGGGTGACGTTGATGCCGTCCTTACAGAAAGTATAGGTGTTGGCTTTCCCGTGATGTAGTGCATCTCGGTCAAACTGCCATGGACGCCTAAGGATAATATCAGCTACTTCTAAAGGAAGGACATCACACCAGACCTCATCTCGGTATTGCAGCCCAATAGACAGCTTAGCCAAACAACAATGGGTCACTAGTTTGCTTGTGGTGTTGTCTAGCCACGATGTTTTGTAGGGGTGAGCCAATGGTTTGACTTTCCACTTCTTGCTCCTGACTATCCCTTCATTGATTAAGTTGGTGGTGCAACCTCCATCGATCAAGATACAAAGGTCCATGCCATTGACAGTACAGACTGTTCGGAACAGCTCAAATCTCTGGTTCTTGCAATGTGGCTTTGGGGGTCCTCCACAGAGTTTGTGGGGTAGTAATGCTTTAGGTGCCTGGGGTGATGGAGATTGGTGAATAACTAATAGTGGTGCAGTCACATCATCCCCCTCCAAGACTAACTCATTGAAGTGTTCGCCCTCAGACTCATGACTATCCTCTTCATTATCCGCAAGATTTGTCTGTGGATTGAATTAACGTCGAGGACAATCGGCTGACTTGTGACCCGGCTGGTTGCACTTGAAACACTTCATCATGCTCGGGTTGGTTCCTAGGACTCCTTTACCCTTCTCAGTGGGTATAGGAACTGTACTAGCTACAGGGGAAGGTCCAGGGAGTGGTCTACTAACAGATCCGGATGGTGCCCTAGTGCTGTCATATCGTTAGGATGCAGATCGGGAGTGGTGAGACTCGACTTTCTTAGCCCGACGGTGTGCATCACTAACCTGATACAAGTCATGAAGGGACACCACCTCTTGAATTGAGGGCTTAAGACCATTGACATACCTAGCGACGCTCTGCTTTTCATCTTTATGCAGATCATTGTGAGCTTGGAGCTTTAGAAATCATTGGTGTAATCATCCACCGATTTGTGCTCTTGTCGCAGGTTTGGAATTTTTGGAACACACTTTGTTTAAAATCAGAAGGGAGGAACTTCTGTTGTATCTTTCCCCTCATGTGTGTCCAAGTGAAAATCTTATCTTTTCCCTTTCTACCCCTCGTGGTTTGCAATTGTTTCCACCAGATCAGTGCATGACCTTTCAGTTTGGGACTAACAAACTTGACTTGTTTGTCGCGGGGAATTTCCTTCCACTCAAAATATTGATCGATTCTCTCGGCCCACTCTAGGAACTTTTTAGGATCCATCCTACCTTCAAACTCAGGAATTTCTATTTTTATACCCTGATCCCAGCCCTAATGGGATTTTGTTTTCCTATGAGTTTTTCTACTTCGCCTATCAGACCCGTCAGAGGAACTGACGCTGTCACCTCCTGACTCAAGATCTAACTCACTACGCTCTGGAGACGCTCTAGCCCTGTGTTCACGATGGGGTCGAGGTGGATTTTGGGAAGTGATGAAGGCCAAGGTCAAGGCTTCGATCTGGGTCTGAAGCCTATCCATGTGTTCTTGTTGCCTTGTGAAGGCATCTTGCCAAGTACGGGGTGAGGAAGGTCCAGCCATGGAAGATTCTCTAGAAGATGCTATCAATTCACCTCAGAGAGAAAGGGGTGATCCTAATATGGATGCGCTCACGCGGGATGCTTGTTACTAATTAATGCAAGACAGGAACTAAAATGAAAAGAAGGAAAATAAAAAATAATAAAAAAATTCAGCAAGCACAGAAGGATGCGAATGATACAAGAGGGCCGGCCGTTACGTAAGAACGCGACGACTAGTGCGCTCTGATATCAACTTGATGGATGCAGATGTTTAAAGAAACTCAAGTGCTGAATTTTAAACAAACAAAGATAGATTTCTGCACGTATTGAATCAAATTTCAGCAAAGACTATCGGCACGGATCATCATTCAATCATGCCCAAACATATTTAATTTCACGAAGCAATAAAATTGACATGATAAGGAATAATTCCAGATTTAATAAACAAATTCCAGCAATAAAGGCTAACACAACCTCAAATATTAAAGCCAAAGTTTCAAAGAACAAAGATAGATCTAAGCGATAAAACCTAATGGAAGAGATTCTTCAGAAGCTAATTAATTGGAACCCTAATTTAATTTCAACAATAAGCCGGATTGAAAGGGAAGATTTATCACACGAAAATATCGAGGGACGATTCAAACCGTGCTTTGGTCAATGCCGGCCACTATCAGAGGCTCCGTTGTTGCAGATGAAGGGGCAGAAGAGGAGGCGTGGTCTGGAAGAAAAGGATGAAGAAGCCGAGATGATTTGATCTTTGAAGATGGATGATCTCCGCGTCGATCTCCCGCGAAGTCGTAGACGAAGGCGTGGTGACGAGGTAGAAGCTTGCGGAGAGAAGAAGAAGACGAGAAGCCAGAGGATTCTTTGGAATAGGTGCCGAACAAGCAAACTTGCTTCTCCGTTCTAGGGTTTCAATTCATTATTCATCGTCCCCTCTTCAATTAGGGTTTGTAAACTTTATAGAGGATGAAACACAAAAGGAAAGAAAGAGAGAGAGACACCCGCATGGGAAAGAGAGAGAGAGAGAGGAGGATGCGGGCATGCTTCCCAAGGCGTGCCTCGCGGGTATTTCCGCGGGAAGGGAGGGCCGGTCAGTTGAGGAGGGGTTCGGTTAGGGTTTGAGGGGTTTTTGGACTCCTTTTGAATCTCATCCATTGAGATCTAAACCGACTTAAGATCCTACGGCTAAAAACTAAACATAGAAATGAGTCAGTTCGGCATCTGTGGCTCGAACCGGATGCGAACATGGCTTACACCTACCCAAACCAGAAATACAAACATATATAACTCAAGATCCGTCAGTCGGATCGACAGAAAATACAAACCAAAGTCATAGATAATCGAACGAGCTTTCCACTGATGCAGACGGATTGGCGATCGTCTTCCTGGATCTTCGTAGGGAATAAAAATACGCCATCAGCTGTGAAAATCTGCTCGTAGGGCTCGTCTGCATCAATCTCCAACCAACTCCAAACATAGCTCCCATCCTTCCTTAAAAAAAAAAGAAGATTATTTTGACTTTGCCCCCCCCAAATTTTGCCTTGAATTAGGTTTTACCCTCCACATTTAATTAATTAGACTTTACCCCTCAAAACTAACTGTTCTGTCAGCTCACCATCTAATAGCATCTCCAACCGTCCGCCATATTTGCATATATGGTGGATGGGATCTCCCAACCCCTCTGCAAATGAGCCGGCATATATGCCGGGGTGCTGTTTGGCCGGCATATATGCCGGACTTCTCACCCAAATGGCAGCCCTCCCTATTTTATTGATTTTGGGATTAATACCCAAAAAACCCTTCAAAGCCTATATATAAAAAATCAAATGACATCTATATCTGTTGTTAAATTTATACATAAATATTTTAAACTAAGTATACATATTAATTTATTAATTTGTTTTTAACAAATTTGGTACCGTTGGAACGTTCTCATCGACGCCTTCGAAAAGAGACTAATATCTAATAATTTTGGAGTTATTTTTAAATTATTAAATATTATATTAATTACATAAATAATATAATTTTGTGAACTAATAAACATATGGGGATCTATTTAATCCACTCCAAAGGAAACTTGACATAGAATTTATTATACACACCAATAATTGAAATACATCAAACTTGTAATACATTTTAACCTAGAAATACATCAAAATTAGAAGAAAAAAAATTATCTTAATTTTCTCCATTACCGAGCCTTTGCCACAAGTATTCAATGAGTGCATCCCGAAGTTTTAAAAAATATTACATATATACTATCATATATGATTATAATAATTATTTTATTTTTATAATTATAATTTAAAATTTAAAGAATGAATTCTTAATAATTAAGGGTCTTTTAAAATAATTTGAAAAATAAGAAATTAAAATAGAGGCATATATTTAAAATATTTATAAATTTTATCTTAATATTTTTTATTATATTATTATTTAATTACTTATTTTATAATTATTTTTGTTAATATTTATTCTTGTTAATGAATTTTTATTCTAATATTTAAAAGTAAAATAAAAAAAGATATATTCCTTGAAGATGCTAAATTATAGGGGCCATGGTTGGAGATGGAAGACCTCCATTTAAGAATATTTGGGGAATATGCTTATTTGGCAATAGCAAAATAGAGGCCATGGTTGGAGATGCTCTAAGAGAAAGGTGAGCTGAGGGAAAAGAAATAAAGTTTGAGGGGGTGAGCTGACGGAACAGTTACTTTTGGGCGGTAAAGTCTAATTAATAAAAATATGGGGGTAAAGTCTAATTCAAGACAAAATTTGGGGTCAAAGTCAAAATAACCTTTACAAAAGATAAATTTTGGAAAATTTTATTCATACCCCATAAATCTGTAATTAGCCCCCATTTCCAACAAACTTGAACACACCCCATTTTTTTTTTCATACCCCATTTCTATCCCAAAAATACCCTTCCCCCTTACACCCCACGTTCAATACACTCCAGTAAAATAGCCCTCCCCAACTTGATTATACCCCAATCAAACACATACCCCCTTAAATATACCCCAATTATATGCACTCTTGAATACACCCCACTCTTAAATAAACCCCATGCAATTGGCTAGTACTTGAATGCACAAGTAGAGCTGCAACTTGGGCGGGCCAACTTGAACCCAACCCGAGTCCAACCCGAACCCAACCCGAATTTGGACAGGCAAATCCGAGCCCAACCCAAATTATTTCTTCTCGACCCGACAGGACCTGACATAAAGTTAGCAGGTCTGGGTCAGGGCTAAACGGGTTCGGGTCGTAAACGGGTTGACACGACAGACCCATTTAATAAACGGGTCGGGTTCGGGTTTAGGGTCGGGACACGGTAGACCCGGGAAGACCCGTTTAGTATTCAACGGGTCGTGTCTGGTTGGGTCGGGTCTACCAGCAGTCAGATACTATAATATATAATACCAGTGGGTCTTTCGAGTCAGGTCGGGTCGAGTCGGATTGGGTCGGATCGGGTCAACTGAATAGATCCGGGTGGTAAACGGGTCTTACCGGGTCTTATCGTGTCTACCCGTTTATTAGCGAGTTGGGTACGGGTTTAGGATCTAGACACGATTAGTTAAACGGTTGGGTCCGGGTCCAGGGTTTTTGGACACGACACAAAACTGACATGACACGAACCCGACACGACCCGACCCATTGCCACCCCTAGCTGCAACTTGGGCGGGCCAACCCGAACCCAACCCGACTTTGGGCGGCTTAACCCGAACCCACCCCGCACAACCCGGCCAACCCGACGGGTTGGGGTTGGGCTTTGGCTAAGTTTAAACAAACCTTGGGTTGGGTTGGGGGTACAAAAGACGCTGAGTAGGGGCTTTGGGGTACAAAAAAAAAAAAGGCCATTGTTGGTATTAAAGGATTGTTGAGTAAGTTATTGAGAAACGATAGGGATACGGGGGCTAATTACAGATTTTTGGGGTATGAATAAAATTTCCCTAAATTTTATTCATATCCCAAAAACCTATAATTATCCCCCATTTCCAACAAACCTGAACACATCCCATTTTTTTTTTCATACCCCATTCTTGTCCCAAAAATACCTTTCCCCCTTACACCCCATCATCAATACACCCCAGTTAAATGGCCCGCCCCAACTTGATTATACCCCAATCAAATACATACCCCCCTTATATATACCCCAATTATATGTACTCTTGAATACACCTCACTCTTAAATAAACCCCATGCCGTTGGCTAGTACTTGAAGGCACAGGTAGGGCTGCAACTTGGGCGGGCCAACCCGAGCCCAACCCCAACCCGAATTTGGACGGGTTAACCCGAACCCATCATGCACAACCCGATCAACCCGACGGGTTGGGCTTGGGCTTGCGCTAAGGAAGTTCAAATAAACCTTAGGTTGGGTTGGGGATATAAAAGACGCTGAGTTAGGGCTTTGGGGTTTGGGGTAAGAAAGAAAAGGGCATTGTTGGTATTAAAGGGTTGTTGAGTAAGTTATTGAGAAACGATAGGGGGTTGGGGGCTAATTACAGATGTTAGGGGTATGAATAAAATTTCCCAAAAAAAAACATAGCTCCCCTCCTATATGGCACTATCTACTTTTGTCCTATAGTGAAATCTTCCCTCCAACCGGCTCCTACGCATCCTATGTTGATGCGTAGGAGCTGGGAACAACTCCCTTGTGCTAAGGGCCAAAAAGTAAATCCTATGTGGGACCCACCTATGTGTGCAATTGGGCAAATTGGGCAAATAGGCTCTAAGTTTGAAAACCAAAAACCAAAAATATTTTAATAGCGAAAAACAAAGCACGTGGCACTTTGGACTTGGGATCCAATGATAGGAAGGAGTTGGTTGTAGTGAAGGTTTTTCTCCACCAACTCCCATCCCATGTGGCAGATAGGAGGGGGATGGGAGCTTGAGATAGAAGGGCAATCGAGGTAGGCAGTCTAAAGGGTTCATCTATTTGCACCCATAGAATACGTGATGGAACTTGAATCCTTCTTGGCCCACAATCAATTTTGTCATGCTAGTCTTCGCACCTATTGTAACCCCAAAATGAACCCCTACGTCGCCATTGTCCATGTCTGATCGCCCACCCTACACCTCTGCGATCATCCCAACCCAGCTGCCCTCCTTTCTCCTCCTCCTCCTTCATCCATCTTTTATGTGCTGGAACCCTAAGTCGATGTCCTTCCTCCTCTTTCTTCTTTCTCCATCTTCCCCGCCGTGGAACCCTAAGCTACTGATCCTCCTCCTCCCTCAATCTTCCTTGCTCCTGAACCCTTCCCGCTGATCGATGACGGTGGCTGGTCGCTTGAACCCAACCTCTCCGTTGTCATCCATGTCCGGGCTGCTCACCCCTCTGCGGCTGTCCTGGCCATGTCCCACCCCACTCCTGTGACTACCACAATCCAGTAGGCCAAGAGCCAAGACTCATGAGGCTGTGATGCCAAGATGGATGAGGTGAGGTGTACAAGGCCATTAGTTAGTCCCACATCGCCTGGAGAGAAGAAGATCCTAAGCAACTTATATAATTTTCCCTCCCAAACATAGAAGACGCGTTTTAAAATCGTGCCTCACTGCGGATTTTGTAAGAACTTTGTAGTTAAGCATGCTCGGGCGAGAGTAGTACTAGGATGGGTGACCATCCTGGGAAGTCCTTGTGCGGGCATGGGCAGAGCGGACAAAATCTTGTGTGTTTGGGGCGGATGTTACAAAATGGTATCAGAGCCGGTTTTCCTCGGGATGGGGGGGTCCAACCCTACACGAGGACGTGTAACCCTAAGGGGGGTGAATTGTGACGACCAAGATCCAATAGGTCAAGAGCCAAGACTGTTGAGACTGTGATGCCAAGATGAATGAGGTGAGGTGAGGTGTACACGGCCATGAGTTAGTCTCACATCGCCTGGAGAGAAGGAGATTCTGAGCGACTTATATAATTTTCCCTCTCAAACATAGAAGACGCGTTTTAAAACCGTGCGCCGCTACGAATTTTGAAAGAACTCCATAGTTAAGCGTGCTCGGGCGAGAGTAATACTAGGATGGGTGACCACCCTGAGAAGTCCTTATGCGAGGGCACAGACAAAGCAGACAAAATCTTGTGTGTTTGGGGCAGATGTTATAACTCCACCACCACCTTTGACCATCCTCCCCTCTCCCTCAATCTTCCTCGCACCTGAACCCTATGTCACTAATCGATGTCTATGGCAACCCACCAACACTGTGTCGATGGCTGCTCGCTGATGGTGTTGGCAGGGTAGTTACCGACACCCCCATGATGGTGTCGGTTCGTACCCACCGCTACTTCATTGGCACCTTCAGCATACAATCACCGTCACAGTGTGGATTGCCACAGACATTGGCCAGCAGCTTAGGATTCAAGCACAAGAAAGATGGAGGAAGAAGAAGAAGGAGGAAGGAGGGGGGAGGAGGGACATCGACTTAGGGTTCCAGTGTAGGGAAGATGGAGGAGGAGGAAGAGGAGGGCAACAGAGGGTTTCGTTGGAAAAGGAGCTGGGGCGGTGACTAAGGGGGAGCTGGAGGGCGATGGTGACGAGATCAATGACGACCAACTAGAGGTTGGGGGAGAGGGTAAACAGAAAATAAAAAAATTCAAAGTTTTTTTTTTGTGTCATCACTAATTCCATGGGTGCAAATAAAACACCTTTTTCGTTGGGAAAGTTTTTGCAGTAAAGGAGTTCATCGGAAAGGAAGGAAAGAAAAAAAGATAAGCAACTTCTATTGTTTGGTTGTATGTGAAAAAAAGGAAAAATAAATTTATGTTATTTTGCACTTTTGGCAGGAAAAGTTTTATATCCTTTTGATGGAAAATTGATTTTCACGAAAAATTATTCCCTTGTGGGCGCCACGCTTTTCTATCAACCAAAGCATAGTTTTGTAAAAAAACTAATGTTTTATTTTCTTTTTTTGTGTATTACTGGCAACTTTCAAGGGCATGTATATGTCATTTTGCACTATTTATCATGGTGAAATGACCAAAAGCTCTTGAAATGGATAAGGGGAGAAAAAAATTTGACGACTGCTAACTACGACCGACCAGTGGTATTGTGCCACATAAGGATAAGGAGTTAATTTGAAGAGGCTACAAAGGTAATTTTGTAAATTTCATTTGGGTTTCAAATTACCTCCTTTCCGGACAATCAAGATTGGATCAACATCGTTCTCCGAATGTGATGACTGATGAGCCCTGGGACACCCCTGCTTTGTCTCCACACTCCTCCAGCAGCCACTTCACTGTATTTAACGGATCGTTGCCTTTGAAAGGCTATCCAATCCAGAGAGAGAGAGAGTGAGAGAGGAGAGAGAGAGATGATGGAGAAGAGGAAGCTCGATTCAGGATGGTTGGCCGCAAGATCCACGGAAGTGGCGGCCACCGGCGTTCAGCTGACCACCTCCCAGCCCCCTGGCGGCGCCTCCGCCCCTTGGATGGAGGCGGTCGTTCCCGGCACGTAAGCCCGTCATCCTTTATCCAAATTTTTTGCTCAATTTTCTCTCCGCAGCTCACAGCTCAACGTAACAGCCCACAGCTCATTGTAACATTCCTTTCTCTCTCTCTCTATATGTATAGAAATGCTATAGTGCGGCATCGCACCGCTGCCGTGTGTGTATATATATATATATATATATATATATATATATATATATATATATATATATATGGGATGCTTAAATGCGGTCCACGTCCGTCGGATGCACCTGCCGCATGCATCGGATGCACGTTGTGGTGCATCGGACGGTTGGGGATGCGGACCGCACGAACCGCAGACCGCATTTAAGCATCCCCATATATATATATATATATATATATATATATATATATATATATATATATATATATATATATATATATCGACATTGCAAAGGATGATTTATGTCCAAAAGGTTTAGCTAGAGAGTAAAAGCATTGACGGCTGTCTAAGTCTGAGATTGAGAATCTTGATATGGGTTTCTGATCTTTTTCAAGATTGTGCATGTGTTTGGGGATCCGTATATGCTTTTGAGGGCTAAAATTTGGCTGGAATGTTATGCCATGAGTAAATTCTTTATGAGCAAAGGGGACACGAATCCACAAAAGAAAGAAAACAAATTTGGGGTGACATAAAAATTGTTCATCTAACACCAACCCTCGGGCAAAACATGGAGCGAGAGACTAATAAGTGGCCTGGGATACAATAGACTCGTGGGCGTGGTCTGGACTACACATCCCTTATATACTTAGCCTTATTGTATAGGTTGGTTAGTCTTCCCTTGGGGAATGTTCACCTTGGGTGACCCCATCTCATTTACAGTATATATAGGGACTGTTTGGTTTCAAGTAAAACACGAGTAAAGAAAGGAAGCTAAGTGTTTTCCTTTAAAATAGCGTGTTTGGTTGTCGAGAGTAGATGGATCCCACCGGAAAAGATTTTCCCAAGGGAAGGCGATTTTCAGTCTAACGGACCTCAAACTGTTCCTGCCAAAAGTGCAGGTAAACATGGGAAAGGAAAAAATAAAATCCCCGTATACTGATAATATGTGCTCTTATACGACCTCTCTGTTGAAGATGTGGTTCCAACTTCCAAACAAACTATATACAACTCCAAGGTTCGTGCGCGAAGGAATGACAGAAGACAGAGCACAAGGGCGAAGGACTCAGCCAGAAGAGTCATGTGCACAACTGGCATTGGCAGAAAAGTCGGACGATAAAACTGGTTGAGTTGTGTGCATGACTTGATATGGCAGGCTTGGCAGCACGCAGGTGAGATGGTTCGGCCTGCGTTTTCTCATGAGATTCATTCTCCAAGTTGGATACGATTGTATGGTTATAAATAGGTGATCCTAGAATGAACCTATGGGATCATGGTGGCACAAGAGTAACCTAAGGGAGATATTAGACGGTAGCCATCATCAAGGGAGAGGCAAGAGAATCCATTGGAGACCGGAAGGTCTTGAGGAGGGTTTTCGTCGGTGTTCTTTGGGGTGTAGGGTTGCGGGATCTGTTCTCTCTGGGGGGTATTTTTTTGTGGGTGTATGAGGGATTGGTTAGAGACAATTGTAATTGTACTCGGGTTTTCCCCATACTAGTAAATCCATCGATCGGTCATTGTTGGAATTTCTTGGGTGTTTTGCTTGTGTTTATCTATTGATTCAGTCTTGTCGGTGGTTGTTTCCGCTGTGGTGTTTCGATGCTAGTTGTGTTTCGATGTGTGAGGGCCTTGGATCTCAACACTCTCGGCAGCAATCAAGGCATCCTCTTCCTCCTCTTCTACAAAACCCACCCACGTTTATGCTCTCTCTCTCTCTCTCCCCCTCCCCTACCACCTAGGTTGTCCATATTCATCCATTGATAAGATCACTCCATTGTACCCAAGTCTCTCTCTCTCTCCAAATTAGTCGGTTTGTATGTATTTTCTTTTAATGAGAAATGATTCGTGTCTCACCATCTATATGCCCCTAGCTGGCCCCATGATGTGGCATGCCAAATCAGCTCCCCTAAAGACCCTTCTACCCTTACTGATGTGGCATTCCATAACTTTTTTTATATATATCGAAATTTTAATTTTTTTTATTTTTGGAATCTACTCATCGAGTTGTTCAAAACTAGACTCATGGTGACTATGAAATTTTGAGAAAAAATCGGAGAATATACCAGAAGTGAGCTGTAAGAGTAGCCCCGGAGTCATGTGTTGAGTAGCCCCAGAGAATAGTAAAAGCAACAATGCACGTAAACAGTAAGAATGAAAGCATCATAAGTCATGTGTTGAGTAGCCCCAGAGTCTAAGATCCAACTAGCGGGGCCGGTCTTCGTATTTTTGCAGCCTAGGGTGAAGATCGAAAATAGGGTCCTTTTATACATACTAATAGGCATTAAACTAACAAAGAAGTAAAAAAATCAATAGAAGTAAAATATTACTTTATATACCTTATTGAATTGAAATTAGCATAATTAAAATTTTCAGATAACAAAATTATAGAAAAGAAATTAAAACTAACATACAATCGTTTTATATATCTTGCTGAATTTTCGAGACAATAAAATTAACATGTTCATCCACATAAATCTTTTTTTTTACGATAAAAAGTCTGCTACTGCAGAGCGATTAACAAGAGACAAAAATTAGATGGATGGCAAAAATTACCTTGGACTTGAGTGAATAACAATTAAAAATCAATAATCAAAGTCAAATTTGATACGACCCTGTCACAAACACAAACGCAGGAGAGTGAGCGAGAAAGAAGCCTGCTACTGCAGAGTCGTTGGTCGTGAGCGGTCGCCGATCACACACACACACATACACACAGAGCAAGCAAGAGAGAGATAGAGAAGAGATTGGCCGTTGCTGCAGAGCCGCCATGAGTGATCGCTAGTCGCTAGTCACAATTAACACATACGGAGAGGTTGTGGCCTGTCACCTGGGGCATGTGGTTGTGGGGATACCGTCTGTCCGGTGTCCGTGGGCTGTCAATCTGCATGACGATGAGAGCGAGAGGGAAGACACCGGTGAAGGACCCATAGGAGTTGAGAATGATAGGCCTCGAACGATCGAAGAACATATCATGGTCACCGAGCGAATGAGAGAGAGAGAGAGTGCTAGAAATATAAAGGCAAGATTGTTTTTGGACAAGTTTTGCGCATCTGATTTAGATCAAACAGAGCTCTTCACCACCTGAGATCACAAAAAGTACAGATGCTGGACTTCAGGAGATAGGCTCCAGAGCAACACTTGTAAAACAATTGTTAGTGTTTGAGGGTATCTACAGCTACAAAGCAATTGGAGAGTTGTACATGTAAACCAATTATAATGATTGAATAAGTGGGATACAAGTCAATCAGCATCCCTCGGAGTACGCAATCACGTGTACTACAACAGTGTCTTCCCTGCATCGTGGTTGTTGGTGGGACTGAGTTCAGCACTCGGCAAACACACGAATTGGCAAAGCACATACCAAAGACACCCCAGTCTACGTGATTACAGTCACACAATTTGGCAAAGCTCCGATGGCCCTCAGTAGATGAGGCATTATTGTAGATCGTGAGTCCATAAGAGGGGCGAATCACGCTACAACACGACCCTTGAATTGACTATCGATCGCGTTACAAGAGACATGGGACAGAAGGATTGCAAACAATGTTGGTTTGGTCCTTGTCTGAATGGGCAAGAAAGTGTACAAAGGGTTGATCATGTGGCCAAGATCACACAAGACGATTGAGGAATGAAAACCGGACAACCATCATGTGATTGAGACTCGAGAACTAGGGCTAATTACCATACCCAGAGAACTAATCTCCGGAGGAAAAGAAAAACAAAAGGAGAGTTAGGGTTTTAGAACCTTGCTCGGACACCATGTAAGGTTTGGAGAAGAGTCATCTTATGCCATGGGCAAAAGCCGTATATAACAAAGTGTACAAGGGAACCCATCACCAATAAGCAATGTGGGACTACAAGAGAGAAAACCACTACCCTTACACATGTATTATGTATATACATCTAACAATAGGCACCATATAGCTTAGCTTCTTGTGGTTGCAAACTGCAGATGAGATAGATGACTATGTATCAGTTACTTTAGTTTCAGATCATAGTAGAACAAATAGTCCAAGACCGTTGAGCAATCAGGCTTTTGATAGCTTGGGTTTCTACTCTGTAAATCCTCATAGATAAAAGGAATATTGTTCCACTTCGGCTCTTTGGTTTATAATTTGTTTCAGAGAGATGAATGAGTTTCAACATTAAGGTCAGTTTCCCTACCCGTAATTAGCCTTCTAGGTTTCTTGGCACGTCTCTCTCTTGCCTAGTTGCCTTGGTCAGTTGTTCATAACCAATCTTAAGAGGGTGACAGCCAAGTCGAATATTTTTTGTGAACCTTTCTGTGGAGTGTTTTTAATGGGAATTGTGCTATTTAGTGGACCCCATCTTACTAGGATAAGACTTAGATGATGATTATGTGCTTATAGGTAACCACATAGCTCTGTACTACGGTGGATTTTCTTGAACTAAAAATATGTAGTTCCATGTTGCAGACACTGGTGTAGGTAGTTGTCATTGATGGTTGGAGATGGAATGTGTCACAAAAAGTCTGCATGAAACTGTATTATCCTGGAACAGCTAGAATCACATCTTGCTGTATTAATACTTTTCCTTGGTGTACTTAATAATATACTTGTTCATGATGGCTGCATATTAGATGTAAGCATATGATTTTATCAATTATTTTCACTCTTATTTCTTTCTTTTCATTAATTTTTTTCTACGGTTATTTTCATATTACTGTAAACTTTACTTTCGATTAATTGTCATATTGGTTCAGTGTTTTAGGAACTTTGTTGAAGAACAAGCTGGTGCCAGACCCTTTTTACGGTTTGAACAATCAAGCAATTATAGATATTGCTGATTCTGGGAGGGAGCACTACACATTTTGGTTTTTCACAACGTTTGATTGTACACTGGTATGCATCTCTGTTTTATGGCCTGTATTGCACTCTGCATACCCGTTCTAGAACTTCTACTTGTATATTAGATAGCTTATGCAAAACATCTATTATTTCAATTCTCAATATATAATGATAGTCAATTTCATATTCGTTTATGTAATTATTGTGCTCAAAAGTTAATTCTTCAAAATAACATCTGTACTGCAACTAGTTTGCTGTTCCAATTTCTCTTCTTTGCAACTAAATATATCACTAACCTACTTTTTTCTTACGTCACCAGAGATAAAAATAGACAAACTGATACTATAAGTGTATCCTTTAATGCTAAAAGAAATGGTGACTGATTTTATGGACACTAAAGTTGGGTATCTGTCATAAAACCAAGGTTCAAAATCTCCATTTCAGTGGAAATTTCGATCGTTTGGATATGGAAATATTTCGACAATGTGGAAATATTGTGATTTTATAGAAATGGTGGAAATATTGATTTTTTGATGGAATTTTTTTAGTGAAACTCTGGATAGTCATAAACCAAGTATAGATACACACTTTGGAACACTCAAATAATATATGTACCCTATCTAGGGGTGTAGAGCTTCACATGACATGTATTCAATGTATTGAGTCTGTGAGTCTTGTGCAATCTTGTTTGATCTGGTTTTGATATATATTTTTCAAATGCTTTTTAATCTTTTTTGTGGATAAATATATTTTCAAAATAAAGATTAGGTGATTGTTAAAATAATGTTTCAAATGATTTTGAAAGCGGATTTAAAACAAAAAAGTTATGCAAGTTTGAAATTGTGCAAAAATTATGCTGAAATGTGAAACACTGTTTTTTTACTAAGTCTGGAAAAAAAAGTTTATATAGGAAAGTTTTTATTCATTCAAAATTTCCTAAGATGGACCATGGTTTTCTAGATGCACTTGTACTTCTACATCTTGTGGAATTTTTTGAGCTAAAAATAAGTTGATTCAATCACTTTTCTCACCATGTGAATTTTATAAAAAACTCTGAAAACTGTTTTCTCCTACTAAAACTGAAAGTATACTTTTTGATTCCTTTGGTTTTTTATTTTTTTGATATTTTTATTGAAATCAAATGGGGGGTATTTGCTTATTTATATATAATAACATTTAAGTAAATACAATATTTACTTAAATGTTATTATATGTAAATAAGCTGCTGATAACCAGGCTACAAGCTCCCTTTTATAACTAGTCAGTCCCACAATTTCGGCGTCATTTTGCGAAATTTCTCAAATTTTTTTCAAAATTTCGACAAAATCCCTTTGTATTGGTGCTGATATCGCAATATTTTGTGGAGATGGAAATATTTCGTGGAAATTTCGCGAAATATCAGGAAATCATAACAGTTTCTACACCGTTCGATTTTGTATGCTGGATTTTGTGCCGATTTTTCAACTAATCGATATATTTCGCGAAATATATCGATTTTTAGTACCTTGTATAAAAGTTTAGCTTATTACTTCACATTGTGTCAAGATTTTGTATGCTGGATTTCCTGCTGATCTTTCAACTAACCAATATATTTCGCGAAATATCTCGATTTTTAGTACCTTGTATAAAAGTTTCGCTCATTACCTCACATTGTGCCAAGATTCTATCTTGCATATTATTTACCACAATACATACATTACTAGTTGTGGGGACCGAAATTAGCCCACAGATCGAACCCGACCTGCATGTGAAACTTGGCCCGCACACAACGACCCTCATGTGAAACTTGGCTCGCACACAATGGCCCACATGTGAAACTTGGCCCGCACACGATGACCCACATGCAAACCTTGGCCTGTACACAATAGCCTGCATGTAAAACTTGGCCTACTCACAACGGCCCGGTTCAAGCGCACCTAGACACAAGTGGGTTCGACACAAATGGGCTCCACCGGACCCATGACTCGAAGCCAAAAGGAGGGGGCCCACCGGCCTCCTTTCCTTGGAAACTGAAGAAACGAAACGCATGAGTTAGGGTAATTAACCCTAACTCCTTTTATAACTTAGTAAATATCAGGTTTACAATAAAGTCCTCAAAGAAAACACTAATTAATAATAAGGACAAACTTATTAATAATAAGGACAAACACAAAACTCTCTAATACTCCCCCTTAAGCTGGAGCAGAGACATCAGACATGCCCAGCTTGGAAATAGTAGGAAGAAGACGAGTTGGTCCAACAGCCTTGGCAAATGCATCAGCAATCTGGTCAGCAGATGGAATGAACACTGGAGTAATGGTACCAGACCGAACATGATCCCGGAGGAAGTGAATATCAACTTCAATATGCTTGGTCCGCTCATGAAGAATAGAGTCAGAAGCAAGTAAAATTGCTGACTAGTTATCACAAAAAAGAGTCGAACAACCTGACGTAGGAAATCCAAGCTCTGATAAAAGAGAATGTAACCAAATCAACTCCGTAGTCCCATGAGCCATAGCACGATAGAGTGTTCTCGGCAATTTCTTCTAAGTAGGTTCAGGCTTGATCTGCTGTCTTGGGTGAACTCACCATTACAACATGATTCTACCATGGTCTTAGATAGGTAGTTCAACCCTTCATAAAGGATTTGGACTAGTCTAATTTTTTCAAAGCCATGGTGTGGACAGTGCAGGAGTAGGTCCTTAAATCTTTCTATGTATTTATAGAGAGCCTCACCTTCTAGTTGGTGAAACACATTCAACGCCTGACGAATCGAGGTCATCTTTTGTTTAGAATAGAATTTTCTATAAAAGAGCTCGAGTAGGCTTACCCAAGTAGTTATGGATCCAGCTTGTATGGCATAAAGCCATGCTTTAGCCTTCTCTTTTAGCGAGAAGGGGAATAACCTAAGTTTGAGGTTTTCTTCGGACATATTATCGAATTTCATTGTTCCACATATGTCCTCAAATTCCCTCACATGTACATATGGATTTTCCTGCTCCATTCCCCGAAAGACGGGAAGCATTTGGATTAAGCCAGATTTTAATTCAAATTTTGCATTAGTGTTGGGTAGGGTTATGCAAGAAGGTTGTGTAGCCCTAGTGGGATACATATAATCCCCTAAGGTGATTGCTTGCGGCTGTTCCGCCATTTCTAAGATATTATTATATTCAACTCTAACTAATCTTTTTCCTACACGTGCCCAAACTGCAGACTGTGTGTCCAGATTAATGCGTCAATTAAGCAATAGTAGTTTGACTAAAATAAATATATTCTAGTAAAGAAAAACAGAGTACGTACTTTATCAGAATACTTATGCAGATAGAGAATCTACTATTATGCAATGCAACACCCTAGCAAATGGTTTCTATCGATGCAAGGTTGAGTGTACACCTCAGACTGAGACACACATACAACTATAAGAGGTGTATGTGCCGAGCTGACGACAACCTTACAAAGTTGCGATGCAATTCAATTATTCGATCTACGGTGAAAGTTTGCACATTAACCGATTACCCTACTTACTACTGTTGTTGAATTAGCAAGAGTAAGCAATAGGAGTAATCAAACCCACTGACTGGAGAGGCGTGGGTAAGGATTTGAGTACTTACCTTTGCGATGATTATGCACGTTTTCCTTTGAGCGTGTAGATTACCTGAAAAGTAAAACACAATAAAGGATAAGTACTAAGGAGATAAAATATGAACGAGAATAACTAAAATTCTAATTTAAAATTTTTTTTTTGTAAAAGCAAATAAAAACTAAACTTTAACAGTTTTCAAACTCAAGTCCCCGGCAACGGCGCCAAAAACTTGTTGTGATTTTAAATTGTTATACCGCAAGTGCACGACGTCTATCTGATGGACAGTGTCAAATACGGGTCGATCCCACAGAGACTTGATTGAAAACTAATTAAAGGAAAATTAAAGCTAATTAATTCTATATTTTAGTTTAATATCATGATTGATTTTTTTGTAAAGAGAAATACGGAAAGTAAAACTAATAGCTAATTAAGATTGAGGTTGGAATCAATATGGATGGATATTCTAAGCACTAGAATCCGCACACGTAGCAATCTAAACCGTATTTTTATATGATTTCCACGACGTTCACGGAGATTCGAAGTCAATCTATCCCCGCGGAAGGTATTTAATAAGAAACACAATTATGATAAACTAATATAGCGATCTTTCTTGCTTCATAGGAATAAGATGAAGTAATCCTCCGTAAAATTCGTAGTGATAAGAAAAGCCAAGACTATGTAATAATTCCCCGTAAAACTTTCCGTAATAACGAAGAATAAAACTATGAAATCGACTTCTGTAAAACCCTGATAATACAGAGAATAAATCGGACTTACTGCATGCAATTCCAATCAAGCTTTGATGAGATAAATAAGATCACATTATTTCATTGAACGAACAAAAATATGGAAATAGCACATAAAAATAGAGTTTAGATATGACTACAGGGCTTCATCTAGGTCTTAGAATAGGGTGGTTAGCGTCGCATGGCCATGCGAGCGTTGATGATGGATGCTTCTTTCTTTTTGATGACGACCCCGGCGATGATGGCATGCGGCTTCTAGAGCGATGGACGTGGCTCGGAGATGGTGAAGATGGTGATGGTGTAGTAGAAGCCCCCGGGTCGTTCTAAGCTGCCCCCTAGGTTCGTCGGTCGTCCCAAACTTCCTCCTTTGGTTTACCCGAGTCCCCTCCTATATAGGATAGAGAGAGAGAGGAAAGAGAGAGTAGTTCCGTCGGAGACGTGCAGGGCTCGGGCGGTTAAGGAAAGCGAGGGAATTAAAGAGAGATAATCACGGAGGGAGAGAGAGGTTCGGTTGGGGGTCTCTGCTTGGGTACAGCTGGGGGGTCCGGTTTAGAGGGAGTAAAATAGATTGGATGGCTGCATGGGTTTCGGTCCGGTTTTGGATAGAGAGGGAAACAAAAGGGCCGGCTGTGATGTGGGTATCCGGTTTTAGAGAGAGAAAGGAGAGAAAGAAACGGAAGAGAGAGAAAAAGAGAGGATCCCGGGCGGTTGGGTTAGAGAGATAAGGGAAGAGAGAGGGAAGCTAGAGACGGCTGCGATGCGATCGGACAGTTAAGGTAAGAGAGAGCTGGGTGTATTAAGATGGGTTTGAGTGTGATTTGGTGAGATGGTGGTTGGCTTATGTGCATGCATGAGTTGTACGGGTTCAGTGGAATGCTAGGCTTGGTATACATGGTTATGTTCATGTATGGGTTGGTGCGGTGTTGGACTCATGATATGAAAACCGGGTTGTGATCGAGTCGGGTATGGGTATGGATGGATCTCGGGTTTGTTCGAGGGAGTTGCTAAAGAGACATGTAGGTTGGATGAGCTGGATTTGAACAAGGCAAAGAATTAAGATGGAGAAAGAGAAAAGAAAGGGAAGAAAGAAATAGAGGAGAGAGAAAAGGTGGCAGGTCCGAGTTGCACCATTCAAACCATCTGTGCTCGTCCACATACATTCTTCCATTTCCATGCGTGTAGTACTCCTCTAGTTTGAGCCAAGCGTCTATCGACTTGCCATGAGACCATCCATTGCTTCAGTATGATGCCCTTTATTTTACTGCATCTAGTACCGGATCAACTCCCTGAAAATCACATATGAAATGACGTTCATAAGATTCCAATGCGCGATTATCGATAAAAGGATAATGTGGATTATTAGACAGTATAACTATCATGCATGATGTGTATGAGAGCGAACCAATATATCACTGTGTTCGTATGAAAGCCTACTTTGCAGTGGTGCAAAGATAATCATGCAGTTTACGTGTAGTATGAAAGTTTTACGTAACAAACTGACGATATATGCTCGAGAATAATAGGATAATTAGCACGAATTGGCCGCTCAACACAATCCCGAGATGTAGCTTGCAGCCTTTGTTCATCATCTTCAGGAATGGCGTTCTGAATGGTCAGGATGTCAAACTCTTCCTTATACTCCTGTACGGTTCTGTTGCCTCAGGTTAAGCAACCTTTGGTACAGAGGGTAATCAGGAGGAAGGTACTTTAGTCGCATCTTGTCATACATTTTTGCCCACGTTGCGACCTTCTGTTTACCTTTCCTGAGGCGACTCGCTTGCAACTCTCGCCACCATACCAAAGTGGCTCATTTCAGATTGGTTGCCATGAGATTGACCTTTCGATCATCTGGGAGATCTTTCCATTCAAAGAAGTGCTCGACGCTTTCTATCCAATCGAGGAATGCGTCAGTATCATGACTTCCCCTAAAGTCATCGATGTCAACTCGAACTCCATAACCTTGGGATCTCTCAAGGGCTCGCACGAGGCGCTCTTCCATGCCGTGCTACTCACGTGTGTCACTCTCTAGGGTTTCTGGGATGACCGAACTGAACGTACTCTCGTTCAAAGTCTATGTCGAACTCGTCCAACTTAGCTTCGGGCTTAGGGGGTGAATCGAAATATTCAGCCCGATTTTGCTCTGGGGGTTGGTATCGGTTTCGATTATGCGGTAGGGCTTGGTTATGGTTCTGAGGTAGGGCTTGAGCCGGATCTCGATTCTGGTCCTGGTTTTGATTTGGCTCTTCTACCCTAGGAACCTCGGTATTTAGATTGGTTCTGCCTTCCCAGGTCCTCTTCGACCTGTTGGGTTCGAGGGTTAACGCCTCTGTCTTGGAGAAGCAATCCTAACCTATCTGTGATCTCTTGCAACAAGATTGTTGTCGATCCAATGTATTTTGGATTGCTTCTTGCCACGCACCACGAGATTGCGGGCCTCGAGGAAAGTGTCCTCGGTTTCGAACATCCCGATGCAGATGGGTACGATCGGCCATTGATCCTTAGTGGTGTATATTGATTTTCCAATAAGTAGGGACCTAAATGACTGCTCTAGGGTGTGTCCTAGGATGCCTATATGATGTATGATCAATGTATGAGACTACGTGTGTACTTATGATGATGGAAGGACAGCAATATACTAACTAAAAAAAAAAATCTGCGCTACCCTAATGATGCTAGGTGAGGTGAACAACAGACAAGATGATTCACACGTGTACGCTAATGACCTAGACTCGACAATCAAGCATGCAATGCGTTGACGCGTAAATTCAGCAAACAAGTTAAGGAATGCTTGCTTTTCAGCACTCAAAAGAGACCCGAACAGGCTCTTTCGAGCTCTGATACCAACTTGATGTAGACACGTCCTAATTAGGTCGTCGTATTCACAACTTAGCACCCATGTGATCAACTAACTAGAGTTTTATTGTCAATATAGCGCGCAAACGTCCAACTAGTAGTCAAACGGACAATTGTTTATCACAGAACTAAAGTAGATATGCAGTAGAGTGATTAGACAGTTTAAATCTAACAATAAGAAGTAATTCTTCATATCCACGCAGAAATTCAGCAAGTAATAAACCAAGGATAACAATCAGATTTTATATAAGAAACATGCAAAGCAAGGCAGCAAAGGTACCGGTCGATCGCGGGATCAACGGGCAACGTTATGAGTAACTCCGGGGCGTCAAAGGGGGCTATGGAAAGGCCGAGGACAGTGGTAAAGGTAGGGATTAAAATGGTAGTGGCGGGTGCGTGATGTGTTACGGTAACGGCTTGTGCGGAGGCGGTGATGTTCCTAAAGGTCTTCTAAAGTTAGGGCACGGTTGCGATGATGATGCGGGATATGAAGCACGTAGCGGGGATCTCGTGCGGGAAAGATGGATGAAAACAACGAGAAGATTAAAGGCGACTATAGATGAAAATAAAAGGATGATACCTCTTGGGATTTCCGCGTTGGGGTGAGAGGATGTGCCGGGATCCCTCCACGGAGCAAGGCCGAGCATCGAAACACGCCGGATCCTTCGGAAAAGCAAAACCAAACCGTCTCGAGGTAAAGTCGGGGAATCAAGGCGACAATCGGAGGCACTAGCCGTTCCTGGAGAGAGTTTTCACAAAGCAATTCAGATATGAAAATAATGAAGAAACGCCTCTCTTTTGTAATTTTAGGGTTTGCGTTGGAGGGTCAGGATCAAGGGGAAATAAAGGGATTAATGGTGGGAATGCAATGGGCCAAGAAAGGAAAGGAAAAGGGAGAGAAAAGAGAGAAGAAAGAGAACGGAAGAAAGGGGGGGCGTTCTCGGTTTTCGCACGGAAAGGAATGGGAGGGGAGAGAGATGCGCGGGTAGGAGAGAGAGAGGGCTCGGTTAGGGTTTTGGACTCCTTTGGGTGCCACTTTGGTTGCCACTTCATTTAAGTGGGTGCTACGATGGGTAATGGACTGAAATTGACGTGCAACGTCAATTAAGAAGTTGCCAGAGTTGCTTGGGAGTGCCAGAATCCTCCCGAAAGTTCCCCCTTGCTAGCCTGTATGTAGATTTTTATTATTTCAGCTAAAAATCACATTTCGAGGCCCGGATCTACGTCGAATAGCTTCTAAAAGTGGTCGTGGACAATCTCCCATGACATAGGACTATACTAAATGCAGAAAATGATAAATAAGAGGGGCTAAGACATCCAAACGGGCCTCAAAATGACTGAATCACAGCAAGCGATAACTGAAAATAAATTAACAAGTCTCTAAAACAGATAACTGAAATAAACGACTGAAACGGAGTCTGATCGATGCATCTCAGGGTGCATCACATCACCTATAGGATATAGAACCACATTGTTGGCTTTTGGAAAGGTGGACATATGGAGCTATTATTGAGTCAGTCCATGAGGTGTAGAGGACAATGGATTGAGATAAGAACCAACCATGAGAATTTTTTGTTGGGTCGTGGGAAAGGTCCTCTCAAGTCTCTAATTTTTCTGGCCGTAAACTTAGCGAAGAGAAAAATATGATAGAGGCGGTGACCGTTACCTTGTTTTGTGGGGGGGGGGCTAACACCTCACTTATGTCATCATATACTGAGCACATGGAGCATTAAGCCATTTGACAATTATGGTGAAACTTAAACCATCAAATTGCCATATGGATAACTGGATAAGTACAAAGAGCAACAATGGTTTTGATTGAAAAGGGCTTTCAACCTCAAACTGTTGTAGGTCCTAGTGGTACTTAGATATTGGATTCAGCCAGATAGGATGGAAGAAGGGTGAGGGGCATCCACTGTAGGGTCATGTATCTCTCTCCATGCATCTCTCTTGCTCCTTTTTAAAATGTACAGTTCCCTCTAGGCTTGTCAATGGGTCGGATTCGGACTAGATCAGAATAGATCTTACATTTCGAATCGAGTCAGATCGTTTTTAATCGGATCTCGAACCAAAATACTAATACCAAACCCGGAGTTTTCGGATTCAGATCGGATTTGGATCATGATCGGTCCATTTACAGGTTCGAGAGATCAAACAACATAAACAATCAAACAAAAATTTGCGACTTCTAAGTTTGAATCGCTGATTAGTTCGGATCAATGGCTTTGGTGATCCGTAGATCCTACGGTTAACATAAGATGACTGAGTTGGGCATCAGACAATGGAAATAAGTTGATTGGGTTTGGCATCGGAACGACTATGATATATGTTGTAAAGCTGACGAAGTGTATTGGATCTTATTTGGATTGGATCAGCATAGATCCACATTTGATTCGATTATATTTCAAATCGGGTTGGATCATTTTTAATTGGATATAGAACCAAAAAACTAATACCAAATCTAGGATTTTCGGATCGAATTCGAATCGGATTCGGATCATGATCTGGTCCATTGACAGGTCTAGTTCCCTTCCTAATTCCTCCCTTTTGAGGGAAACGTGAAATCTTAGGACCCCATATAGATGACCGCCTATCGTTACTCTCTTCCTCTTCTCCTCCTGCTCCTATTGCCCTTACATCCAAACTTCCTGCTTATAATCTAACCTACCCTAAAACTGCTTCTTGATTACTCTCTCTCTCTCTCTCTCTCTCTCTCTCTCTCTCTCTCTCTCTCTCTCTCTCTCTCTCTCTCTCCACTTTGCTGCAACGTGGTGGACGATTCGTTTATCGCATTCTTCATTTCACATGATGTCGATTTGTTGTTCTGCCCAAGAGGCTTGGAAGACTGTAATTTGTCTCACTGAAGCTAAGATATAGTCAAGCACACTTCATTAACCTGTAGCAGCGCTTATTCTATGGTTGGGGTCCAATTCAAAATGATACAAGTCACTACTGGCATATTTGCGTTGATATAGGATAAATGCCTTTTTATCATTCTAAAAACTCCATGTCATTGTATGTATCATTTGGTAGTTGCGGATGTACCACATTAAAATCTTTATTAAGTCTTCCGCTAGTGTTGTCATGCATGAGTCACATTGTCACAAATTTCATGAGTTGAAAATTCAGTAGTGCTATCTTTAAAAGGTGGCAAAGGGTCACATTGTCACATTGTCACAAACAATTTGGTAAACAAAAAAGGTGGCAAAGGGTCACATTGTCACAAATTTCATGATGAGTTGAAAATTCAGTAGTGCTATCTCTAAAAGGACCAAAGTATATATTTTGGATATCTTCATTGTATCAAACAAATATCACTTGGAGCTTTTTGATAGATTCAAATTCTAACACAAGAAATGAATAGAATTTTAAACTTTTTGTTTGCTTTCTTTCCAAAGAGTAAGACTGTTTAACTATTGCAGTTTGCCTGGTTAGGAGCAAAAAGGGCATTTTTTCCTTAGGTTTCACTCTTTGACCATTAAAACTATCTTTTATGTGTGATACTCTAACCATGGGTGCCAACTTCTAGGCTGGTCATCCTTATTTCACTAGGTGATGACGTTTCAGATTCCAGTCCCAAGCACGAAAAAGGTGATGTGTTGGCATTAGGTTGATAGCCATTCATATTGAAAGAAATCCTACTTTGAAATGAATAATAAGGTAACCTCTTTGTTATTATGTATTATGGGTGTAACAGTATTCATTAAGCCTACCTGCTCAGTTTTACTGACACGAAGTATGAAGTATGAGTGACAACAAACTTAATTTTTTCTACAATATCTGCTAATTCTATTGCCATCAGATTTTAGTCTTGCATTTAACTTGATCCACACCACAATGAATCAACAAACTTTCATGTTCACTTCATCTAATCTAGAAACATAAAACATAATATATTTAATGATTCTGACCTTTCCAGTGTCTGGAATAGAGAGATTTGACGAAAAGCGCACCCAGTAAATTAGTGTTTTTTATTAAAATTATGTATTGTATTTATGCATTCTGTTTCGAAACTTGTGCTGTTAGTATTCGCACCGATTCATAAGATTTTCATTTGTTTTTTATTCTATTGTGTAGTCAGGGAATCGACATGTGACTCTCAACTTTCGTGGGATTAATTACTCAGCGGAGGTGTATTTAAATGGGCATAAAAAGATTCTCCCTAAGGGGATGTTCCGAAGACATTCCCTTGATGTTACTGATATTCTCAATCCTAATGGAAAAAATATGCTTGCTGTCCTTGTTCATCCTCCTGACCATCCTGGTAAGATTCCTCCAAATGGAGGCCAAGGTGGTGATCATGAGGTATTTCTCATTTTCCCTTGTTGGTGCACTGCTGGTTATGCCATAGTTATTACTTTATATGTAGGACACCTTTTTATCTTGGAACTCTTCAACCATGCTCAAGATATATGTTACTGCATTATATCCAATAATCCAAGGGAGTCAATTTTCAATATTTCTTTGTTGATTATTATATTCCACCCCAGAAATTGTTTGAATGAAGTTATACTTGATATGTCAATGTAGCTACTCGTCTTTTAAGGCTTTATGAAGAGAGTGTAACACCTCGAATCCCGGACCCACTACCTCTCTTGAGACATGTCATGGATCCCGAGGTGGTCAAAGGGCGCTGCACTAGAGCATGGGCGTAAGCTGAAGGAAGATGCACCAAAGGTGTCAAACCCCTAGTACAACACGATGTAGTAAGCACGCAACCGGTGGGGTGGGGGGGGGGGGGGTGGGGGGGGGGGGGGGGGGGAGGATTTTTCCAAGTAACTCGCTCTGGATTTCTCAAGAGCAGAAGTTGGTTACCGGTGGATTAGGACCGGCGAGTGTGGGACACTCAACTCTGAGCATCGACAGAGCAGATAGTTGATATATCGCCACGAACCCTACGAGAGATTAGCACGAATCACCTCTGTCATGGGGGCTAGTCACTCAAGCATAACCGATACAGAGGATGGCTAATTCTGGATATCTCTGGAATAAAAGTTAGCCATCCCATGGATAGGTTTGAGGAACGAAGAGAAGCAATCACCAGACACTTTTGGTATGTTGGAGCATTTGGATAGAAAGGAATAATAGGATTTTTCGTCAGAAGACTACGAACAGAGATATGGTCAAAGACTTCATCAAAAGGCGGTTGATTCAGTGGAAAACAGTTTTACAGGGGCAAAAATTAGAGCAATTAGATAACATCATTTGTAATCTCTTGATTTTTTCTCTTGCTTTCGTTGTTTTTGGTTTTTGGAGAGCTGTAACATCTTTTGTTTTTAATGCACTGGTAGGGGTCTAGGCCGAACCCCCCCTCATTCACTGAGAGGGATTTCTAAAAAAAAACTAATCATCCTTAGACTAGGTCTGCCGATAACAAAAACAGATACTGCAGACACCTCGTGAAAGAGAAAATAAGTTGTGTCAAGGTCAGGATGACTTAACCAAGAATATCACTAGAGAGAAAAAGGCTATCCAGGGCAACATTCGCTACCAAATAGATGGTTGACTCTGAATATCTCCAGAGCAAAAGTCGATCGCCTTGAGGGTACCTCAGATTAGCATGGTCTGGGTACATCGAATGTAGACATGGGTCATTCGAGAACCATAGAGGAGGTCGAAGGGAAAAGAAGCGACCTGGTAATAGTGCCTTGAAGATACCGAAGGACCTGTAGGAGGACAGCATAATGAGTCGAGTGAGGTGCATCCACAAACTGGCTAAGAATACTAACTGCATGTGCAATATCCGGCCTAGTGATGCAAAGATAGACGAGCTGACCAACTAGCTCCCGGTACCTGGTAGGATCTGAGAGAGGCTCACCATCAGTAGGACGTAGCTTCACATGAAGCTCAAGAGGAGTGTCAACTGTACGATAGTCAGAAAGAGCAACACGATTCAGGATGTCAGCCGTATACTTCTGCTGAGAAAGCAGAATCCCCCGAGCACCCCTAGCCACCTCCAGGCCAAGAAAGTAGCGCAGGGGATCAAGATCCTTCATCTGAAACTGACTTTGAGGATGCAGCTGAAGAGAGGCTATGGCACCAGAGTCGTCACTAGTAAGGATCATGTCATCAACATAGAGAATGATGATGGCCCGGCCTTGGGGGGAAGATTGCACAAACATAGAGTGATCTTGGAAGCTTTCCACAAAGCCAATCTCAGTAACTGCACGACGAAAACGCTCAAACCAGACTCGAGGAGCCTGTTTGAGTTCATAAATAGCCTGACGGAGACGACAGACGTGCTGAGATGGTGTGCGGAGACCAATAGGAGGCTGCATATAAACAACTTCGGAGAGATCACCGTGAAGAAACACATTCTTCACATCCATCTGAAGCAGGGGCCAACCTTTAGCAGCAGCAGCAGCAACAACAAGGACGGTCCGAATGGTGGTCATATGAGCCAACGGAGCAAAAGTCTCGTCATAATCAATCTCGTACTCATGAGTAAAGCCTCTGGTAACAAGACGGGCCTTGTACCGATCAATGGAGCCATCGGGATGACACTTGATCTTGAAAACCCACTTGTAGCTAATGGGCTCAACACTAGTAGGCAGAGGGCAACCTCCTACGTCCGAGTCTGCTCAAAGGCCTGGAACTCCTCAGCCATAGCCTGCTGCCATGCAGAGTACTGCAGTGCCTCTCTGTAGGACCTGGGCTCTCTGTCTATGTGAAGGGAAGTAAGGTAAGCAGAGAACTGAAGCGAGTAGGAAGTGATTGCAGCAAACCCAAAATGGTCAGGAAAGTAGCTAAAGTGGTCATGATAGCGGCGCTCGCGCTGCAGATAGCAAGGAGGGGTGCTAGGATCCACATCCGGTAGAGGAAGACTGCTCGAAGTAAACGACGTACCAGAGGAGTCACTGTCAGACGAAGGTGAGATAGTCAATGGGGCAGGCTGACGACGACGAGAATACACCCAAGAAAAGGGTGAAATAGGTGAAGGGGACAAAAGACCCAAGAATGAGGAAGGAGACATAGGAGAGACATCATCCGAGACGGAAGGAGAAGAAGAAAGAGGGGCTACTACTGTAACAGGAGGTAAGGGCTCAAGAGCAGGAGCAGGAGGAGAGGGTGTCGTAGAAGTAGCAGGAGACACGGAGGAGGGAGTGGTAGGAATCTCAAGAAAGGTGAGATCTTGAGACGCAGCAGAGTAATAGGGAACATCCTCGACAAAGGAGACATGTCGAGAGATACGAAGACGACGAGTCAAGGGGTCATAGCAATAGGGCTGGGACTTGGTCCGAACGAACCCGAGCAACCCGACCAGATTTTGAATTTGGACAATCACGAGTAACAATATTTGAGAATTTGGACTGGGATGGACAAAATTTTTTTGTCCGAATTTGAATTTGGGCAAACATGGTCACCCATATGACCAACCCGAATAACCCGAGTAATATATATATATGAGGAATGGGATGCTGCCTATCAAAGCAGCGTTTTTTGCTGCTTTGATACATTGTTTGACCATCCTAGAAGTTTTGGAATTTGATGAAATTTGGTGAGGGTGTTGTCTAGGGTAAGATGATCATCCTCACAAATTTTCATCAAATTCCAAAACTTCTAAGAGGGTCAAATGGTCGAAGCAAAATCTGCAGTCTTTAACGGTGACTGCAGATTTTGCTTCGACCATTTGACCCTCTTAGAAGTTTTGGAATTTGATGAAAATTTGTGAGGATGATCATCTTACCCTAGACAACACCCTCACCAAATTTCATCAAATTCCAAAACTTCTAGGATGGTCAAACAATGTATCAAAGCAGCAAAAAACGCTGCTTTGATAGGCAGCATCCCATTCCTCATATATATATATATATATATATATATATATATATATATATATATATATATATATATATATATATATATATATATATATATATATATATATATATATATATATATATATATATATATATGGCTCGGGATCGGCTGACCCAGCAAATTTTGACCCATCAATAACCCAGGACCCTTTGATGTACCTAGAGGTTTTGGAATGGGCTGATTTTTTGTAGGCATGTTATCTATGGTATGTTGATCATCCTCACGAAAAATCAGCCCATTCTAAAACCTCTAGGTGCATCAAATGCGCTCTTCAAATCAACGGTTTTCGATTGTAAATTTTAACCGTTGATTTGAAGAGTGCATTTGAGGCACCTAGAGGTTTTAGAATGGGCTGATTTTTTGTGAGGATGATCAACATACCATAGACAACATACCTACAAAAAATCAGCCCATTCTAAAACCTCTGGGTGCATTAAAGGGTGCTAGGTTATTTGCTGGGTCATCCGATCCTGACCCTATATATATATATATATATATATATATATATATATATATATAGAGAGAGAGAGAGAGAGAGAGAGAGAGAGAGAGAGAGGAATGCACATGTTCTCTACAATCAAGTTAAACTTGTAATATTCTTCATTGCACGGTTTGCACCGAATTATTTTTTGCTCGAGTGAGAGGAAGCTCCATATTGAACAGTGTAAATTTTAGATCGGTCGTATCCTCTACTTTTTAGTGAATGGTCCGAACGAACCCGAGCAACCCGAGGAACCCGATGAACTTCCATGGTCCAAACACGGGCAAACCCTCTACAAGTTCCTCGGACAACTTGGGCAATTTGGGCAAACGTAATGCAACTTGGTCCAAACACGGTAAGATCTTCAAACCCGACCAACCCGACCATGTCCACCCCTACATAGCAACGATACCCCTTGTGTTCAGAACTGAGCCCTAAGAGCACACACTTAGCCGAAAGTTTGTTACGCTCATGGGAAGGAAGAAAGATAAAGCATGTGCACTCGAAAGTACGCAACATGCTGTAGTTGGGAGGGGTGTCATAGAGACGCTCATGAGGAGAAACACCCGAGAGGACTGAGAAAGGGGTGATGTTAATGAGGTTGATAGAGGTCAAAATGGCCTCTGCCCAGAAGGTGTGAGGAACGAACAAGGAGAGAAGCTGAGCACTAGCAGTCTCAAGGATGTGATGATGTTTTCATTCTGCAACCCCATTCTGTTCATGAGTGTGGGGACAAGATTGTTGGAAGAGAGTCCCATGGGACTAAAGGATAAAGTGCATAGTAGATGAGAGGTACTCACAAGCGCAATCAGACCGGAAGGTCTTGATACGAGCATGGAATTGAGTATGAACCATGGTTGTGAAGGTCTGATAGACCTCAGGAATGTCAGATCGCTGACGAAGGAGATAAACCCATATGAAATGAGAATAGTCATCAATAAAACTAACATAATAAAGATAACCATTCATAGAATATAAAGGTGCAGGACCCCAAATATCGGAGTGCACTAGATCAAAAAGACTACAGGACCTCGACAAACTAGAAGAAAATGGGCTAGCTGAATACTTGGCCAACTGACATCCCGTACAAAAAGAAAGTAGAAAGGAACCTCGGCCTAAAGCTCCAGACTGGAAAAGACTTTTAAGCCTAGATTCAGACACATGACCTAATCTCGTGTGCCATGGGTCGGCATCAGAAGAGACAGCACCACAGAAGACCGAAAGAGAGACAGCAGGTAGATAAAGATACTCCAGTTGGTATAGTCCGCCAGCCCTATGAGCAGCACCAATCCTCTGTTCCGAACGTGGATCCTGCATAACACAAGAAGAGAAAGAAAAAGTGACTGTCAGGCCGGAATTACACAGGCTACTAATAGAAATTAGATTCATGCAAAGCTGAGGTGCGTGCAACACAAAAGGTAGAGAGAGAATGCCAGTAGGGTCTGAGGCGGTAGTGATGGACCCAGTCTGCTAGATGGCTAAAAGAGAACCATCTGCAGTGTGGATCAGAGGAAGGCGGGAGGTAGGTGGGCATGCAGTAAGGATGGAGTGGTCCAGGGTTATGTGGTAAGAGGCCCCAAAGTCCATAATCCAAGGTGCAGAGAGTACCCGAGGTGGCAGAGAAGGCTGAGGGTCTGGAGGAGAGCCCGAGGCAGGCTGCAGACGGAGCTGCTCAAGGCGCATCTCGAGACGCTGAAGGCGATCTGTCGTAGCAGCATCAGCAGTAGGGGCACCAACAACTGCAGCAGTGGGTCGACCACGGTTAGGTGGCCCAGCACGCTTCTCTTGATGAAGCTGCCAACAAGAGTCAACCGTGTGTCTCGGCTTGCTACAGTGGGTGCACCTCCGAGTGTCAGACGGACCACCAGACGCGCCAGAGGAACGAGAGGGACCGCGAGAGAGCGGAGCAGTGAAAGTAGGTCTAGGAGGTGGAGCAGCAGCAAGAACACCCTCAAATTAGAGGGTACAGAGGTCCGACGAGCTGCAACAGTGAGAAAGCAGGTCTCCTCGGTAATAAGCTCAGCTACAGCAGCATCAAGGCGAGGAAGGGGATCCATATGGATCAACTGTCCCGTGAGAAGAGAAAACTCAGGGCAAAGAGCTATTGGAAACTGATAAAGTTGTTGCCGTTCCCGAAAGAACTGCAACTCTCGCCAGGAGGCACCGACTCTGGACACATCTAGCAGAGGAGGTTCCAAAGCCTAAAGCTCACGCCAGTAGCCGCGCATAAGACTGTGAAACTACTGAATCGTCTGCTCTCCCTGCTGAGCAGACTGGGCCTGAGACAGAAGCTGATACTCACGGGCCTTGCTCTGCTCCACAAAGTGCTCCATAAGATGAGCCTAGTGCTCTGCTGCAGTAGCAAAGGTGACCAGGTCAGCTCGAAGCGAGCAATCAACCAAGGCAACCAGAAACGCCTGGACACTGCGCTCGCACAGGTTCCAGGTGTCAGAAGATCTTGATCCAGAGGCAGCAGCAGGAGCAGATGTAGAGCCATCAAGATGCCCATATAGGGCTCGACCGTCTAGCACTCTGGACGGTGGCAGACCACGCAGTCCAGTCAGCAATCGTGACCAAGGAAAAGTGAGTCGAAATAGGAAGGAAGTCCCTCGTATGCTCGAGTGGTATTGTCGAGCACTGTGCAGGAGTCGTCTGCACAGGAGTCGCCATTGACGATTGATCAGAGACAGCCATCGAAAGATAAGATCACTAGCAGATGGCCGACAGGCACGGGTGGCGAAAGACCGACGGGCTGCAGAGGGTCGACGCAGGCTGCGAAGGCCCGACTGGCTGCAGAGGGTCAGCGTGGGCTGCGGGCAGCAGAGGGCCGATGGGCTGCTGGCTACTGGCGCATACGTAGAGGGTCAGAGGATCTGTCGGTGGGCTGCTGGCGCGGACATAGAGGGCCGGCGTAGGGCGCAGAGCGGCAGACGGCGGGCTGTGGGCGAGGGCGTAGAGGGTCGGTCGGTGGGTGCAGGTCGGGCAGATGGAGGGCCGGCGGGTCTGGCGTGGGCGCAGACAAGGCAAACGGAGGGCCGGTTGGCCTTGCGTGGGTGCAGGGATCAAACCCGCTCTGATACCATGTCACCAAAACCTTAGAAGGTGAGAGAGAGAGGGCTAGGGTTTGGGAGAATGATAGATAATTCTCATTGGGCAATAGCCACTAATATATAGGCACATGCATGTGTAGAGAATGAGTCCTGTACACCTAACTCATATTTATAACGTACAATATACATTAACAAGTTAAATTGATCTTTATCTTTTGAACGAGTTTAAAGTTTATAAAGTAGTAGTTGATTTCATCTGGGCAGCGTGCATGTACTTATTAATTATATGTTTGATCAGTTATGTACCTATGTGCTGCTCTATTTGCAGCTTATTAGTTTTTTATATGAAACATGTGCATCCTTTACTTTTTTGTGAAATTATTTGCTCTACTCTATGTTTAAGTTGTGTAAAACATATGCATGCATAAATTCCTCTGTGAAGCTAGCTATCTGTAGAATTTCTTACTATGTTTCTCGAATAGTTACATTTTTGTAAAGGACTTTTTGCAAAATGACCGTTACAAACTAGTCTAATTATGTTTAACCCTTGGAATCTTATAATTTATTATTGATCCTCCAAAATATGTAAAGTTGTGCATATTCAACCTACCAGTAGCTACCGTCTCAAAAGGGCGAATTTACCCAAAGTATTCACTTGTTGATTGTAAGGTGTGACCGTGGAGGGCTGTTGTACCTGTTGGACGAGCGTGGAGGGTAGCCGGATGAGTTGGAGGGCTATACGAGCATGGAGGGGACACTGGAGTGGAGTTAGGGTTGGGTATTGTCAGAAAAATAAAGTTAGCCGATCCAAGTGGTAGGTCACCCTTTGACAGTTTGACCATGGATAAAGTGGTTCATTTCAAAGTTTCAAACGCGAAGGCGTGATGCGAGGCGTTTTGTTGGCCAAAGCCTACGTAAGCCTCAAGCGAGTGTATGTTTTAATTAATTAAATATATAATAAATATAGAAATAAATATTAATAATTAAATAAAATATAAAAAACAAAGAAATGTATGAAAATTAATAGTTTCATATCATAATCCACGATTCCACATCCACTCATTATAATATTTTACCAAAATATATACATAAAGTATGTAAAGTGTATCATTATACCTAAATTGAACAATACTTGAGAGTTGAGACAATATTTATAAAACTCTAAGTTCCAAGTCAAATGAACCAAATCCACAATTCCATATAACGCCACCATAAAATTTTAATTAAATCCATAATTTCCAACTGAAAGTTTTAAATTTTTAATCATCCGAAATAAAAAGCACATTTAGAAATTATAAATTCACTTCAACAAAATAAAAACACAAGTCGAAGATTTGCTCAATCAAATTAGAGCTCTTCATCTTCTATAGTATTAAAAGCAACTTCGAGGCCTATAAAACAATGTTTTTATTTTTTTAAAAAATAAACTTTATTAAAAAAATTACCAAAATCAAGCATAGATGAGGCTTACGCCTCGGGCTTGAGGCGTACGCCTCAACTGTGCCTCAGCCTGTGAGGCGTATGCCTCAGCTGTTTGCACGCCTCATACAGCGCCTTTGCGGCGTTTTTGCTGTGCGGCGCGCCTCGAGGCGTAAGCCTCAGGCGTCTTTGAAAACATTCGTTCATTTGGACCTTAGGTTAGCTCACCATGGTTAGTGTCACTTTGTGTTAACAGATAGTCATGGAGGGGTAAATAAGCACGACTTTATATGCTTTAGAGGGTCAATATGCCAATATAAATCAGGGGTTAATACACGATTGGACTACTTTGTAAGGGTTGATTTGAAAAAAACCCTTCTATAAAAGGATATGTAGTTTTTCTTAATGTATAAGTATGCTGCAAATCTTCATAGTCTCAGTTTTCATAATGAAAGTTTTTCATTCTTAATTATATTAGATTGGAAAAGATGTTGCTACTCAATATGTTGAAGGTTGGGACTGGATGGCTCCCATAAGGTAGTTGCTCAACCACTGTTTATAACAAGTAATACTATATGTTTGATTTTTTCAGAGCAACTTTTAATTGTTATATTTACATATGGAATTCCTTCACATTCACATTACCACTGTATTTTATTAGTTTGGAGTAAAAGCATAGAATGTACATGTTAATTTTTGTTGTTTGATGATGATACAAGAGCTATTCATGGCCAGAACTTTGGAAGATTTGTATTTAGTGTGATGTTTGAATAAATTTTTTTCTTTCATACAATCCCCTGATCGCCTAATTGAATATTAATTCCTATCGAGCCTTGAAAACTAGATTACTTGTGCAAATTGACCCCTCAGGTTAATTGGCATCTATTTAGATGGAATATTCTGGGTATATTTGTGGCTTTACTTTTACTTTCATACGACTGTTATATTGCTTAGGCTTGGAGAATCATGCAAAGAATCCTAAATTAGGACAAATAGAGAACAAATGAATTTGGGTTGTATGATATTACAGCAGGTAAAATGGTCATTTAAGGCCTTGGGTAAAAGGCAGACCATGGGTTAAATCCGGAAGTGGTGGTGATGGTGAACTACGAATGTACTTGGAATACTCCCCCAAATAGACGTCAGTTAACCCGGGGGGTCGATTTGCACTAGTAATCTAGTTTTCATGGGTCAATATGTAACTATGAAGTTGCCACGGGTTAATATGAAATTATCCTAGTTTTTAGGGGATGTATGCAAATAATCCCTTGAATAAATGGCACAAGTCTTTGTGCTTAGAAATGTCCAATTCTAAAGATTTCAAATGCTTGAACTATATTTTCTTGGCCTTATCTTGTGTGCTAATGTGCTGCACCATGGGAATCAACATTTTTGAGACATGACAATACAAACATTGTAAGCATCATAAATTTTCTAAGTCTGAAAGACTCTAAACTTGGGTAAGTCTAGAATACTCTAAATTTCAGCTAAGTCGGGAAGACCCAGAAGGTTATCTAAGTCTGAGAAATTAAAGATGCTGACCAGGGTCCCTCCCCTCTGGTTCCGACCAAGGAGACAGAAAATTTCTAAGTCTGAAAGTCGCAAAATATTTGCGAGTCTGAGGAAGTTAAGAAGCCAACCAAGGTCCCTTGTCTCTAGTGCCGACCAAAGAGACTTAAGAAGCTGGCCAAGGCGCCTCAGCCCTGGTTGGTATCAAGGAGACTTAGAAATTTTCAAAGTATGAAAGACCCAGAAAGTTAGCTAAGTCTGAGGAATTTGAGAAGCTAACTAGGTTCCCCTGAGTCCCTGACCCTTGTTCCGGCCAAGGAAACTTAAAAAATTTCTAAGTCTGAAAGATCCAGAAGGAGAACTTAAGAAGCCGACCAGGGCCCCTTGGCTCTGGTCTTGACCAATGAGAATTAGAAAATTCCTAAGTCTAAAAGGCCTAGAAAGTTAGCTAAGTCTGAGGAACTTAAGAATCTGATCAGGGCCCCTCGGCCCTGCTGCCAACTAAGGAGACCTAGAACATTTCCAAGTCTGAATGATCCAGGAAGTTAGCTAAGTTCGATAAACTTAAGAAGCCAACCAGGGCCACCCGACCAAGGAGATATAGAAAATTTCTAAGTCTGAAAGACCCAGTGTAGTCAAGGCGTCAAGGCAATGCCTAGGCGATTTGGTCTGCCTAGGCAAGGCGGTGCCTAGGCGATAAAAATTAAACATATTAAATAAATATAAGTCATATATATATATATATATATATATATATAAGTAATTTGTGATTTTATGCATAATAAAATTTAATTTCTAGAGATAGATATGGTCTAAGTAATATTGGATAATGGGTATGATCCAGAGTGTATGGTAAGCTCCAAAACCATTATTATTGCAGCAAATATGAATCACGCGTCAACCACAATGATTATATGTTGCAAATATTAATCACATATCAGCAAGAGCAACATAACCCTATCATAGCCATAAATTCAAGCAAATATCATAAGCATAAATATAACCATATTAGGTAATCTATTATTTTTTGGAACATTTCACAACCACGTATCCCAAAAAAAAAACAAGTAAAATTACTCATCTAAATCACCTAAACATCTACATCATCGTCACTCTTATATGAATAATCCTTATATGTCTCTTTCGACTTTTTCCTCTTCAAACCCTGAGAACTTGGACACAATAGTTTTTTTCCATTAATGATGGCATGGACCCATGGTGTTGGCTATCTATAAAGCAACATGGACCTACTAAAACCAAACGGGATCCAAAAAAACTCAATTTGAATCCGACTAATTTAAAAAAAAAAAAAATCAATTACAAAAGTAGGCGCCTAGATGGTGGCCTAGGCGGCCGCCTAGACTCCACCGCCCGCCTAGCCACTTCCTAGGCGGTCGGAGCTCCAAAACGCCTAGGCGACGCCTTGACTACACTGGAAAGACCCAAAAACTTAGTCAAGTTTGAGGAACTTAAGAAGCAGACCAAGGCCCGTGCTGACTTGGCCCTTGAACCTGGTTCCGACCAAGGAGATTTTGAGTCTGAAAGACCCAAAATCTTAGCCAAGTATGAGGAATTTAAGAAGCTGTCCATGGCCCCTCGACCCTGGTGCCCCACATGATCGACCATGAGAAAGAAAAGAACGAAAGGAAGAAGAAGAAAGACAAGGAAAAAAAATACTCACCTTTCAACCCTGATTTCATCTGATAAATCCCAGGAAAGCTTCTTCAAGACGAGCACGAGCCACGATAAGTACAAACTTTTGATCACACGCGATCCAATAAGCTTCTTCAAGGAGAGTACGAGCCTCGACAAGTACAAACTTATTCATTCAATATTATTTTGGCACATAAAAATTATAGTATGATTGTCCTACACATGTTAATAAGAAACGATTCAAAATTAGCACTAGAATCATATATTAAAAGTATTAAAATATTAAAATTTTAATAATTTGCATTGTATGATGCAAAAGAATCAGTTTTTTTAAAATCCGGCCTCACTGATGCGTCCGGAATGGTTCAAATACTGAAGATCCATATATGGATCGTCCAGATCTGGCATAATTCGTGCCCAGAATCATAAAATTAAAACGGACGGTCCATATCAAACATAGTTAAATAAACAGTGATGTATACCAGATGGGTCGGGTTTGGAACAGAGCATGTTAGGTCAGGTATGTCACTTAAGTGACTGACGGGTTTGGAATAATGTATGTTAGGTCTGCCACTAATGCATGTCGGTTCGGGTCTAGAAACAAACACATAAGATCGGGTCTGGAAACATACACATCAGGTCAGGTCTGGAACTCAAGTGGCAGACGGATCGGGTCTGCCATTAAAAGGCTGGCAAGTCGGGTTGGTAGCAGTCGGGTTTGAAAACCCAACAAAACAAATGATGCCCGATATTGTTCATCTTCCCTGATATTTCGAGAAAACCCTAATCGACAGAAATCATCGCCTCACGATCAGCGCCAGCCACCGCCTCCCACGCAGGCTGCCGCCTTAAACGCATGCAGGCCGCCACCGACTGCCGCTGTGTGCGATGCCCGAAGGCCATCGCAGCTGCTGCTGTGCGACGCGCAAATCCCGCTGGCGCCGGTGTGTTCAGCCATGGCTGCCACTGTCGTGGGTCGCTTCACGGGCCGTCACCAGGATCAAGATCCTCTTGGCCGATGGTGTGAGGAGGCTGTGCTAGGGCCGCCGTACGGGATCGAAATTCCTATAACATGACCAGCCAGTTCCAATCCAGATAAAGGAGAAAAATAACACGAAAATCAAGGACGAAATCATCAACGAAGTCGATCTCGCTGGAATCAAAGTAGCAACAATTAATTGTCATCCGAAAAACGACGATCTTGGTCTAAAACCTTGCTCTGATACCAATTGTTGGGGTTTCTACACAAGATCCACCCAGTGTAGTTAAGGCGAGCCGAGGCGCCCGCTTGAGGCGAGAGGCGAGGCGAGGCGAGGCAAGAGCGCCTCGCCTGGATTGAGGCGAGAGCAGGTATATAAGTCGACCTGAGGCGCCCGCCTTACACCCTGAGGCGGTCGAGGCGCCCGCCTCATTTAATTGACAGTTTAGGTTGAAGCCAAACTGAATCACAACCGTCATTTCACATGACATTTGGGACTGAGTGTGATTCACTAGTTGGGTTAGGTGTAACGGACAGTTGTGATTAAATTTTAGCTTTAATCTATTTGATCCTATGAATTTATAACCTCAGAGGATCCCTGTGGATTCAAATCTTCCACGCGATTGAGCGAGATAAAAAAGAACTCGTGGCGATCGGGCAGGTTATGGTTTAAACTTTGGGGCCACCTTCGGCGTCTGTCACGAAGTGAGTATAACGTTACCTATCAAAACTCTATTCTCTCAGTTTTTTAATAAAGATTTTGATTAAGTTGTATTGTGTCATAATTCTTCATATGTATGTTTACTTCACATCTTCAATTCATATTTTTTTTTCATCTTACCTATAGACATCAAGACCTAGATCCCAATCTATATTATTTAGATTTATAGTTTTAAAGATGAGGATGATATAAATTATAGAACTTGATGATGATGAGTTTTATTGATGTTTGATGGCACATGCTATATGATTATGCGAATTTGTTTCAACTAGTTATTTTATAGTGTGTGTGTGTGTGTGTGTGTGTGTGTGTGTGTGTGTGTGTGTGTGTGTGTGTGTGTGTGTGTGTGTGTGTATATATATATATATATATATATATATATATATATATATATATATATATATATATATATATATATATATTGCACGCCTTATTTCAATCAGGCGCTCGCCTCGCCTCTCGCCTCTCGCCTCAGGCGCCAGTAAGGTTGAGCGCCTTGAGTCCGCCTTAACGCCTTGACTACACTGGATCCACCCCAGATCGTCGACCGAGATCGTCGCTATGGATAAAAGACGTACCTTCAAGTTGAAGATTAGAGATCTAGAGATCCTTGGCAAGGTGAAGATCTTCCATGCGTTGTCGTCTCCCGCAGATTCGATGGGTCCTCTTGAGTCACTCAGATTCACGATGGCAACTCTATTGACGTACGTGTAGGGACTTCACCCTTTTACACCCTTATATAAGTTGTGGGAACCAATGGGAACACCACATCAAGGCATCCAATAGGTATCAGGTGCACATGAGAATGAGTTTTGGTTTACCACCAACCCGTCAAGCCTCTTGGTTGAGTTGCCCGATCTGACTAAGACCGTGACAACCAATCCGGTCCACGTTGTTCAATAACTCTCCAGTAAAGGGCCATAAGAAAACCAACAGCTTTCTATCATTATTTTGTGTGTCCTTAACTTGTTTAGAATATTCTTATAGATTTAATTAATTGACATGGTCCACAATATACTTGTAGCCTATACATTAATATTTTTTTTTTTGACAAATACCTATACATTAATGTTGAACATGACAAACAAATGAATTCCTTACAGTTGGCATTGTCCAGATCATCTTGATCTGTATCAGTAAGCAGTCAATTTTCTCTCTCTTCCTTGCGTAACTTTGTGGATGACATTCTTGATGTAGTTGATATTTTGATATTCTTGATCAGGAAATTCCCGACTGCCCACTCACCTATATACTAGACGACTCCTAGTATCGAATTGAAAACATAAATTGTGTGCAAATAAATGTAGGTTTTCTGTTAGAGCGGCAGATTTCTTGATCTATCACCAGCTCTTGAGAATCTAGTTACATATTTCACTTGGGAATTGATGTTACCAACCGCCCCCCTTTTGGTTAGCCACCTCTTGACATGTGGCATTCGGTTTCCAATGTAAAAAAGTATCATAGCGGGGAACCAGCTACTGGTGACAAACAGTTAATGCGGCTTACCGGGTGGGAGATGGATAAATTAGCAATCAGTACAGCAGGTATAAGGATGGATTAACAAAAAGTGAGTGGCGATGTCAATCGGATCTCTTAATTGTTTATCATTCTATCCTCAAGTAGTGTATCTGTACTGTGATGATGTCTCTATATCAATGTGTGTATGATTTTTTAACACTTAAATTTATTGAAAAGGGTTCAGTAAAGTAATTTCCTTACTGTTACAGGGATAGGAACACTGGGATTTGGGATGAAGTATCGATTCATATAAGCGGGGTGAGTTCTTATCAAACGCCCTCTCCCATATTCCCTAATTCTTTTATTTGAGCTACATTTATGATACAAAAGGTATTAAAAAATTTATCTACATACTACAATGGAATGCAGTAATTTGTTGCAGTAAACTACAAACCTGATTAGTTTCTTAAATGTTGCTCTTTGCTTCAATAACATTCCACATCTATGTTTGTGGTTTTCCTGCAACGCATTTGAATAAGAAAAAACAAAACATGGGTTAGCATTTCTTTAAGTATATATTTTGGGCTACATGTGTATGTTTTGTTTGCATGCACGCATGCATCCTGTTTCTTCAAGTTATTTATATCTGTTGTGATATTTTTCTCTTCCATGAACTAATGTATGAAGTCGTTTGAATTATTATTGCATATTTCTGATGTACATTGATATTTTTGGTGAATGCAGCCCGTGAAAATTGCTGATCCTCACTTGGTTTCATCATTCTTTGACATGTTCAAGAGAGCTTATCTACACACTACTTTAGAGTTGGAAAATAAAAGTTCATTGCTTGCAGAGTGCACATTGACTCTCCAAGTAACAACTGAACTAGAGGGAAACATTTGCTTGGTTGAACAAAATCAGTCTCATGAGTTGTCAATTCCTCCAGGATCACTTATTCAATATACGTTTCCTCCAGTAAGTGTGATTTCCTATTTTACTTGAGTAAGCTTTTTCAAGAATTTATATCTCACCATTCCAATATCATCAGTTTTTTTCTCCATTCCTATAGCTGTAAGAAAACACTGAGTTAACCATGTATCAAAAATATCTTAAGGGATGTCAGGGGAAAGTGTTTGTCTTTGCTTTTGTTGAACACTCTCTTTTCGAGTGAATTTGATAGCTTAGGCCATTTATGTGCAAGACTTGGTTGTTCTTCTTGTTGTGTTGTTTACTTACAATTTTAACATTGTTCTTATAGTCACCACATAGGTACAACTGTACAACCCTCATGGCATATCATGGACTAGTGTATATCCAATTGGTTTCTTGAATTTGCAGAAAGTATTTAAGTGTAGTGTATCATGACTGTGTTGGTTACTGGCTGGCATAATGAGTGACACCACTGTTTTAAAACTCGGTAAAACCTGGCCGAGTCGGACCAAGTTGACTCGACTAGTCAAGATTTCGAGTCGAGTTATTGGGCTGAGTCGGACCGAGTTGGGATAAAACTCGGCCAAGTCAGACCGAGTTTACTCGAGTAACTCGACTCGGCTTGATTTCAAGGCGAGTCCAAGTTTCGAGTTTTTGAACACTGAGTGAATCCTACCTACTCATACTGACACTCTGCCTACAAAGATACACGAGACTGTTGAAAAGTTCTCTATTCACACACTATAGTTTGGTAGGCAAAATTATTCTCTTGGATTCGGTTGGTAAACCTATTTTTTGGCTTCTAGGTTACTTCCTATGAAGCACGGATACTCCAAAAAGCCTGAAGTACCCGCACCGGATACGTATCGGACACGGATACGGCTCGGATACGGCCCGGATACGTGTCCGATACGTTTCGGGCGTATCCTGAAATTAAAATCCCTAAAATCTGCTCGGATACGTCTCGGATACGGCTGGGATACGGGAGGGATACGGCGGGGATACGAGAGGGATACGGCCGGCTGGGGCGGGCTTGGGTTAGCGGGTTGAGTTCGTTTTTTTTTAAAATCTGTTCAGCCGCTACTGTACAGTGTTATCTTATCAGTGTTATTGGGTTTTAAAAAAAAACCCGATAACCCAAACCTGACTTTAAAACCCACCCCACCCCACCCTGTTTCTTCTGTACAGGGCCGGTGGTACACGAGCGAGAGGAGAGGGAGAGCGGAGAGGTGAGGCGACAGCCCGTCGCCGTCGTCGTCGCCTGACGCAGTCGCCGTCGCCAGTCGTCCGCCGCCTGACGCCGTCGGCTCGTCGCTAGTCGTCCGTTGCCTAACAGCTGAGAAGCCCTATCCTGTCGCCTGACGCAGCTGCCGTCGCCGTCGCCAGTCGTTCGCCGCCTGACGCCGTCGCCCGCAGCACGTCGCCTAATGCCAGCCGTGTCCCTCACAGCCCCATCTCTCTCCCTCTCCCTCACAGCCCCATCTCTCTCTCTCTCTCTCTCCCTCCCTCTATCTCTCTCCCTCACAGTCACAGCCCATCTCTCTCTCCCTCACAGCCCCATCTCTCTCTCCCCCTCAGCCCCATTTGCAGCCTCTTGAACCTGCCGCCAGGATCTGCAAGTATGCAATAACCTCAATCAAAAATACAGTGAAAATATTATAAGGCAATTATGAAAAATTCATTAAATTTTTTTTTCTAACCCTTAATTACAGCAATTAATAGTTCATTTAAATTGAATTTAATGATGAAGTCGCATGATTAGCTAATGCTTACCTTATTGGATAATAAATTAAAATTTTAGTAATTTATTTAATATTTATATTTAAAAAATAATAATTTATTGCCGTATCCTTAGCCGTACCCGTGTCCTACTTTTTTGATATTTGCCGTATCGCTGTACCCGTATCGTATCGTACCCGTATCCCGTATCCGTATCCGTGCTTCTTAGGTTACTTCAGTGAGTTCCTAGTGAGGAATAGACTTGTTTTGAACAATCAAATAAGATTTTAACTCTTCGATGTAGCATTTTAATTTGTGGTAAACACATGTTGCTAGTAGATATCCCCATAGACATGAACTGAAATGTTAAAAAGAAATCTAGCAATTGATTCACTAAAATTAGCATTATATTCAATTTAAGAAATTCAAAACAAATACAATGACTTATTGATGCAGAATGGACTACAAGTCCTAAAAAAGCATGATTCTCACTTTGGATGAAGAATTTAAGATTTGGGAAGGTGCAGAATTTTAGGACAGCAGAGGGTTTTTTTTTATCTTTTAACTAAGTTCAATTTTCCGGATTGCTACGAAACTTGGTGGGTAGGTAGGTATGGATGTTAGGAAGGTTGTGTATAAGTTTCGACTTGATCGGACTGTTGGATGTGGAAAGATCAAGAAATTACCAGATCTGGACTGTGTTTCCAGATTTGGGAATTTGTCGAAATTAGGGTTCAATTCGATCCTACAAATTGGGGCATTTTATATGGGAGTGTCTAGGGTTTAAATGGACTTTTTTAGTATCAAGTTTGAAGGATTTCAGACAAGATATATTATGGTTTCAGATGGATTTAAGGTTCATCTGGAGGTATTTCTAAGGTTTTCGATGAAAGTGGATGATGATGGAACTCGGGGGGTGGAGGTTAGTGATGGGATGGGGATAACTACCGATCTCTCGCCGGCGATCTACTCTGAGCTGACGAGCCTCTTACTCTTCTTTCCATTCTCAGGAAAGCGATAATGCAAAAACTGTAGGCGATTTTCAGCAAAAGGGAAACTCATTCATTCATAATTTGATTACAATAAGAAGGCTTAAGGCCTTTAAATAGGAAAGAAAAGATAAAAAAAAAAGATAAAGCTTACCTAATCCAAAAGATTTGAATCTAAACAAATCTTTCCTAATAAAAGATAAAATTTTTCCTAACGAAAGAATATTTGAATCAAAACAAATCCTTCTTAACAAAAGATGATTTGAATCTAACCAAGTTCTGTAAAAATCCTTATTTTAAAATACCATAATTAATAAATCCGAAAATAAATATTTTCAGATTAAAGTAATATTTTTCGGAATAAAATTATTATGTTATTCTGAGAATAATATTTTATTATAAAAATATTAATTTCAATTTTTAGTAATTCTGAAAATTAATTTATATTTGGAAAATGCTTGGTGATTCTCTGAGCACTTCGAGATCATTTCCATTAAGAAAATCGTATGATGCATTCCGTATCATTAACCCCCACTTCGAAAAGAACTCGACCACGAGTTCCACTGTTAGGAGATGACGGCTAGGGTTTGGAGAGAATGGGATCCATCTTATTGAGGGACTGAAGCCCAATATATATGTACATGTATACACACACAACCCGACCCGACTGTACAGATAACCCGACCCATCTCTATACATTAACACTCCCCCTCAAACTTACGGTGGATCATAGACCGAGAGTTTGCCGATAAAATGCCGGAAGCGAGCAATCGTAAGGGGCTTCGTCAGAAAATCAGCAGTCTGCTCCGATGATGGAATGAATGACAAGGAAATGGTGTGGTCTTGAAAGTCCTGGCGAACATAGTGACAATCAGCCTCAATATGTTTTGTCCGCTCATGGAAGACCGGGTTGGTAGCAATCTGAATAGCACTCCGGTTGTCACAGAAGAGAGGCGTCGGTCCGGATATCACAACTCCCAGGTTGAGTAGAAGGCGGCGAAGCCAGACAATCTCTGCGGTGGTGGAAGCCATAGCCCTGTATTCGGCTTCGGTGCTGGAGCGAGCAACAGACTCCTGTTTCTTGCTTTGCCAAGAAATGAGAGAATCACCAAGGAACACACAGTATCCGGTAGTAGAACGGCGAGTGGCTACTTCTCCTACCCAATCTGCATCGGAGTAGGCACGCAGCACCAATGGAGAGGTGGAGGGAAAAAGTAGTGTGCGAGTGATGGTGCCTCGGAGGTAGTGGATAATCCGAAGGAGTGCTGCATAGTGAACCGAACGAGGAGTCTGAACGAACTGACTGACAATGCCAACAGCATGGGCAATGTCTGGCCGGGTCATAGTGAGGTAGACGAGCATTCCAACCCATGGGTGTGTCAGCAGTGCGAGAGTCATCCTGGAGTGGCTCACCATCTGTAGAAAGAAGCTTCAAATTGAGCTCCATGGGTGTGTCAGCAGTGCGAGAGTCAGTAAGAACAGCATCAGCAAAGATGTCAGAGATGCACTTTTGCTGGGAGACCAACAGACCACGAGCTGACCGGACAATCTCGAGACCCAAAAAGTAGCGAAGAGGGCCCAGATCTTTCATCTCAAATTGACTTTGGAGGTGGCGCTGAAGGGACGCTATGGTGGCACTGTCATCCCCGGTGATGATCATATCATCCACATAGAAAAGAAGAACTGCAATACCCTGACTGAAGGAGCGAGTGAACAGGGCATAGTCAGAGTGGCGCTCAACAAACCTGGCGGCCAGGACTGCACTGCGGAATCGCTCAAACCAGGCACGAGGGGCCTGCTTGAGCCCATAGATGGCTCGGCGCAAACGACAGACGTGACTAGAAGGAGCAGGGACGTCCGGTGGAGGAGCCATGTATACCTCATCTGAGAGATCACCGTGGAGAAATGCGTTGGTCACATCCATCTGATGTAGGGGCCACCCTCGAGCAGCTGCCACAGCTAAGAGGGTGCGAACGGTAGTCATCCGAGCCACTGGAGCAAATGTCTCCTCGTAGTCAATCCCATACTCCTGGGAGAAACCACGAGCAACAAGGCGCGCCTTATGCCGCTCAATGGACCCATCAGGTCGAGTCTTGATTTTGAAGATCCATTTGCAGCTAACAGAAACCACGCCAGTGGGACAAGGAACCAAATCCCACATCTGAGTCCGCTGAAAGGCCTCAAGTTCGACTGACATGGCCTGTCGCCACTCTGGGTGTACAACTGCCTCACAGTATGACTGGGGCTCCTGGTGGGTGTGAAGGGCTGTAAGAAAGGCCTGGTAGGACGGAGAGTAGGAGACAACAGAGTGTCCAGAAGTGTCAGGAGAAACAGGAGTAAACACAGAGTAACCAAACCTGTCAGGGGAATAGTCATATCTGTCAGGAGGGTGATGTTCGCGCGAAGGGAGCGTCGAACAGGACTAGGATCTGCGGCCGGAGAGGTGGGAGCAGCTGCAGGCAAAGTAGTACTAGTGGAGACAGTCTCGGTGGGAGGAACTGTGGAGCGACGAACGTAGACACGCGTGACAGGTGGTGGTGGTGGAGGTGACGGGGGAGACGGGGGAAAGGGAGGTGGCGGGGGAGGTGGAGGTGGAGGTGATGGAGACAGGAGAGGCGAGGAAGGTAGAAGAGGCTCAACCGGGAAGGTGGGCATGGGAGCAGGATACGGAGGTAGGAAGGGGATGGTGAGAGGGGGTGACGGCGTAGAAGATGACGTAGATGGTGAGGGAAGATCCCGGGACTCAATGAAAAAGTACGGGACATCCTCTACAAAGGAGACGTGACGAGAGGCACGGATCCGGCGAACCAAGGGATCGTAGCACCGATATCCCTTGTGCTCCTGGCTAAGTCCTAAGTGAACACGCCTAACAGGCCTAACAGAGAGTTTGGTGCGCTCATGGGGAGGGAGGAGGACGAAACACGTGCATCCAAAGGTACGAAGAAGAGAGTAGTCAGGAGATGTGGAGTAAAGCTGCTCGTATGGGAAAACACCAGAGATGGAGGACAGAGTGATATTGATGAGGTGAACAGCGGTCAGGACAGCTTCCGCCCAGTAGGAATGTGGAACATAAGTAGAGCTCGTGCTGTCTCGAGAACATGGCGATGTTTGCGCTCGGCGACTCCGTTTTGTTCATGGGTGGGGGACACGACTGTTGGTGAAGAGTGCCGTGAGTCTGAAGGATCTCACGCATCTCAGAGGAGAGATACTCCTGGGCACAATCAGACCGAAAAGTCTTAATGCGTCGACCAAACTGGGTGTGAAGCATAGTAGTGAAGGTCCTGTAAATATGAGGAATCTCGGAGCGGCGACGCATGAGATAGACCCAGGTGCAGCGGGAGTAATCATCTATGAAGCTCACATAATACAAAAAACCAGTAAAAGAGGCAATTGGAGTAGGACCCCACACGTCAGAGTGCACGAGGTCAAAAGGATCGTTGGAACGGGAAACACTATTAGAAAAAGAAAGAGCAAGGTGCTTTGCTAATCGACACCCAGTGCAGACAGAGAGAGAGGAGAAGGACACCCGACCCAAAGCGTCAGAGCGAAAAACGCTTTGGAGTCGATCACTGGATATATGACCTAACATTCTGTGCCACAAATCAGCATCAGAGGTAACGGACAGAGCCGACGGAGTGGAAGTGGGAACCTGAAGGTGATCCAACTGATAGAGTCCCCCTGCTCTACGACCCAGCCCAACTCTCTGACCCGTCCGTGGATCCTGCACAGAACAAAAAGTAAATGTAACTATCAGGCCCGAGTCACAAAGGGAACTAACAGATATTAAGTTAATGTTTAAGCGGGGAGCAAGGTGAACTCGAGGTAAGGTTAGGCGACCAGTGGGATCGGAGGCAGGGGTGATGGATCCACACTGCGAAATGGGTACACGAGTCCTGTCAGCAGTGTGGATGTAAGGTGGCAGGAGGCACCCGAGTCAAAGATCCATGGAGCTGTAGTACCCGGAGTGGCAGAAAGACTGTGATCTGTCGAAGAGCTGGTGGAGGCGAGGTATCGAAACAGTAGCTCCTCAAAGCGCTGGAGGCGGTTGGAGTAAGATCGAGACTGAGCAAAAGTACCCAGAGTAGCAGAGAGATTGTGATCTGTCGAAGAGCCGGTAGAGGCGAGGTATCGAAACAGTAACTCCTCAAAGCGCTGGAGACGGTTGGAGTAAGACCGAGACAGAGCAGGAGTGGTGGCAGTCGGTGCTGGAGTAGGGCGATCAGCGGCAGCAGCAGTCCCGCCATCATGGTTGAGGGGACCCTGACGACGTCCACAGTTGACTGACGTGGTGGAGGGATGTGGCCCGAGAATACCATCAAAACGAGGAGACGGAGGGACTCGACGATCAGCTACTGTGTGTTGGCAGTATGGAAGCCGAGAGATGTTGTATGAAGCCATACCCCTGAAGTACGAGGGCGAGCCGGCACAAGGGAGGTCCCGGGCAGTTCGGTATAGAGGAGACGGACCGGAGGAGGGCCAGGGGAGGAGCGGTGGGGCGATGGGGGGCAGCAGGGGGTATAGGAGGGGGGCGGTGTGGGCTGCAAGAGGTGCAGAAGGGGGGGGGGGGTGTCAGGGGGTGCAGGAGGGGGCGGCGGGTGCTTCAGGGGATGGCGGGGGGGTCGGAGGGGCTGTAGGGGAGGTTCTGTTGGAAGAGGAGGGGCACGGGGTGCTGCAGGAGGTGCAGAAGGGGGGCGGCGGGGCTTCAGGAGGTGCAGGAGGGGGGGGACGGTGGTTGCTGAAGGTGCAGGAGGGGGCGGCGGGGCTGCAGGAGGTGCAGGAGGGGGCGGTGGGGGCTTCCGGAGTGCTGAAGGGGGGAATCGGGTGTAGGAGGGTGCTGGAGGGGCTGCCGGAGGGGGTATCGGGTGCAGGAGGGGGCTGGAGGGGCTGCCGGTGCGGGTGAGAAGGGAATTGGGTGCAAGCGAGGCTGCCGGAGTGCTGGAGGGGCTGCCGGAGGGGGGAATCGGGTGCTGGAGGGGCGGCGGGGGCTGCAGGAGAGGGCGACGGGGGCTTCCGGAGTGCAGGAAGGGCTGCCGGAGGTGGGAATCGGGTGCAGGAGGGTGCTGGAGGGGCTGCCAGAGGGGGGAATCGGGTGCAAGAGGGGGCTGGAGGGGCTGCCGGAGGGGGGAATCGGGTGTAGGAGGGTGCTGGAGGGGCTGCCGGAGGAGTCGCCTTCACCGCAGAGAAACCCTAGAGCTCTGATACCATGTTAGGAGATGACGGCTAGGGTTTGGAGAGAATGGGATCCATCTCATTGAGGGACTGAAGCCCAATATATATGTACATGTATACACACAAAACCCGACCCGACTGTACATATAACCCAACCCATCTCTATACATTAACATCTACGAAGTCACTTTGAAATGTAGCCACCTTCCGAATCCTATGCAAAAAAGGTGTTGGCGTTGAGCTTGTAGTCTGGGACCCTGGACTGGGACAATAGTAGCACAAATTGTTGATAATGGGTCCTTAGGCTGGCTGATGTGCTAGTTTGGAGAAAGATATCACGCCCAAGTGAGATCAAAGAAGCAACCGAGTCGGAGATGGAAAGTCTAGCCCGATAGAGTCGATAGTCGGAGTTAACGTGCTAAAGTAGACATCCGGCGACAGCTTGGCTGGTAGGAAGTCCTCTACTGAAGGAGTTGGTAGAAAGTACACCACATGTAGTGGTAGAGGGTCCATCGTTGGCGGTTGCTCCACTGTCAAACATGTCATCAAGCTTAGGCATGGGAAGCCTATACTTGACAGTGATTTTGTTGATGGCTCGGCTATCGACACACATCCTCCAGCTGCCATGCTTCTTAGGTGTGAGAAATGCAGGGACAACACATGGAGCCATGCTTTTCTGTATGAAGCATTTCCATATTAGCTCATCTACCCGACACTTCAACTCAGTATGTTCCGTTGCGTTCATCCCAAGGTTCGAAGTTTTGTTCGAAACCGATCCGGATCGGCCGGATCAGATCGGTTTTGGTTGGGTCCGGTCCCAAAACACCCGGGTTTCGATGATTTCAATAGGATCGGTGGGGATAAGAAGGGAATTAGAGGGGATCGACACCAGATCGGAGGGGATCGAGCGAAACTTTGGGTTTCGGACGAAACTAGAGAAAAAAAAAAAGGAGCGGAGGAGGAGAAGAGTCGGTTGCCCGCCGCCGTTGCTTCCACCATCGCTGCCCGTTGCCGCCGCCGTCATCGCCTTACAAGTGAGCAGGTAGTCCTTTCTCTCTCTCTCTCTCTCTCTCTCTCACTGTGTGCAGGTACTCCCCTCTGTTTCTCTTTCTCTCTCTTTAACCCTAACCTGACCAACCCACCCTTTCCCAACTCACTCAGTTATGTATATAACTTATAAGTTATATAATTTATAACTTATAAGTTATATAACTTATAAGTTATACTGTTATATAACTTATAAGTTATATTAATAACTTATAATATAAAATTCATTATAATATATGTAATGTTATATAAATTAGAAAAATTCAAAAAAAATACTCGAAAAAATCAGAAAAAATTAGGAAAAATAGAAAAAAAGGTAGAAAATTAGAAAAAAATATAAAAAATTACAAAAATTTAGAAACAAATCATATAATAATAATAATAATAAGGATAATTATAGTTTTTAATTATTTTTTTTTACTTTTAAATCGAAACCACCGAAACTTCGATCGAAACCGTGAAAATTGCCGAAACCAATCGAAACCGAGTTCTCAAACCTTGGTTTATCCTATAATGTGGCAAATTAGGTAATGGTGATGCGAGACCAAGTCAATGGCATGCCAGATAGCCCTCAAAGGAGGTAGGTCAAGTAATTCATCGGGGATGACATCAGAAAATGTTGATAATACCTGACTCACCTCTGGAGGAATTTTCTTCTCTTCCTCTGCAGGCGGCTCATGAACTTTGTTTGCAACAACTGCATAAACCATTCCAGGCCATTTACGTTCATGCGTAAATTGCTTCTTATTAAGCACATGCAAGGGTTTATCATTAGTTGCCTGTGGCTTATGTGGCTTTGGTTTGCTTCGTGTTTCCACTTTTGGTTGGGAAGAACTGCGCACTATTTACTTTCTATCATTCTTGAAAGCATAAGTGTTTATTCTTTCATAATGGATCGCATCTCAGTCATATAGTCATGGTCTCCCTAGCTAACAATGTACAACGTTCATGGAGAGAACATCACACCAAATTTGGTCTGTATAGATGGCAATTTTAATAGGGACCAAACAACACTGTCTAACATGCATGGTGATTTTATCCACCCAAGACACCTTACAGGGCTGAGGATGTGGCCCAAACTTTAGATTCATCATTTCCAATGCAAGCTTGGAGACTACATTCACGCAACTACCACTATCAATGATGACCTTGTTGTTTGTCTCACCATATATGATGTAGGTATGAAAATCGGTAGTATGTCTCCAATCATCCTCCCCTTTAGGTGTGGTCAAAATACATCACATGATGTTGAGGCATGCTCCCTCATCTACGTCATTGTCAAAATCCTCTGCTTCATATAGAATGTCCTCTAAACCTTCATCTTCCTAAATTTCACCCTCAACCAGGAGGGTTCTTTGAGTACACTAAGCAACATCCTCTCTTATGATACTTGAAACAAACCGGACCAATGTTGCTCTACCTAGAAGACTGGCATCAGCAATTTTCCTTTATAATCTGAAGGTGATTGAATAGAGGATTGCTTCCACGGGTGGTGCTAGGTGTAATGAAAGCAGGTCATTCTAGTGAAAGGTGTCTTTCCGTGTAAAAGTCCTACTACTATGCTGGAATTTCCGGGTAAAAGTCTCCCCGGCTTGATAGTCGAACCTCCTAGTGAAAGGTGCCTATAAAGCCTACTCATTATCATAAACCATGTTGTAAGCTTGTTCCAATTAATCAAGAGTATGTGGGAATAATTCTCTTTTCAGTTCTAGATTAAGCCCTACACAAAAAGACTTGTTGTTGTTAAGTATCCTCCAACCCGCATATAATCGAGAGATCATCGAACTTGCTCATGTATTCAGCTATTATCATGTTGTGTTCTTGACAGAGTATGTAGTTGATCCATGAATTGGGAGGTACTTTTCTTTCAATTTTCCTTCCATTACTACCCAATTCACAATAGGCACTCGATCTATCCTATCCCTCATGCGTTCAACATTGAGCCAATAAAGTTTGGTTTGTCACGACAACTTCATCTTGGTAAAACGAACTCGTTGGCTATCAGACATCTTGTACCACTCAAAGTAGCTCTCCATGTCTGCTAATCAATCAGTAAAGGCCTTCGGATCTATACGCCCATCAAAACTAAGGGCATCCACTTTGACTCTGTTCATCATGTCCACATCAGGGTCGCTACAGTGTCCTCGCCCACGTTAAAGCAATTCATCCCCAAAATCATCGTAATCATCCTCTCCCGCACCCTATTGATGTGCATCCGATGCATGATGTGCAAAAGGTGCGTGGACAGTGCTAGAACATGATGATGTGCTCGGAGTGGAGCATGTGCTCTCATGATGTGTATGCGAGCCCTAGGAAACTCTGTGTGATCTGCTCTCACATGTGGACATGGTGGAACATACCCGAGGCATCACCTTACATGCGATTTGCCCCAATGTTGTTCCCAGCTACAGTGTTTTCCCTTTCTGGTGAGGTAGTAACATATGGAACAATGTTCTCATCAGGATTTTCATGTGGTGCCTCTAATTGTGCAATCCGATTATCCGAGTATTAGAAATTTCCAATTCAGCTTCTAAGACATTAATCCTTTTTGCAGATTTCATCTATCATATCATTTCTCTGTCTATCAGTCCTACGTCCTCTATACAATTGATCCATTCGAGTTTCCATAGGATAAACCTATGCATACCAAATATTATGCATGACCATCTAGTAGAGGGCGACTAGGATGCTATGAGATGCAAGGAAAGATATGATCAAGCAGCCTAAGTTCTTTATGCTATGATGCAATCAAGAAATATCCCCAAAGCCAATGGTTTATATGCTTTGCAATTATATGATTTTTTGGAATTAACGTTTATAAACAAACAATGACAATTATAAGATGAATGAGAGATATTCAACTCAAGCTCAAGATATTCCAATAGAGAAATAAATTAAGATTAGAAAGACTATGCTTCGAAGATCCTCGGATGGATTGATTGGATAGGCGTTCATCGCAAATATCCACAAAGCTCCTCATTGATCTTTGTGCCATGCCCGGGGATGACGCAACACGAATTCGCCGCCGAATTGCTCATGGATCAACTCTGAAGCTTCATCACAAGTGCATATTTTAATGGCAACAGAGGGTAATTTAGGGTTTTTATCTAGCTATAATGATCGGATGGCGATGAAGTTTTAATGGATTATTATAAGTCTAGAGATGAGGGATCTATGGTCAAAATTTGGTTAAATTCGGATAAGAAATCTAGGGTTTCTAGGTTTTTCCCCAAATCTGGACCGGTTGCCAAGATTTGAAGTTTGGCTTCAATTGGTATTCAATTCGGTCGTAGGAATTGGGGTTTTGGTTTGCAAGATGGAAGGATGTTGGGGGAAGCTATAGGACCTATATTCATGGAATTCAGAGATGGTTTGAGGGGTTTGCGATAGATTCTATCATTCTAAGGTTTAGCTATAATGATTTCTAAGTTTTTGATAGCGGAAGTCGATAAAAGGCGAGGGATTTGCGATGGTTTAGGGTTTTATCATGTAGATGATGATCAAATTGAGAAAACGAGAGTAAAAAAAATGAATCTTTATAAGGAAGCCTCACACCCCACTGAACTCGCTCCGAGTCTTTGGTTTCTTCACAATCTCTAAGCAACGGAGAAGACGAAGAACGAATTTCATCAACAAGCCTTTTAATTTTATTTAATAGCATAGAGATACATAAAAAGGAGGGGGCTTTAAATAACCCCCATGGAGCAATACTAACATGCAAGGGAGAGAAAGAGGGGACGAAGAATCGGCGGTTTGAGAGGAATCTCTCTCCCGTGCAGATACTGTTCACGTACGCCTGAAGGGGTTCTCTCAACCATACGGCATAATCTCCTTCTATTTTTTTTTCTCTGTTTATCTTCTCACTTATGTGTCGCGTGTCCAATGGGCCACTTAAAAATCCTATTACATCATAATAATGCCACATAGCCTTCCTCTGACGCTTAACTTAAATAACTATGATAAGACTACCGTTAGTACATGGAAAATAACGCAAACTAATAACAGACTAAGTAAACAAACGGTGTTCGAATCTGGATCTGTCTGAACTCTGAAGCAAACAAAAGTTCTAATCATTCTTTGCGACGTCTTCGCTGGGAAGTCTTCATATGATCCCCATCACAAGGTGTGACTATAACCTTACATTGAGTAAGAAGAATATTCTAGACAAAGTTATTGTTCTTTTCTCTTGCCATACCATCCTTGGTTAGTACACCGGGATTATGAACGAGATAAAAATTTGGAGAAGACTTCAACTGTTAGTGAGAATATATAAGGAGAGGTGTAGATCGAATAATTCTTGGGACATGTCGAGAAATCCAAGGCATACGAAAAGTCCTGAGGTCCATTAATGAAGTGTGTGCTCGCCACATAGGGGTGCATGTGATGGAATATTTTATTTTTATTCTTTCATTTTTTCCATGCTGGACTAATTCCCCCCTTGTAGGTATACATGAGCCATTTAGGAATGAATTCAAGACATCCATTGAAAAAGAAAAGTTGGGAAGACAAACCTTGGAATTTATGGAATAAGTTGGCTATTCCATGTGAAAGAAGGGAGTTGGGATGAATGAAAAATATATGGAGCTAATTTATAGTGTGTATTCACATTTTATATGCAAGAAATGTTAATTACCAAAGTGTCCAACTGCCTACACTGAATTCTCAATGGGAATGTGAAATTGTTTATCTTTCAAAAGATGTATGTTAAAAATAAAGGAAAAAGCAGTAAAGTTGTAGTGGTTGCCTCTTCTACAAGTGCGGGATTTATGAGAGGAAATTCAGTAAGGAGCGAGAGACAGATGCATGCTGATTCCAGACTCATGGTTGTTCTTGACATGTTGGGTGCTTTAGTGGATACACTGTTTTGAAAAAATTTCTTTTTTGCCCTTAGTTGTATCTTTTATCTTGTGGAGTTTTTACAAATTGTGATCTCACGGTGTTGCTATGTAGGATCTTTGGAAACTATATTCTAACCAAATACACACACCACACACACACTTGCTACACTCATGTCCACACAACCATATATACAATTACAAACATTCTCTATCACTGATTACACTGAAGGAGTATATATTACAATCTCTATACATGTATACATATATACATACACACATACATACGATCATACTTACAAAAAATGAATATTATATGTACATGACGGATACATATATTGACCATAATAGACTGCTATACTCTTTATAACAAGGTCGAACAAAATATGGAAAGTTGATCATAAGCAAAACCATAACAAACAAAATTATTTAGATTTGGTTATATAGAATTAATTGTTCACTAATAGTAAATACTACACGAGATTAAACCAAATCATTGCACATGTCTACCTTATATTTATGCAATCCTTTCGTTTTATATCAAAGCTGAACTGAATGCTTTTTCAATCTTTTGATGTCAACAACCTATTGTTATGGCCCAATTTTTATTATTTGTTTGGTTAAAAACTAGACTGATTTATCTTCATTCATTTGCTTATGTGTAGTAATAAAAGGGTATGTACTCACGTCCAAGCAAAATATTATTGGTTGTATAAGAGAGAATAATGTAATAAACAATAATCTGGGTACCACTATTGGGTATTACTCATACATTCTAGTCGACGTCCTCGCTTAGTTAAGTTTGTCATGCATGATTCTCACCTTGTTAACTACTTGCCAGATGTTCTTTTATAAACCCAATTTGTGGTGGCCGAATGGTATGGGCAAGCAGTCCCTATACAATGTTGCGATAACTGTTGATGTAAAGGGATTCGGAGAGTCTGACTCATGGAACCATCAATTTGGGTTCCGCAGGATTGAATCCACAATAGATGAGCATACTGGTGGAAGGTAAAGAAAAATTTATTAGATTTATGTTCATCTGAAAGATAATTTATATAAACTTTACGCTTATATGAGCTCCTTATCTGCAATTGACAGACTGTTCAAGGTGAATGGGCGACGTATTTTCATCCGTGGAGGCAACTGGATTTTGTCTGACGGGCTACTGCGACTGTCAAAGAAACGATACATGACAGACATAAAGTTTCATGCAGACATGAACTTTAACATGATCCGCTGCTGGGGTGGTGGATTGGCTGAAAGACCAGAATTCTACCATTACTGTGATGTCTACGGGTTATTGGTAAGGTTAATTGATTCTTATGACACATTCTTGATATCACCTGACCAACATGAGTGACTATAAAAGTAGAGATGTCTATGTCTGTAAGTTCTGAAAGATTGTTGATTAGATTATCATCATCATCATTCATGTCTTGTGACATAAAGATGGGGTCCCATATGGAACACTACACGGATTATGAAGGCTCCACAAGAAGAGTGGCCATCAACCCTCTACAATATGTACCAAAAACATGATGAAGGAAACTTGGCTAGAAGGGTTTGCCAAGAAACCTAGGACAGTCTTTGGTTAGGGAGACTTATCATTGACAAAATATAAGCTGGTGCAATTAGGGAGTAACCCTACAAATTTCTCCAAGACTAGGAAAGATTGTAGACAAAAAAGGTAGAAGGCGTGATTTGATATTGGGAATTTCATTAATCTTTGTAGCACAAGGTTATAAAATATAAACCATAGTGTGGAAGTGAAGCAACAGTCCTACATGGTGTATAAAATCCAATCACTCAATTATTACATTTGGAACCCCAAATAGATTGATTAACTTTTGGGTTCGGGCATGTAAAATAGGTACGGATATGATTTAAGTGAACATCAGTCTTATCATGTGTGGCAAGCATATGCGGTCAGCAACTATAAACTATAAAGTAGCATATATGGGTGGCACATATGCGACCAAAATACAATAGGAGCACATAGTAATCATTTAATTGCATGTGACCTCATAGTGTTCTGTATGGCTGCATGCAGTTGGCTGGAGTACGCTTCACTTTTGGGTCGCCTGCCATCATGCAGTTTTGATGCGCATGGGTTCACTGACCGGGGCCGACCAACTGGTGAAGATTTGAACTCCCATGGGATGAACCCTGATCCCTAGGGGGATGCCACGTAAACTTAGCTACCCAAAAGTTGGCAAACTAGTTGGCTACCTAGCATTTCATTTTTTCCTATAACCTTATATGGTCAATAGGTTAGAGCCAAAATTGAATCACAACTGTCTGACCGATGAATCACACTTAGCATGCAAAAGAACGGGTGTGATTTAGGTTTGGCTTCAATTTAAACCATTAATTAAATGAGGCGGGCGCCTTGCTTCGCCTAATATTCCTGTTGCCACCTCGATTCAGGCGAGGCGGTCTAGTCTCGCTTCACCTCACCTCTCGCCTCAGGCGGGCGCCTCGGGTCACCTTAACTACACTGTATTCAATTAACTAGACCCACCCTCACCCCACTCTACTAACAACATGATACCATAAAATGTGTTAATGTATATATCAGGTCGGGTTTATATATAGTCGGGTAGGGTTACTTGTGTATTGATGTATATATATATTGGACTTGAGTCCCTCAATGAAGATGATCCTCATTCTCTCCAAACCTAAGCCGTCATCTCCTAACATGGTATAAAAGCCCTAGGGTTCCTCCAAGGCGGCGACGATGACGACGACAACGACGACAACGACGACGACGACGAAGGCTGCCTCTCCAACGGTACCTCCTCCGACCACCACCGGCCCTCATCAACCGGCTCCCCCCTCTCCTTCGCCGATCCCCATCAACTGGCTCCCCCCTCTCCCACCCGGCACCACCCCACCCGGCCCCTCTCCTCCTCCTCCATTCTGACCACACCCGGCACCTCCTCCATCACCCGATTCCACCTGCTACTCCAACCTGCTCAAGCAGGTCCCTCGTGCTTGGTTTGAGCGATTTTGCAGTATTGTACTTGCTCTATTGGTTTTGTAGAGCGATACTCTAAATATGGCTTGTTCATTCGTTCCTCTAGTCAGGGTCTTGCTATTATGTTCCTATTTATGGATGATATGATCATCACCGGGGACCACAGTGTCACCATCACTTCACTCTAACGTCACCTCCAGAGTCAGTTCGAGACTAAGGGTCTGGGCCCTCTTCGGTACTTTCTTGGACTTGAGATTTTCGTTCAACTCGTAGTTTGTTAATCTCCCAGCAGAAGTACATCACCGATATCCTTGCCGATATTGCTCTCACTGACTTTTGCACTGTTGACATGCCCATGGAGCTCAACCTGAAGCTCCTCCCTACCGATGGTGAGCCTCTCTGAGACGTTCCCAGATACCAGAGATTAGTTGGGATGCTAGTCTATCTCACCATGACTAGACCAGACATTGCTCATGCTGTAAGCATTGTCAGTTAGTTTGTTTAGGCTCATTGCTCTGTTCACTATGCAGTAGTACTCAGGATCATCCGCTATCTTCGGGGGACTATCACTCGTTCACTACTTCTGTCGTCCACCTATACTGTAGTGTTACGAGCCTACTCTGATGCAGACTGGGCAGGAGATGTTGCTACTCACCGTTCCACCACCGGCTACTGTGTGTTCCTTGGCGACTCCTTCATTTCGTGGTGCAGTAAGAAACAAGAGTCCGTTGCTCGCTCCAACACCGAAGCCGAATATAGGGCTATGGTTTCCACCACCGCAGAGATTGTCTGGCTTTGACACCTTCTACTCGACCTGGGAGTTATGATGCCCGGGGCCATCCCTTTTTTCTGTGACAACCGGAGTGCTATCCAGATTGATAGCAACCCGTTTTTCCACGAGCGGACTAAACACATCGAGGTTGACTATCATTATGTTCGCTAGGAGTTTCTCGCCCACATCATCTGCTTGCTATTCATTCCCTCTACGGAGCAGACTGCTATTTTTTCACAAAGTCCCTTACGATTACTCGTTTTCGTCATTTTATCAGCAAACTCTCAATACATGATCCACTGTGAGTTTGAGGGGGAGTGCAAATGTATATATCGGGTTGGGTTTATGTACAGTCGGGTAGGGTTACTTGTGTATTGATGTACATATATATTGGGCTTGAGTCCCTCAATGAAGATGATCCTCATTCTCTCCAAACCTTAGCCGTCATCTCCTAACAAAATGAATGAATGATGTTGCGATATATCTCAAAGCAAGATGGTCAAAAATGTCAATTGTCTACAACATTCGCCTAGTTATACAACTATACCATCGAAATTTGTCGAAATAGTAATCATGACTCTTACCTTTTTATTATTTATGCAATTATAATGGCTAGCCTTACACGCCAAAATCGCCATACCTTCTTTAGGCTCTTTTACTCTTGAACTCAGGTAGTCTAAGAATCCATGTTATGAGTATGATCATTATAGGATTCTAACTGATAAGAATCTTATAGTGTGCGAATATTGTACCTATCACCAATTTTAGGATTGCCTTATACTGACAACCCTTTTCCCATTCTCCTAGAGCTAATACAAGAGCATGACCTTGCATTACTCCTAAACTAAAAAAAAATTGGCAAGTGCATTAAGAAGACTTCTAGGAGGAAGCATGACGAAGTTGCAATGGATGAGGAGTACATGGATGGGGTACTAAAGGTGACACTAATAATGAAGCCCCTGCATCCACAGACGCTCAAGGCCGCCTCCTCCATTACCAAGAAACTAGTGGTAGTGGACCTCTAGACCGCTGCTATAAAATATTTCTTTAAGATATGGTTGACCAAAGGGCAAAGGGTGAAGTCCCAACCCCGATACATTGGAATAGGAAGTAGGAAAAGCACATTCCAACTCATTCTCAGATGGGCCAATCAAGTTAACTTCGCTATCAATGCCTTTAAGCTAAAAGGCTTCAGTTGTATGGTTGAAGCTATTATATAGTGTGGTCTGAGGCTATAACCACCCTTTTACTATGAGACTAGGCCTAGGAAGCATGAACATTTCCCTAGGCTCCCCGTACCCGTGTCGGATACTGACACTCGTCAAGCACGTGCTGGACACCCACCAGACACACGTGTGTCGTGTCCCTTGTGCTTCCGGGAGCCGAACACGGCCGGACACTTGTCGGACACGGCGGGTTGACGGGCTGTTCGATATAAGATCGGGTCACAAGCTATTGTGATTCAGTTTTGGCTTCAACCTATCTGATCCTTTGAGGTTATAACCTCAGGGGATCAGATAGGTTGAAGCCAAAACTGAATCGTAGTCATTCTTTTGCATCCCATTTGGGTCTGAGTGTGATTTACTTGTCAGGCTGTTGTAACGGACGATTACGATTCAGTTTTGGTTTTAGATAGGTTGAAGCCAAAACTGAAACACAACCGTTCTTTTTCATGCCATTTAGGGATGTGTGTGATTCATCGATCGGGGTTGGGTGTAACTAACGGTTGCGATTCAGTATGCATTAAATTTTCATTTTAGTTGTTTTCTATGAGGTTCTTTCGATTATTGAAATATAAATATAAATTATAAACACATATAAAATATAAATATAAATATTAATTTATTTTGCTGTGTCCTCGTCGTACTCGTGTCCTTTTTTAGGATTTACCGTGTCGTGTTGTACCTGTGTCCCTGTACCAATGTCAGTGACTCAGTGCTTCTTAAGACTAGACAAACTTGCCTAAATGAAGAGGTAGAGTGTTACAGCCTTAGGGCTACACACCTTTCTGGCAAAGTTTGTAAGTGCAAACCTATTCAGTGGGTATTGTAAAATCCTGTGAGTTGGGACACTGTCATTGCATTCGCAACCCATTGAAAACTTGAAATCCGGCACAGTGACAGACGAAGAATCTAATTGCCTTACTCGCTCACCCATGTAGCCCTATTATTAATTTTATACTTACGTTGTGAAGGATTTATGTTAAGGTTGATTTTATCAAAATTGTTTTTGGATTTACATGATCTGAAGCAATTTTATCATCACGTTTTTTGAAGTTCTGATAGATTGTTAAAAATGTAATATCAAAATCCATTTTTTATAATATTTAATAGCTCAGAGATTTGTAGCAATTTATCAGAAATGATGGTTGTGTCCCCACGAGGACCAACACTTAGGAAAATTGTCGAACTGTTGGAATACCTAAGTACCACTGTGTGGTGTGCACTAGGGTTGCGTACGCCATGAAGTGGTGTGCAACTCCTAGATGTGGTGTATACTACATTTGGTAACGATGGGGATCTAAGTAGCCTAGGATAACCTTTCAAAAAAAAAAAATATTCTAGGATCAGAAAGCAGAACACAAATCAGCAATAAGAGACCACCTGGAGCACCGATGATCATCTTTGACCGTGGATTTATGAGATATGGAGTGTACACCGTTCGATCATTCGGACACAGAGTTTCCACCATTGGATCGAGAGGATCATCAGTGTGCAGCCTTGATTGTTTGGATGACCCTCCGCCACCATCAGATATTTTGGTCATCATGAGGATCATCATGTGGAGTTGTTAGATCGCCGGTTCGAGACTTTGATTGCCCTATTCGGAGCATGATTTATGGAGATCACCATTGATGGGTGCGATTTCATCATCATCAAATTGTGTTCAATTATTTCTCAAATATTTAGTTCTCATTTCTCTATTGTAAAGCAATTAACTTGATATGATGTACATCTTACCCTCCATCCGTTCTCTCATACTTCATCCGGAATATTTGTTGATGGAAAAGTTGACAGTTATAGATGGATATGTTACTAAGGTTTGCAGTAGATACTTATCAGAGACATTTTCTGAATATTTCCAGGTGTGGCAAGAGTTTTGGATTACAGGAGACTGCGATGGACGAGGTGACCCTGTCTCCAATCCCAATGGCCCTTTGGACCATGACCTTTTTCTGCTCTGTGCAAGGGACACTGTCAAGCTCCTAAGGAATCATGCTAGCCTTTGTCTTTGGGTTGGTGGCAATGAGCAAACCCCACCAAAAGATATTAACTCAGCTCTAAAGTATGACTTGAGGCTCCATCCTTTGATCCAATGCTGCGGTGGAATCACTGCTTCAGTTGAAGGTTTGCCCGAGTCAGATGACCCAAGTCTTTATCTCGACGGAACTCGTGATTACATCCAAGGGTCATTATGGGAAGGTTTTGCAAATGGGAAAGGTGACTTTACTGATGGCCCTTATGAAATCCAAAATCCAGAAGATTTCTTCAGAGATGATTTCTACAGCTATGGGTTCAACCCAGAGGTCGGCTCTGTGGGGGTGCCCGTTGCAGCTACAATGAGATCCACAATGCCGCCGGAAGGATGGCAAGTGCCATTGTTCAAAAAGCTACCCAATGGCTTCATAGAGGAAACTCCAAACCCAATGTGGGACTACCATAAATACACTCCATACTCGAAGCCAGGGAAAGTCCATGATCAGATTGGCCTGTATGGGCACCCAAGTAACCTCGATGACTTTTGTGAGAAGGTGACCCAAAAATCCTTGAAATAGTTTACGCTAGTATGACTTTTACCGGGCTTCCCTGCTAACAACTCCTGTTTTATTTATGTTTTTAATCCTTCTAGGCACAACTTGTTAATTATATTCAATACAGAGCTCTCCTGGAGGGTTGGACTTCTCGAATGTGGACCAAATACACAGGTGTCTTGATTTGGAAGACACAGAACCCTTGGACTGGTCTCCGAGGTCAGTTCTATGATCATCTTCATGACCAAACTGCTGGCTTCTACGGCTGCCGATGTGCTGCTGAACCAGTTCATGTCCAGCTCAATCTCGCCACTTACTTCATAGAGGTAAGACTTCCATAATCCAGTCATGTTATCAATCATCTCAAATGATTTTTGAGTTCCACAAAAACATCGAGGAAGGAAGGAAATAATCGAATATGCCTTACCAGGTAGTAAACACGACATCAGAGAAACTATCGAGTGCCGCAATAGAAGTTTCTATCTGGGATGTTGAGGGAGAGTGTCCATACTACAAGGTTTTCGAAAAAATCGTGGTGCCACCAGAGGTAGTAGTGCCGATCGTCGAGTTGAAGTATCCGAAGTCCAAGAATGCAAAGCCAGTTTACTTCCTTCTCCTTAAACTCTTCAGACCGTCCGATAACGTCATTCTTTCTAGAAACTTCTATTGGTTGCATCTGCCGGGAGGTGATTACAAGCTGTTGGAGCTTCACCGGGGGAAGAAAGTACCGCTGAAGCTAACGTCTCAAGTTTCCGTCATGGGTTCCACATACAAAGTGCAAATGAGTGTGCAGAACATGTCAAAGAACTCGAATTCCACCAGTATCGATTGCTGGACTACTGATGAAAAACATGATGGCAGTGATCGTGGCAGAAATTCAGTGGGCAAAGACAGCCCTGCGATGCAAGATGGAGGTCTCCTGAGGAGGATCTGCAGAGGTTTCCAGCGATCAAGATCGGGCAACAGCCTGAGGGTGGTCGAGGTGAATGGGGCCGACGTGGGAGTTGCTTTCTTCCTTCACTTTTCTGTCCATGCTTCAAAGAAAGATCCGGGAGAGTATGAAGACACGAGAATCCTTCCAGTTCATTATTCCGATAACTATTTCTCACTTGTTCCCGGTGAGACGAAGGCTGTCGATATCGAATTTGAGGCTCCTCAGGGCGTCACCCCACGTGTCAGTTTCCGTGGCTGGAATTACGATGAGCATTCTGTACTTTGAGGTTGATTTGGAGCTCTCTTTCATGCTGGCATAATAATCTATTTGGAGATTTATGTCCAACTCTCTTTGTATTTCCATGTCTATTTGGAGATTTGTGTCCAACTCTTTGTATTTCCATTTGTGTTTGTATTCCCCAGAAGATAATGGTGCTTACCTATCCAGATGAGATGTGCTCTTAATTTAAGATTTTATTTGTGCTTCCATTTCTATTTTAATGATGGATGTGCTCTTAATTTAAGATTTTATTTGTGTTTTTCCATTTATTTGTCCATTGACTCAAGGAAACGGAAATGATTTCCACTTACTTATATATGTTCATTGACTTCATTTCATTTCCTTTGTTTTGAGAGAAAAGAAATTAAGTGAGGAAAGTCGCTTCATCCGTTCATTTCCACTCTCTGTTCTTTTGAGAGAGAAAATTAAGTGAGTAATAGAGAGGACGGGAATCTATTTTATCAGCTCATTTCCACTTGACTTAAGGAAATGAGTTTTCCGTCCAAATTAGAGAGGAAATGAAGTAGGCCTGTTGGGATCAGTAATAGTGAGGGTGTGCTCTAACCCGAGTTGCGGAATCGCTCGATCATTGGGACCTCGAGCTGTTCCGGCCCTTTGGTAGTTAGATTTGGAGAGAGCCACTCTTCTGCTCCGTGTCTTCTATTCAAGAACTCACTATCTTTCGAGGACCGAAATACGAAACTTTTGTTGTTAAGTTTGGGCATTGGCGCAGAAGATGACTTGGACTGTCGCGCCATAACACACAAAAAGGCTTGCATGTAAATGGGTATACAGACTTAAATACCCGCTCTGACGCACTGTAGAACGAATAGCTTTTCATTAGGGCAAGACCCCCCTTTTCTAGGGTTTTGGGGGAGAACGAATAGCTTCTCATAGCCATCCCCTTCAGACATGGATAATATGAAATTGGGCGAATTCCGCCATAACTTAACTCATGCTATGAGATCATCTTCGGGTCACTCGTAGCATATTCTCCTATGGTATGTTCTTTTAGTTTCCAGGGGAAAAAAATAAAGGAAATAATTTCTGCAGAAATTGTTACCACACCACAAAATTTCTGCCGTTCTTTTCAATAGGGAAATGGATTGTGGAAATCGACTGAGATCAAGTGGCCAACTATCGTCGCCGGAGGTCGAGGAGGTTCACTGAAGGTCGATGATGTCCGCTTGAAGGTCTGTCATGGTTGAGGAGGTTCGTCGGAGGTCGAGGAGGTCCGTCGGAAGGTCGCTGGAGGTCGAGGAGGTTCGTGGGAGGTCGACGATGTCGGCTGGAGCTCAGGCAACAATCGCTTGCGGGATTAGGGTTTTGAAGAAGAAGAAGGGAAATTGATTTTCTGCAGGTTTTGGGCAGAAACTCATTTCCCTGATAGCAAGAAAATTTCAGCGGAGGGAAACAAGATTTCATCGCAAAAGAACACCGAAAAATGGATCAGGAAATCCCATTTCCACTTACTTATTAATTTCCTTGCTCCATTTCCGTGCAAAAGAACATACCCCTAGTATTTGATTCACTATGAGTTGAGAATCATTGTAGCTGTTAGATACCCTCACACCTCAAAACCCGGGTCGTAAGGGGAGGTCCACAGGGGGTATATTAAGCGGGTGATGGGTGCCTCCCTCACCGATGTAGGACTATTCGTCAACACTCCCCCTCACACGGAGCACGCGTGGCAATGATCCTCTCACGCAGAGCACGTGTGGCAAGGCACGATCGGTGGGGAGCATCCGGAGTAGAAGCAAGAGACGGGCCAGCTCTGATACCATGTTAGATACCCTCACGCCCCAAAACCCGGGTTGTAAGGGGAGGTCCACAGGCGGTATATTAAGCTAGTGATGGGTGCCTCCCTCACCGATGTGGGACTATTCGTCAACACATAGAAATGCTATTGTACCCAAAATATGCACTCATAAAACTCATCAACTCATGTCCTGCTGTAGAATCCAGCACTTTGGCTTATGATGAGCATGAGAAAACTATCTTTTGGAAACTTTTGAATTTCAACCTCGATTATTTGTTGCTTCAACTTATGACAAGCAAGCTGAGGGCCAACTCCTTTCACATCTCTAGCACGATATGCAAAAATGTCTTTATAACTCCTCAAACATTGAATTAAGCGTAATCTCTCCTCTGCAGAAAGCGTAGATCCAATCGGAATTTTTCTATTAGGATCTTCGGGATCGATCATGATTTTTTCACTTTTCTCTAAACAAAAGAGATCCTTATCCCCGTCCACACCCTCGGGCGTGGGCTCTACTTCAATTGAACTCAATTAAGTATTATGAACATACAAAGCAAAAATATCCATCTTTTAGTTTGTTCATCCTCCAAATAGTCTTTGAAGAAGAAGCAAAAATGGATAGGATGCTCAAGGACCCAATGATATCCACAAAAGTCATTGGGGTACTTCCCCTTGTAAACATCCCTCGATGACCGAGGCCGGCCACTTGAAGTAATGTTCCATAGAGATCTTCTTAAGGATACTATCTAGAGGCTCGTTAAAGTGCATCTCTGGTGGGCCCTCCACCCACAGTGGTGTCTCCACTTCCTGTGGAGCCTCCACCTCATGTCGACCCACCAATGGATCATGCATGCAGCACCTCCGATTCTAGTGAATCATCAATCTTCAACAGTGCTTCAGATGGTGCCTCCGCCCTTGATAGAGCCACTAGTGGACCCTCTACCAAATTCAATTAATTGAGCACTTGCTACCAGCGGAGCCAATACTTGGTGTCGACTCCAGTACACTAGCCCTGACAGTTAACTTCATCAGGCTAGACTTTCCACCCTCGACTCAGATGCTCCTTCAGTTTTAAATATCCTTGTGTGTTCCCTCCTTTGAGCTACTACATTAGCGAGCCCCAATGCTCGTCTTCATCAACACGTGCTAGTACTTCTCTGACCCATGATTTCTAGACAACTTCAGCCGACTACTTATGTGGGACTTGGGAGATGGCTACAGTCCAATGCGACCCCATCTGTTAGGTATCCACCATTGGCTCCTGGCTCAAAGACACTACCATGGCGGGGATGATGGGGCTAAATCTGCTTACTTTTTCCAAGGTAAACTAGAGAACGAGTTATTCGCAATGGAAAGCGAATGATGGGGATCATATCTTCATTGCATGGATCTCGAGACACCATATGAATAAATTATTAATTGTTTGATTTAATAATGCCTATTTTGGAATAAAATATTTATTCTAGAATAAAATATTATTTTTAAAATAAAATAATATTTTGAATATAAAAATATCTAATTTTGAAATTATTAATTATGGTAATTTTAGGCTTTTATTATTTCTTGTTATCTCTTAGTTAGTACCATATTGGTTTGTGGGGACATTATGTAATGCGCCTGAGTCTTATTTAAAGGACCATAGGGCTTCCGTTATTATCACGTGAAAGGTGTGGGTGCAAATTTTGACCAAATGCTCCACACACCGCGATACCCACCGGTCCTGCTTGGTGGATCCATGGAGGCTACCATGGGACCCACCAGCCCTGCCTGGGGGTCCACGGAGACAACCGCGGGACCCACCAGTCCTGCCTGGGGGGTCCACGGAGACAACCGCGGGACCCACCAGCCCTGCCTAGGTGGTCCACGGAGACAACCGCGGGACCCACCAGCCCTGCCTGGGGGGTCCACAAAGACTACCGTGGGACCCACCAACCCTACCTGGGGGGCCCACGAAGACCACCGCGGGACCCCTAGCCCTTCCTGGGGGGTCCATGGAGACTACCGTGGGACCCACCAGCCCTGCCCGGGGGGGTCCACGGAGACTACTGTGGGATCCACCAGCCCTGCCTGGGAGGTCCACAGAGAATACCGCGAGACCCACCAGCCCTGCCTGGGGGGTCCACAGAGAATACCGCGAGACCCACCAGCCCTGCCTGGGGGGCCCACGAAGACCACCACGGGACCCACCAACCCTGCCTGGGGGGTCCACGGGGCCCACCAGTCCTACCTGGGGAGTCCCCAGATACAAAGGCAAAAACCGCCATTTGCCCCGGATTTCCTCCCAAAGTTTTTCTATAAATAGCAGAACCTTCAAATGTAAAAGGATCTGGAATCTGATTCCAGAAACCGGAGACAAGAATCCTAAAACCCAGAGCTCTGACTTCGATATTCTATTACCTTCAATCTCCTTTTCGAAGAGATCAGTGACACTCGGCCTGTCGAGGTCACTTCGAGCGGAGAGTTAGTGAATTTGGGTTGCTCCCTATAGCACGGAGACATAGGCTTCGGCTGAACTCCAAGATCACACCTTGTGTCAACCTTCTCTCTGTTTGCATATCGAAAATCTTAATTCTAAGTCACCAAGGCATCGACCTTCGGACCTGCCTTCCAGTCAGCAGATCGATCAAAGACCTTCGACTCAATTGACAGGTTGGGCGGAGTCTTCGGATCGGCACGAAGATTTTTCCCCCACAAAAGGTTATTTACTCCGACGACAGAAGCCTAGGGTTTCTTAGTGCGAAGTCGATGGTGTGAAGCTGAAGGGTTTGAGAGAGCCCTAGATCAATCCCCCCTAATTTCCCTTTTCCTCTATCAATACCATCTAAAGGCGACATTCTATTCAAGTTTTGTGGGAGCCCGTGGTTATCTTGCATTAACTTTTAGTGCATGCACATAGATATGCACATCAATGTGTGAGAGAGAGAGAGAGAGAGAAAGAGAGAGAGAGAGAGAGAGAGAGAGAGAGAGAGAGAGAGAGAGAGAGAGATCCATTCTTTTTTTCTTTATTAGTGATCCTCTTATAAAAATCTCTCGGTTTCTCATTAATTTAAGGTTAGGATTTATAGACATGCTACTTTTGACTCATAGTTTGACATATGATTCATTGCACCTAAATAAAGGTTTGAGAATTTCCTTATTTTCGACGAGGATGATCATCTTATCATAAAATAATACATCCACAAATTACCACATTTGATACCTACTAGGCACGTTAAAGGTGCTCTTCCAATTAAGAGTTAGAATGTACGACCGTAAAGGTAAAAGTTCTCAAAACACAGATCAACAACTTGATATCAAGTGTCAGAACACTCTCACGTTTTCTTGATGTTAGGGTAGCAAAGTCACACCGATTTTTTTCTCTTACAGGAACTAGATTTAATGCAACTACTCTCAATCCATCTTCTGTTTTGAGCGCTCATATTCGATAAAAAACCACCACATTCTAAACCTTCTAAGTGCAATGTGCTCTTCAAATCAAAATGGGTTGTCGATAAAGCTCGTCACATTTAATGTGCGATTTGTGTATCCGCTTTCCTTATCCAAAATCAACAAATTTTGAAACCTCTATCATTATCGTTTATATTTAAGATTTGACCATGCATCTGTGAAAATGTATTTATCTTGGCACACGTCAATCATCATTATCTTTTAGATTTATTTTTATTTAGGTGACTCATTAGAGAGAGAGTGAGAGTGAGAAAGAGAGAGAGAGAGGAGAGAGAAGCAAAGAGAGAGTAGGGTGGTGAAGCCGGGGGTAAAGATAGGGAAAAGGGAAAAAGGGTGCGAGTAAGAAGTGGTCTCAGCCGGCTCCCCCTTGTTCGCTCCTCTCCCCCCAACCTCCCCCCCCCCACACACCGCCACCGGAGGTGGCTCAGGCGGGATCAATTAATAGAGCGTAGGCTGAGTAGCGGCGGAGCTCCGTCTCCCACATGCTGCGTTCATCACCCCTCCCGTCTCCTGGATCTGCGCGCTCCGGCTCCGGTCGCCGCCGGTCGCTCCCTTCCCCAAACCCTCGATAGGATAGAAAGGGGAGGGAGATGAAGGTCCCGTGCTGCTCGGTGTGCCACACGCGGTACGACGAGGAGGATCGGGTCCCGCTCCTCCTCCACTGCGGCCACGGATTCTGCAAGGCCTGCCTCTCCCGCATGTTCGCGGCCTCGCCCGACACCTCCCTCGCCTGCCCTCGCTGCCGCCACCCCACCGCCGTCGGCAACAGCGTCCACGCCCTCCGCAAGAACTTCCCCATCCTCTCCCTCCTCACCTCCTCCCCTTCCTCCCCATCCTTCGACTGCGACTTCACCGACGACGACGACGACGATGATGAGGACGAAGACGATGCGCGGGGGGTGGAGGAGGAGGAGGAGGACTACTTCGGCACCCGCAGCCGCCGGAGGCGGAGCTGCCTGTCCCGCCCCTCTATCTCCGGTTGCTGCTCCGCCGCCAGCACCAGCACCAGCAGCGGCTTCGGCACTGCCATCGGCCTTGGCTCCCACCAGGACCTCAGGCTGATCAGGCTGCTCGGAGAGGGCCAGAGGCCTGGTCAGGAGACCTGGTCCGCCGTCCTCTCCGGTGGGAACTCCTCCTCTGCTTCCATTTCATCATCAGCGGCTGGCCCCAGCGGGAGGTGCCGGCACCCGGTTGCTGTGAAGAGGGTCGCGATCACCGAGGATATGGACGTGGTGTGGGTGCAGAGCCTGCTCGATAACCTGCGCCGGAACTCTATGTGGTGCAGGAATGTCTGCACCTTCCATGGTGCAACCCGAATGGACGGGTATCTGTGCCTCGTAATGGACAGATACGGCAGCTCCATCCAGTCCGAGATGCAGCAGAACAATGGCCGCCTCACGTTGGAGCAAATCCTCAGGTTCATCATATCTTCCTCCTCCTTTCATTCATGTCTTTGTAATTGAGAATTCAGAACATGGTTGCTTTGAAGAAACAATTTTTACTTCTTTGTCTTTCACTTTCCTTTCCGGGCTTACTCACGACCAAAAGAAGTTATGCAAAATTTTGGTGTGGTCTACATAGACTACATTATGCATTTTAGTAGTTATGAATGAGTACTCACTACCTCGGAGTTATCACTCCTCATTTCTTGCCTATACAGAGTAATCTTTTAGAGCAATCTCGATCTCAAGTTAGGAAGATCTCCATGATGTAGGCAAGGGAGATTTTTTTTTGTGAGGCTTGAAACTTGGAGAAGTAATATAGAAACCATTTTTGTGAAGAATGGGAATTGCCCCATTATTTCGTGCAGGCGGATTTTGTGCAGCTTCCAAGCAGTCCGTCCCTCTCTCTCTCCTCTCTCTCAAACTCTCTTATCTGTTTTCTTGTTCGTTATCTTGTAAGCCTCTATAAAAGGCCATGCATTAGGATTTGAAAGACAATTATTATGCTATTTGAATAAAGTTTATTGGATTGCGGCGATTGTTTGCAAGTTCATCACCTTCTTCTCGAATTCGAAGATTCCAGGACGTGAGCTTGTGAGCCGGTGTAGTCCCATGTTTATCTCAATCTCCAGTGAGTTCGTTCCAAATTTCTTTTTTTTTCTTTTGTGTAATTTCTAGACATCAAGCATATTGAAAGCAAGGACATTGTCTAATCCCTTCTTCCATCACCGAAACCATCTCCTATAACCATCTGACAAACCTCTCTCGGAAACCCTAAAGCTGAATCTAAAAACAAAATATAGCTCCCAAATCTACAATCCGAAATCGACAAAACTGGAACCATACCTTCCTCCCAACATCCTAAAGCCTTCCCCAACAAAAGCCATTGTATCGGACTTCAATTTGAACTTGGATTCAAATATGGAAATACAGTCCAGATCTGATTCGAGCTTGATTTTACAAGATCCGGTGATTTGATTGACTCCAAATTCGAACCACATAACCGTTTTAACCTTATCAAAGAAACTAAAGTGCAGATTTTGATCTCGACAAATATCAAAGAAACAATAAGGCTTTGATTGCGGTCCAATTGGGACTTAGTAAGAACACAAAAATATTTCTGATCAGATTTTACTACAAAAAATAAAGCCGATACTCGGGGGCTTGGGGGTGGTGAACCGGGTGCGGTGAAGGTTTGATCAGGAGATTGTGGGAGAGATTCTCTGAAGGGTCCCTTTGATCCCCGTCTCCATGTTACTTCGTGCGAGAGCTCTGGAGGGGTTGCCCAGGACCAGTGATACACCGATACTTTAAAGCTTCAAAGGGAAAAGATCATATTGATAGAGGTGTGGGAGCCATCAGAGACTTTGGAAGACGGTCCTAGGATTGCGGAATTGGCAAATCAGAACATTGACGACACAATGGCAAGGTGATGAGAGGGTTGAATAGTGGCCGAAAGGGTAGACCGACTTGCTCGAACCGGCGATAGGGTAGTGCAAGGCCTGATTAGAGGTGGCTGGGTCGTGCCGAGGCCAAGCACCTGGGTGGCGGGTGGCGCTGAACATGAGGAGGGAGGGAGGCAGGGCGGTGGTCGAGGATGATGTTGATGGCGACGATCGTAGGCAAAGACCACAAACATGGACCGTAACAGAGATTTTGGCTTTCGCCCGAGGTCTCTCCCCTCATTAGATTCTCAATACCCAAGAGAAAACTCTGTTCATTCCTAGCATAATAAGAAATAGCGGTTGCAAAGCCTATAAAGAAAGTCCTCACCAAATCTTAAAGACTAATGGTCTATGAAACCACTAAAATGCCCATTATAAGTTGGATTTACATGAAGCTCAATTTTAACCCATTTAATAATCCGAAAATATATTAATAAATAAATAAAAATTAAGCAATAAATAAAAAAGGGCCGAATAAGCATGGTCCAACTACTGAATGTCCTATCCCAACCATAACTCAACGTGATGGCTTGTCCTCATCCTTGAGTAAACATGTGTCACGTCTGGTTGAACTGGGCTGATATCTCTACCAATTACTCTTAGGTTGCATTAAATCTGCCATGTTAAGAAAATGTATTTGTACTTTAGAAATGATGTTTTAGGTTCCATATTAATTCAAATTCATCATTAAAATAAAGTATTTTTCAATTTCGTCTTTGCTAAAAATTGGGCACCATTTCAGAGGTTTGCCATTATGTTAAACTCAAGTTTTAAAATGTTTTCAAACTTTGATAGATTTCCTTAGTTCTTTAAACCGATCCAAAATAGATGAAGTAAGGTTTGTTGGTTAATGTTAAGCTATCCCATCTTTGTAGGGTGGTGGGGATAAAGATTCTATCTTACCTGACACTAGGAGTTGGCTTGTTGTGCATGAAGTTTGTGCCTAAATTATTTAGGAAGTTAGGAGATCCTTGCTTTAAACCATTAGTAAATGACATAATGCAGTTAGATTCAACCGATTGAGATTTCGTAGGCATGGTCCATTCAGATATAACCTTTTATTAGATCTTGGCAAAGAGGAATTGGATTCGAATGACATAATATTGTTCGATAAATGGGTTACCTGTAGAGTTGAGCCATCTACGTGGACACTTTTATTCGATTGTATCCTCAAACAATGTTCTTAAAAGAGGTACTGCTGACTTTGTTGATTGCTCTCTGACAAGTTTATGAGAGGTTCAAAGCATATTTGATGATGGACATGCGTGCGTCAAGATATGAAAGGCATCAGGCTCGTTTCATTTGGAAATTAGACTTGTACTTTGACTATCTGTCAACTTTTGGAAAGCTGGATGTTCAGATGGAGATTGACATGGGATTTGAGCTAGGGTTCATGCGATGGGTCTTGTGTTTTGTATTATCGTTATTTGACGTGTTTCAAGAACTCACTAGATTGAATAATGATATTAAATTCTATGTACTCATTTCAGAAGAGTTGCTTAATGTAAAAATATATATGCTCTGTCATGATCTTTCTAATGAAGATTCTTGTTATTCATCATATTCACTAGTAATAGGAGAAACAAAGTGCTATGGAAATTGCAGTGAGGATCTTGTACAATATTTACCTTCCTATTAAGGTTTAAAATCTTCCTATCCGAGCAAGCCTCCTGTCTTTTAATGTCTGATGCAATGTTCTAAAAAGCGGCCTAGGCGGCAGCCTAGGCGCTAGAAGGCCCTCTACCGCCTAGCCTAGTTCTAGGCGGTGCAGAAAAGCGGTCAAGGCCTCTAGGCGGGACTGGACGGCCACTTAGGTGGGTCTAGGCGGGGCTAGGTGGCAGCCTAGACACTAGTACGTGTATAGATGCTATTCAATTATTGAAAATCATAAATTTATGATTTGGAATATACTAAAATTATGGATATTATGATATTATTTGAGATAGTATCATGCTTGCTTTTGTTATTGTTAATCTTGAATTTATGGTTATGTAAATGATACATGCTCTTTAAAATAATATTTGGGATAATCTTGAATTTATAGTAGGTTAAAAAAAAAAATATATATATATATATATTATATATATATATATATATATAATATCAAAATAATTAAAAAAAAGAAAAAACGCTTAGGCGCCGTCTAGGCACCACCTAGGTGCTAGAAGGTCCCCCACCACCCGACTAGCGCCTAGTTCTTTTTAGAACATTGGTCTGATGTCATATCTTCTGAGAAAGGTTTTGAAATTTTCAAACTTAATTGTACTGATGATTTAGCTCTTTTCCTATGATTTCACATCCAATAACTGCGTTGCATTTCCGTTATCAGAAGCATAATTATTTCATTACATTCTGCATGGCTTTTAATCTGTCAAAAAAATATTTCAAGAAAGTACATTCTTTTAAATTTAACAATTGTCACATTTTGCTATGAATCTATGATGCCCGTCTGTGTTCTGTTCTGTCAAATTACAAACTTTTTCTTACTGCAGTTGAACTGCATTGATTTTCAACTATGTGGAGTAAACACCTACTAAAGCACTGTTTTACCATTTAAGCTCGAGAAAGATGTGAATATATCTAATTAAAGTCCATTATAGACTTATATCTGGTTGTTGAAAAGCTGTCAACTGATATCGAATACCTGGCTGAACTTAATTAGAAGCAATAATGTTTGTTTATTGTAGATATGGTTATGGTGGTTTTTCTGTATGTGTTACAATATCTTCATGCCTTAACACTATGGTTTTAGTTGGTTTATAGCTAGTGGACGATTGTAGATGATGTTATGATTCATATCTGTATTTCTGTATTTATTGTTGGCGATATGATTATTTATTAGATTGTGCAGTCTTCATGTCCTTTTTAGTTTATTAGGGTTTTCACGTACTAGAGGTACTTGATGTTCAAGCCTGACAAATCTGATTCTGCGGTTGCAGATATGGGGCGGATATTGCTCGGGGAGTGGCTGAACTCCATGCCGCAGGTGTTGTTTGTATGAATATAAAGCCATCCAATCTTCTTTTGGATTCACAATACCGTGCGGTGGTTTCCGATTATGGGCTTCCAGCAATTCTGAAGAAACCTTCATGTCGAAACATCCGATCTATCCCCGATGAAAGCGCTTCAAGTATGCATTCATGCATGGATTGTACAATGTTGAGCCCACATTACACAGCTCCAGAGGCATGGGAGCCATCAAAAAAGTCACTAAATATATTTTGGGATGATGCAATTGGTATATCTAAAGAGTCAGATGCTTGGAGTTTCGGGTGTACCCTTGTGGAAATGTGTACTGGTTCTGTTCCGTATGTTATCTAACCCCATGTAATTGTGTGTAGCCATTTACTACAAATGCAATAATAAGATAAGTTGGTCTTTCTGCAGATGGGCTGGATTAACCTCAGAGGAAATCTTTCGAGCTGTTGTCAGAGCTCGAAAATTACCGCCTCAATATGCGAGCGTAGTAGGCGTTGGAATTCCTAGGGAACTATGGAAGATGATTGGTGAATGTCTGCAGTTTAAAGCTTCTAAGAGACCAACTTTTCATGCAATGCTCGCAATATTCCTGCGCCACTTGCAAGAGATACCTCGGAGTCGTCCTGCAAGCCCTGCTAAGTAATTACATAATCTTTATATTAAAATATTTATTATTTCTCACTTCTCTTGCATGCAGCTGCATCAAACGGTTGTTTCTTGAGCTTCCTTTTAGTATGTCATCTTAAGAGGGGGCAAAAACGGGAAGAATGTTCTGTTAACAGTAGTAATAAAAGGGGGTTGTTAAATTAGATCTTTATGATCTTGGCAGAGAATGATGCACAATTATTCACTAGAACTGGCCAAGCCCATCCATACAAATGCACAATTAGGACACAAGTATGGCTAGAATATATATATATATATATATATATATATATATATATATATATATATATATATATATATATATATATATATATATATATATATATATATACGGGGGATGCTTAGGTGTGGTCCGTGGTCCGCAGTCGTCCGATGCACCCGCCGCGTGCATCGGATGCACGGAGTGGTGCATCGGACGGCTGCGGACCTCACGGACCGAAGACCACACCTAAGCATTCCCATATATATATATATATATATATATATATATATATATATATATATATATATATATATATATATATATATGTAGAGGAATGTTAGAGTGAGCTATGAACTATGAATGGAGAAAATGAGCTACGATCATTTTGACCACCCTAGAAGGTTTAGAATTTCATGAAAATTGGTGGGTGTGTTGTCTATGGTAACATGATCATCCTCACCAATTTTCAAAGAATTCCAAAACTTCTAGGGTCATCAAATGGTAAAAGCAAAATTAACGGTTACTACGGATGGTGGATAAAGCTTCGACTGTTTGATGACCCTAGAAGTTTTGGAATTCCTTGAAAATTGGTGAGGATGATCATGTTACCCTAGACAACACACCCACCAATTTTCACAAAATTCCAAAACTTCTAGAGTGGTCAAAATGATTGTAGCTCATTTTCTCCTTCCGTAGCTCATAGCTCACTGTTACATTCCTCTCTCTCTCTCTCTCTCTCTCTCTCTCTATATATATATATATATATATATATATATATATATATATATATAGATATATGGGAAAATGGAGCCTGGACCTGAGGTGCAGCATCGTTGCTGCACCTCAGGCCTCAGGCATTGTTTACCTATCATAGAAGTTTTGGAATTTGGTGATATTTGGTAAGGGTGTTGTCTAGGGTAAGATGATCATCCTCACAAAAAACCACCAAATTCCAAAACTTCTAGGAGGGGTCAAATGGTCGAAGCAAAATCAGCCGTCCGCAGTCACCGTTAAAATCTGCAAATTTCGCTTTGACCATTTGACCCCCCTAGAAGTTTTGGAATTTGATGAAAATTGGTGAGGATGATCATCTTACCCTAGACAACACCCTCACCAAATTTCATCAAATTCCAAAACTTCTAGGGAGGTACACAAGCGAGAGGTGCAGCAATGATGCTACACCTCGGGTGCAGGCTCCCTGGCCTATATATATATATATATATATATATATATATAAGACAAAGAAACTTAAATGAATAAAGTAATTAAACAAAATATATAGAAATAGATAAAACAATGATCAGGGTTGCTCGTGCTTACAGTCAGCAACAGGGAGACAGGGGGGAATAGAGGATTAGAAGAGGGAGGAATGGGAGGAAATCATATATCAATCATAAAATCTAGAAATTTGCAAAAAATTGTCCATTTTTTTAAAAAATAATTATACTTTGACCCTCTTGTGTCCAAAGAGTATCCATGCCGTATCCAAGGAGTATCCATGGTGTATCCGAAAAGTATTCAAATAAAAAAAATATTAAAATATTGGGATACGTATGGATGCGTATCCGATACGTTTCCAAGGCGTATCCAAGTATCCGATACTATCGGATACGAGTATGGGCCGTATGGCACATATACAGAAGTAACCGTGCTTTCTAGGTTTCAAGTTAAGTGCAAAAAGTTTGAGCATGTTCTTAAACTATAAATCATAGTTGAAGTCTCCTGCTCTCCACCTCCATCAATGTTGTTACTTCATACCACGATCGGACTTCAACTATTTCCTCTGGTTCAAATGATATACACACACAGTGTACGGGGAATCATGCCCGCAACTACAATCAGGACCATCCACAATGGCTTGCGGCCTGCAAGCCATTGTGGATGGTCCTGATTGTTGCAGGACAATCTAATGGAGGGCAACTAGGATGCTATGAGATGCAAGCAAGATACAATCAAGAAACCTAAAATCTATATGCGGTTATGCAATCGAGGAATATCCCTAAAGCTAATGTGAGCATCTGCTTTGCAATGATATGATTTGTTGAAATAAACTTTTAATAAGCAAGCAATGAAGACTGTAAAATTTACTAGAGATATTCAACGCATGCTCAAGGTATTCAAATAAGAAATTGACCAAGATTAGAAAACCTCCCCTTCAAAGAACGTCGGGTGATTTGATTGGATTGATGCTCGTCGCAAAAGGTTCGCCAAGCTCCTCGTCGGGCTTCGTGCCATGCCCTGGGTAATCACAACACAAATTCACCATCGAATTGCTCAAGGGTCAACTCCAAAGCCTCCTCGTGTAGTGCAGATTTTAATAGCAGCAGTGATTAATTTGATGGTCAGATGACGATGAATTTTGGAGGGGTTATAAGTGTATATGTGAGGGATCTTTCCTCCGAATTTTGTAGGATTCGAATAACGGAAGCTAGGGTTTTTCCCAAATCTGGACCGGTTGCCTAGATTTGAAGTTTGGCTTCGATTGGGATTCAATTCGATCGTAGGGGTATTGCAAGATGGAGGGATGTTGGGAGAAGCTCTAGGATTTAGTTTCTTGGAATTCATAGATGGTTTGAACGGTTTGCGATAGATCTAAGGTTCAACTATAATGGATTTTGATTTTTTGCTAGAGAAAGTCGATAAAAGCTAATCGTTTGCAGAAGGTTAAAGTTTGGTTGATGGATTGTAGCGGAATAGATGGAGGGTTTCTAAACCAGAGGAAAAGGAGACCTCACACCCACCGGACTCGTTTCGGGTCTTTGGATTCTTCACAATCTCCAACCAAACGAAGAAGACGAAGCACACAATCGAGCAAAAGCTTTCTTTTTTTTTTTCAATTGCATAGGCATTGCAAAACCAGAGATTACATGCCCTTTTATAGAAGAGAGAAGAGAAAGAAAGAAGAGAAAGAAGAAGAGAAGACTGACAAGAAGAAAGTACGTCCTGATGTTTCGTTCGAAGGTGAATAGTAGCCGCGACCAATATGAGACGCCTGCTCTCTTGGGTTTCCCTTAGTCTACACCACCAGGCACCCAATGACACCTTCCATCAACTCCAACCCCATCAAGCCACTATTTACTTCACCTTAACACAAATATTCATCAACATAACCTATCTTTCATCAACACTCTTCATATTTTGCTACTCTTTTGGCATCGACCCTCTCCTTTCCATAACTTAAACCCCTTTCGGCCCTCATTTGTTGTTGCCATCCCAACTATAATGTACTCCATCAACGATGTGCTGCATCCTTGCTAGCACCACTCCTCTTCCGCCATCCATCTCTATCCTGTAATCCTAATAGCCACCCAATACCGTTCTTTGTCAATGCTACAAATCATCCCTTCATTTGTATCACCTCCCCTGCACCCATTGTCGCACTGTATACCGAGCTCCTTGCCCACGCCTCCCCACCGCCCAAACACACTATAACATTAACAGGTGGAGGAAGACCAATAATCAAAATATAGTTTTTAATAGTATGGACATACATAACTACAAGGTTCTTATTTAAATTGGTTTTTAGTAAATTTGACATGAATATTGACCTTTGTGTGTAAAATTTTAACTTAAGGTGTTTCCCTCCCAAACTATATTCCAGATAATGGTATTGCAAGCAGTGTTTTAAAAAACTCGCCCCGGGGCGGGGCGGTCCTAAAACGCCCGGGGCGGCTCAATCTGGGGCTTTTTTCCTATTGGGCTTACGCCCGAACCACTGGGGTTTACGCCCCGAATGCCCGGGTACGCCTTTTACGCCCCAATGGCCTGGGCTTACGCCCCACTGGAGTTTGTCTGCATAGTTGAAAAAAAATGATTTGATTGCGACCGTGCGATCTTTTATATGCGTCTTACTCTCTTGGATAACGATTATGACATTTTTGGAAACTAAAGTTGTTTTAAATTGGTTATATATCATGTATAGAATGATAAAATCTATGGAATATAAACGTAGATAGTTTGAATTTTGGTTAGAAATTTAGAATTAGATCTTAAATGATGTTGAAAGAAAATGATAAGTTCATTTTTATTGTCATTTTGTATATATTTATGATTTATCAACCAATTTTGTACGCTTAAATGCTTTGTTTGTTCATAATATTTTTTATTTTGTTTGTTTTTAATCTATTTTTTCTATTTATATAATATGTTTTATTTCTATAAATTTTTTAAATTAAAAAATAAAAAATTCTTGGGGCTTACGCCCCACGCCCTGGGGCTTACGCCCCGCCCCACATCAGGCAAAACGTCCCGCCTTACGCCCCCGCCTCTGAAAACACTAATTGCAAGTAGTAGAAATGATAACGCTTAGTGTCATAGGCAATGCAAAATATTGCGTGTTAAATGCAAAAAATCTTTTTTTTATACCTATTTTCTTTAAATCCATTTTTCTTTGTTCTTTTGTTTGAAGCTTTTCTTTCTGCATATCTGTAAATTTAAAATTCTAACTTCTCATTTGTCCAATACAGTGACTTCACGAAGGTTCCTTCAATGAATGCCTCGGAACCATCTCCCACATCTGTATTGAATGTTTTTCAGGATAACCCTCGTGTTTTGCATCAACTAGTATCTGAAGGGGACATTAGTGGTGTAAGGTAAGTCTAAGCAATTTCAACTCAATACATTTTTACGAGGTCCAGCAGCAAAATCTGCTTCTCTATATCTGAAAATTCTTTCTTCTACCTTATATTATTTCAAGGGATATGCTGGAAAAGGTTGCATCAGAGAGAAACGACAACTCAATCTGTTCCCTTTTAGAAGCCCAGAATGCTGATGGACATACTGCCCTGCATCTAGCATGCAGGCGAGGTTCTGTGGAGCTTGTTGAAACTATTTTGGCATATAAAGAGGCTGATGTGGACATCTTAGATAAAGACGGTGACCCCCCAATTGTGTTTGCTTTGGCTGCTGGTTCTCCTGAGTGTGTTCGTACTCTCATCAGTAGATCCGCTGATGTTCTCTCTAGGCAGAAAGAAGGCTTGGGTCCATCTATTGCTCATGTTTGTGCTTTTCATGGCCACCCAGAATGCATGCGGGTAAGTTTTCGTATAAGTATTGTATGTGGTTTTTTTTATGGACTTGTAAATGTTCCGACCCTGTTTCTCATCCTGTTTTAAATGATTGCAGGAATTGCTATTGGCAGGGACTGATCCCAGTGCATTGGATGATGAAGGTGAATCTGTACTGCATAGAGCCATTGCCAAGAAAAACACTGAATGTGCTATTGTCATATTAGAAAATGGAGGCTGTAGATCAATGGCTATTCTTAATAAGCATAAGAAAACGTAAGAATTAGTTGTAGAAAATTATTTTTTCTTTCCTAAGCCTGGAAGCATCATTTTTCTCTGTTCTTCAGAATTAACAAAAGCAAAAAGCTTCATTGTCCTTTCTCCTTTTACACTTCTCTACTGTATCGATCATCGGAAATTGCTTTTAAATAAGGCATGGCTAAAATATTGCATGAGGGAAGTTAGCTGGTATGTCTAATCAAAATAGAATATCTTGGGAAATAACTAGTCATGTTTGAAAAGATTGTGTAATTTGCATGAAATCAACAAACTTATGTCATCACTGATCAGTATTCGAATAATGTCCTTTTGAGTTAATTTATTTGTTGAACCTTCTAGATATCTGTTTACTCCATGACATGTCACTCCATGGCGCTTTGTGTTGGCATGCCAAGTCAAAACGATCATATATGTTGGTGTGCCAAAGGCGATAACTACCATCTATGGAAAAAACATGAATGTGATCGGATTCGATCCGCAAGAGCGGTTCTAATGGAGAGTTCAAATGGCCTCAATTTAGAAATGGTAACCTAGACATCTCTTGAGCATTGAAACAAGAGATTGATGTATTCACCTTGTTCCAATTAAGGTGAGGCTACAAGCACAGGGGTGGTGCTGACAATTCATTTACTACAGTGAGCTACTTATTGATTGAACCATTCATATTGTGACTACAATGTTGAGGTGAAGCCCCAAGAGAGGATCTTGTGCTCTAATACTAGGGAGTGGAGTAGACACATTAGATGCAATCTATGATGCCCAAATCCTTTATGTTATGAAGAGTACTTGTACTCAATCCATGTATAACCAATAATTTCCATTGGACCCCTTATTCTAATTCAAAATTTACCGAAGGCTTGTCTGATGGGGACATCACACGCATGCTCTGTTACTAAAAACTCTGATTTTTTGAATAAGTCTCGATTAAACATGACTTATCCAGTAAACGTTCTCTTCACGACTTTTTCCCATTTTTTAAAAAAGTCACGATTTTATGAAAAAGTCACGATTTTATGAAAAAGTCACGATTTTCATGTTTTAATCCCGATTAATTGTATTTTAATCCCGTTATGTATTGCTCAAAAAACCTATTGTAACATCTATATATAAATATATTCTAAAATTCTACAGTTTGTTCCCTGTCATCCCTGACTCTTTCCCGATCTTTCTGACTTTTTCTGACTTCTCCCCTAGCCGTTTTTTTTTTTTCTGACTTCCGACTTGGTAACTATGCACACATGTACGAACTTCGGCGGAGGAGGATGACGCATCCGGTGTCCCTTTGGATCAGGCCTACTTGGCCCATTTAAAATTTGGAGGTCCGCCCGAATTATCTATAATTATTTTGTATTTTTGCATTAATTGTTTGTTTGATTTATATAGTTGGGTTTAGTTATGTTTAGTGGGGTTAGTGGGTAGTTATGTATTAGTAGGTGGTTATGTAGTTACGTAGTTATGTGTTAGTGAGTGGTTATGTAGTTATGTGTTAGTGGGTAGATATGTGAAGTGGGTTGTTTCAAAGACTTATAAAAATCCATGTGTACAGTTGTAATCAGATGGATGGATGGATGAAAAAAATTTGTTATTTCTTGTGATGGGAATCCCTGCCCCTTCTCCCCCTTTATTTATCTGCGTGAGAAACGCTTGACTTCTCCCTCCCTTCGTCTGTGCGTGAAGCACCTCCCCGAATTCCCTCTCCTCTTCTCTCTTAACAACGGCGACGACGTCCCGTTCGGCATCAACTTGGTATTAGAGCAGGTTTCGGTGAGTTCTACCTCGTCGAGCGGTCCTCGCATCACCGTCGCCCGCTCTTTGTTCCTTTGTCGCTGCCCGCCTGTCGTCTCCCTTGCCGAAGCTCGCGTGATCTACACTAGACAAGGTTGAGTTCTCCCTATCCCGGAGAATTGATGGGGACATTACATGCATGTGCGAACTTCGATGGAGGAGGATGATGCATCCGGTGTCCCTTTGGATCAGGTCCACTTGGCCCATTTAAAATTTGGAGGCCCGCCCAAATTATCTACAATTATTTTATATTTTCGGATTAATTATTTGCTTAATTTCTATAGTTGGGTTTAGTTATGTTTAGTAGGGTTAGTGGGTAGTTATGTGTTAGTTGATGGTTATGTAGTTACGTAGTTATGTGTTAGTGGGTGATTATGTGGTTATGTAGTTAGTGGGTGGTTATGTAGTTATGTGTTAGTGGGTAGTTATGTGGTTATTTAACTATTTAGTTATGTGAAGTGGGTTGTTTCAAAGGATTATAAAAAGCCATGTGTACCGTTGTAATGGGATGGATGGATGGATGAATGAAAATTTGTTATTTTCTGTGATAGGAATCCTTACCCCTTCTCCCTCTTTGTTCATCTACGTGAGAAACGCTTGGCTTCTCCCTCCCTTCATCTGTGCGTGAAGCACCCCTCCCTCATCTCTTCTCTCTTTTTCGGTGGTGAATCCGGAACTCTCCCTCTCATTTTCTCTCTCAACAACGGCGACATGTCGTCTGGCATCATTGTCATACTTGATCATTCCTGTACTTGATTATTTTACCTCTATCTAGTAACATGTGCTGCAATTATCAATTTGCAAGGGTCAATGAGACGATTACAATTTTGATCATGTTCACTTGTCAAGTATATTAGGCTAAGGTCACTACATTAGGATGTAATGCATATACTTCCATCATCCATGCTATGCACTTGATATAATTGGTATGAGTTATTAATTAGGCATGAGAGTAAAACTGCTTCCGTCTCTTGATAAAAAAATGAATTTTGTCTGAGATGCATTGTGTACGGTAGTTGTTGAGCTGTTTACTTTGGATTATATGCTCTTGTAATGTAGCCTAATAAAATAAAGTAAGGCTATCTGTTACTGTACAGGCCACTACCATCTTCAATTCTGTCATTTGTGATGTCCTGTACAAGGAAGGTATTGATCATTGCAAAGTGTATCCTGAATAGCACTAGAGCACTATCCGCCCTATCGTGCTAATGTATTTCTTTTTCACTGACCACTAATCTTTTCCTATTCTTATAAATGAAAACACAGATAAAAATGAGATGTTGCAATCCTGTGTTTTTCACCTAGTAGGCTAGATGGATATATATTGTAACCATAGTAGTACTTCGATAGCCTAAGACTGGCAATAGAACATATATGGTTTGCATACCTTCTCTTTGATCATTTTAACCGTACTAGTAAAGACTGAATATCCTCAAGCCTAAGACAGCAAATAGAACATCTATGGTTTGCTACCTTCTCTCTGCTGGGTGCCATCGAATAACCATCTATTGTCTGTATTTGTATTGTATTGAATTACTATGATATGGTTACATATTTTCTTCTCTACAATGGTTCAACCTGGATACATTATTTAATCCCAATGGCAAAAAACCTGATCACTGTTCTGCGAAAATGTCAACTGTGGATTGTGTAAACTGTAACCAGATCCAAGGAACAAATGAAGCATGTTTATTAGCAACTTACAAACAGATAATGTGGCTCATAGTGAACATTGAATACTTACAGTAGAACTGTCTTTATGGATTGAGTAAACTGTTGCAAGATCCAAGGGGCAAAAAAGTGGAGCATGATTAATAGCTCATTGTAAACAGAAACTGTGACTCACATAGTGAACACTGAAAAGTACAAAAGCTTAGAGTAGAATTTTAACATTAATTTAATAAAAGCTATGTTGATGATTCAGCTTGTTTTTCTCCTGAAATGTTGAAAATTTATTAAGCAATAAGAAAGAATATAATCAAATTGAATCTTGGGAATCTCCTTTAACTTCGTATAGGAAGACCTGAAGCTCATGAGGAGACATTTGGTTCCTCGATTTTAGCTAATTGCTAAAACCGAAACTTGTTTTTTTAACAGTATACATATCTTGATATTTCTTTCATACCATCGGCCAAATAAACTGAGCTATTGAACAACTGTTAAAACTAGAAGTGCTAATGAATTTCACCTACATGCTCCTCTTCTGAAACCGGGACACATGGATAATGTGGCAGGTACCAAGATTGGTAACTTTGAAAAGGTTCAAGAAAAACAATAGAATTCTTTACTTTGATGGATGCAAGAAAATATTGAATGGTGTGATTTAAGTAACAAACAAAAGAACAATAGTTCATAGATGATTCTTGCATGTCAAAAATTGAAACAAACCAAAAAGCTACACTTTCTTTTCAGCCACGAGAAAATGTGGTGAAAATTCTCCAATGAGAATCATGTGCTAAGTGATAAGCACCTAGTACACAACTTTTACCATGATTTCAGCTATGTTTGTGCCATTGTTTTGTTGGCACGCCTTCACCAAATTTTGCAGATTTCAATCACATATTCCATCAAAATGGATTTGTTGGTTCATCTATGGATTTTCCCTAAAGAATTTTGAAGTATTTGCTACTAGGAATTGCGTTCACCATAAAATAAATATTTATCTTAACCTTTGGAGTTTATTCTAGGTTGTATTCCTCATGAATCTTCTGTCTGCTTTGTTTCCTGATTTTTGTAGATTTTGACTCGAAAATCTTTAGAGAATTTGATTTAACATTAACTTGAAAGATATCATATTATTGTTATAGCACAATCCTCGTCATTTTAACCATGGATTATTATTTATTATTGTTATAGCACAATTCTCGTCATTTTAACCACGGATTATTATTTATTTAGATTTCAATGTCAATTCACAAGTTAGGACTGTTTGCTAGAATTTGTGTAATCACTACTGGAGTATTCATGTCTTTTGCTCCTTGTATAGCAGTTTGTTTTTGAAATCTGAATCTTCGTTTGATCTGCAGACCTTTGCACATTTGTATTGAAACTTGGAATGTGACTGTTGTAAAAAGATGGGTGGAGGTTGCTTCTAGAGAAGAGATGGTCGAAGCAATTGACATAGCAAGTCCAGGAGGAACAGCTTTGTGTATGGCTGCAGCTCTTAAGAAAGACCATGAAATTGGTATGTTGCAAGGTCAGAACTTTCATAATTTAATTATAATTATTTCATTTGTTTCCTCATTCCTGTCTACTAATAGTTTCAATTTTTAGTTCTCACCAAAATTTGCTGATTCCTTTTATGTCTTTAATGTGCCAGGGGCGGTGATAACGCAAAGTTTGAGTGTGCTTTGTGTAATTACTGAGTAGCAAGATGAAGAAAGGGCTTCCTTAATTTTCTAGGACTCCTACTTTAATTAGGATTTCAAATTTGTATATGATTCCTAGTTCAAAAGGGATTCTTTGTTACAATAAGATTCCTACTCAATATTAAATTCCTACTTAACATGGGATTCTTTGATGAGTTTTGATTTATAATTTGAGTTAGGATTTCTACTCAGATAAGGATTTAAGACAAGATTCCCACTTAGTGAAGGTTTTCTCAATGAAGTTATTGAGTTCATAAAGAGTATAGAGTAATGCAGATTTCTTATTTTATTGCAACGTTTTGATTGTTTTGGACAAACTTTATAGTGAGTTGAGGTGTCTTAATTCTTGTAGGGAAATGGTCTGAAAGAGTCCTAGTTTAGTAGCATATTAGGTTTAGGATTAAGTTTTGGTTCGGTTTGAGTCTATGAATAGGGAAGGTGATAAACTAACATTAGTTTATGAATAAAGAAGTTTCTTGCTAATTCATGATGATGTCTCCCTGTACGAACGTGATGAATCCTTCAACCTAGGTGTTTATTCCCTGGCCTTGTACAGAGGTGCAAATTCCATGCTAGTTGTTGTGATGGTTTTTTTTTTTGCTTATCTATGGTTCTTTTTAACATAAAAGCAGACCCAAAAAAGATCTAGAAAATCCTCATTTGATTCGTTCTTAGCTTTAACACTATAAAACCCTAATTTGACATATATATCTCTAATCCATAAATCTAACCCCACCACCCTAATCTAATTTCCTTATTATCCTCATCTTACATCTAACCCCACCACCCTACTTCAATTTCCTCATTGCACTCATTCTTATATGATTTGGGTTGCTAAATTCTAGCAAACTAGTTTTGTTAGAAGAGGTACCTCCCGCAGCAATTTGAGATGAAAGACCTTGGATTTCTTCATTACTTCCTCTTGGTCTTGAAGTTGTTTCTTCTCCCAAAGGATAATTATTATCTCGGCAGAAGTTTGCCTCTGATGTCCTGAGTCGTGCTGATCTTACTGACTTCTGAATAAAGAAGTTTTGGTAGCAATTAGGTTTAGGATTAAGTTTTGGTTTGGTTTGAGTCTAGGAATAGGGAAGGTGATAAACTGATGCAGCATGATCAGCATCATCAGATCATCGCCGCATCTTCGGTTCATCGTCAGAGACCATTATTCACAGTCGTTTTATTTTGTTCGTCGTTTATTTCAGTTTTTGGCCATTTTTCTATGTTTTTGGCCTTATTTCAGCACTTAGTTTTATTTATGTTTTTGCCCAATTCATGGGGGATGTCCATGATCTCATCCGAGGGCTTTTCGGATTGAATCCGGGTCTTCTCGGGTGAGTTTCTGCATGATATTAATAAAATTATGGGTGCGTGTGTTTGCGGGGTACCGACGGACGAGATTAGATCTCGAAACCGACGGTTAGATGGCGAAATAATTCAATTTAGATGACATGGCAAGTTATGGGCTTCAATTAGGCTTAAATGGGCTTATCTTAAGCCCAATGGGGTTTCCAATGCATTACCGCCCCCCCTCCTTTCTTTTCCCGTGAAACCGATCGCCCCCCCCCCCCCCCCCCCCCCCCTTACCCGCGCGGAAACCGAGGCCGCCCGACCCTTGCTGCCGTCCCTCTCTTCTCTCTCTCTCCTCTCTCCCTTGTTTCTCTATCTTTTTCTTGCCTTTCTTAGCCCTTGCATCCCCACCATCCAAACCCTATTCTCCTTTGATCCTGACCATCAAAATAGAAATCCTAATCCTACAAAAAGATGGAGAAAGAAAAAAGAATTCAGATTTGATGAATTGCTGAAATTTGTCTCTTCGTGAGTGCTTCCGGGCGAGACGCGTGTCCCCGATCCTCGCCGCTTCCACGACTTCGCCTCGTGAAGGCCTCGGTGTGGATTTTCCGAAGGTTCCGGCTTCTCCCGACGTCCGGCCTTGCTCCGTGTGCAGGATCATCGGCGCATCCTTGCAATCGACCCACGGCGGGAAACCCCAGGCAGTATCTTTTCTTTTCTTTATTTTTCCCCTCGCATCCGCACCGTTTTCATTTGTCTCCATTGCCTCCGCTCCGCATCGCAGCCGTCATACTTTTCCATCGCTAGTTGAAGCCATAACGTTTGCCTATTTATTATATTCGCTATCTATAGTCTGTCGGTAACCCTAGCAAGCATGCTCTACCTATTTTAGTGAAAATTCTGATGCAAGCCTATTGTTCTATTTCAATATCTATTGCTGCGATTTAATCTTTTATATGCTGAATTCTGTTCTTTGTGATAATATTGCGTCTTTACTGTTTAAATCTTAAATCTGCTTTATGTTGCCGGCATAGCTTTTAGAACTGCGTAAGATAATTTATGTTTGCTGTCCTTTTGAGGCTTACGTCGCTATATTGATCATTAAATCATAGTTATTGACCAAAGAAACCCCTAAAGGGTTTAGGATTGTAGTGTACCTTATCGGTGCTTGCATCAAGTTGGTATCAGAGCTCGAAAGAACCTGTTCGGGTTTCTTTTGAGTGCTGAATTTCAGCAACCCTCATCGTCTTCTTTGCTGAATTTTGCATAGGGCATAATCTTGCGTGCTTGAAATTGCATCTAGTGTTAGGATTGCATCGTGTGAACATCTGCATATCTCATAACCCATGGCTGATCGTACCCATCTGCACCAGGATGCCCGGAATCGAGGACGTTTTCCTCGGGGACCACAACCTCGAGGTGCTTGGCAAGAAGCGACCCAAAATACGTTGTATCGACATGCAACCTTGTTGCAAGAGATCACCGATAGGCTGGGGTAACTGTTACAAGATAGAGGCGTCAACCCTAATACCCGACCGGTCGAAGAGGACCCGGGAGGGACAGAAACCGATCCGCAGGCTGAGGGTCATAGGGTCGAAGAGCAAGACCGAGACCAGGGCTTAAATCGAAACCCGATCCCAAACCCACCTTGGAACCATAACCAAGCCTTACCTCAGAATCACAATCGATACCAACCGCAAGAGCGGAATCTAGCTGACTATCTTGAGTCGCCCCCTGAGTCTGAAGCTGAGTTGGACGAGTCCGATGTGGACTTTGAACGAGAGTACGTTCAGTTCGGACATCCCAGAAACCCTAGAGAGCAGCATGCGCGTGATCAGCACGGCATGGAGGAGCGTCTTGTGCGAGCCCTTGAGAGATCCCAAGATTACGGAATCCGAGTTGACATCAATGATTTTAGGGGAAGCCATGATGCTGACGCATTCCTCGACTGGATAGAAAGCGTCGAGCACTTCTTTGAATGGAAAGATCTCCCTGACGATCGAAAAGTCAAACTCGTGGCGACTAAACTGAAAGGAGCCGCTTTGGTCTGGTGGCGAGAGTTGCAAACAAGTCGCCTTAGGAAAGGGAAGCCAAAGGTCGCAACGTGGGCCAAGATGCGTGATAAGATGCGACTAAAGTACCTTCCTCCTGACTACCGTACCTCTCTGTACCAGAGGTTGCTTAGCCTGAAACAAGGCAATCGAAGCGTACAGGAGTACACTGAAGAGTTTGACATCCTGACCACTCGTAATGCCATCCCGGAAGACGATGAGCAGAAAGCTGCACGCTACGTCTCGGGGTTGCGCTACCAAATTCAGGATGCGCTCACGATGCAGACCATCCTCACTGTGACGGAAGCTTCTAGGCAAGCTCTCAAGGCTGAGAGAATTCAACAACGAGCCTTTAGGAGAGAGGTTGCCCCTAGAGTACCCCCAGGTGCCCCTTCAGCTGGAAGAGGAGCACCTCCTACTAGAGTCACCCCACCTGCTCCCACTTCGACTACAACTCCATCAAGAACCAATCAACCCCCTGGTCGGGTTGAACAATCAAGTCGTGAGCGCAGTGCCGTAGGAAGTCGACCACCCGGAGCGACTTACAAATGCTTCGAGTGTGGAGAAGGAGGACACCTCATCGCCCAATGCCCAAAAAGGAGACCTCAGACCCATCTGACTGAAAGTGAAGAGCCAACTGAGGAAACCCTAAACAACATGGCTGAAGAAGGGCATGATGATGATCCTAGAGATGCTGGATATCAGGAGGATGACGAGACACATGACGTCATCGCTGAAGCTGACGAGGCAACGCATGCACTAGTCATGCATCGTGTTTTGTCGACACCGAAAGTTCCTGAACCAGATCGGTGGCTTAGAAGGAACATCTTCCACACCACTTGTACCTCAAAGGGGAGGCATTGCGTCCTCATCATAGACAGTGGTAGTACCGAGAACTTGGTCGCTCAGATCATGGTTGACAAGTTAGGGCTCAAGACAGAGAAGCTGGTCAAGCCATACAACTTGTCTTGGTTTAAGAAAGGCTCAGACGTCGCTATTAAAGAGCGGTGCCTAGTCGAATACACCATTGGCAAGATGTATAAGGAAGCTGTGTGGTGTGACGTGGCGCCCTTGGGTATTTGTCACATTCTGTTGGGCCGCCCGTGGCAGTACGACAGAAAGACAACACATGATGGGGAGAAGAACACTTACTCCTTCTGCAAAGACGACTATAACATCACTCTAGTGTTTCAGAGGGAGCCCCTGAAACCCATTTCTAGTGAGCCGACACCCCCACCTGTCACCCCAAAGTTACCAAAAGAGAAGCCGAAGGCCCTACCCACATTGCTGACACAAGCTTGCTTCGAGGACGAGCTTAGAGAATCTCGCTCCATCTTTTTCCTCGTAGCAAAAGAAGCCACAGAGGGCCCTAGCATTCCTCATGAGGTTCGAGTCCTACTTGAAGACTTCAATGATCTCATCCCGGAGGAACTACCTGAAGGACTACCACCTCTTCGGGATATTCAACATTGTGTTGACCTAGTCCCAGGAGCGACGCTACCTCACCTTCCTCACTACCGAATGAGCCCGTTTGAATATGAGGAGATGCGTCGACAGGTTACCGAGTTACTGCAAAAGGGACTAATCCAAGAGAACATGAGTCCATGCGCAGTACCGGCACTCCTAACTCCCAAAAAGGATGGGACGTGGAGAATGTGCATAGATTGCAGTGCCATCAATCGAATAACTGTCAAGTATAGATTTTCGATTCCCCGATTGGATGATATGCTTGATATGCTACATGGCGCGAAAATCTTTTCAAAGATTGATCTTCGTAGCGATTACCATCAGATCCGCGTACGACCTGGTGACGAATGGAAGACTGCATTTAAAACCCGGGAAGGACTGTATGAATGGCTAGTAATGCCATTTGGTCTGTCGAATGCACCAAGTACCTTTATGAGGTTTATGAATCAGGTGCTCAGACCATTTATAGGGAAGTTCGTTGTCGTATACTTTGATGACATTCTTATCTATAGTACGACACCTGAACAGCATGTCGAGCACTTGCGAGAGGTTCTGAAAACGCTAAGGAAAGATAAGCTGTACATCCATCTGAAGAAGTGCACCTTTCTGACAGACAGCTTGACCTTTCTAGGCTACATTGTGTGTTCCGAAGGAATACGGGTCAATCCAGAGAAGGTCGAAGCCATCAAATCATGGCCCGTTCCCCAGAACGTTAGTGATGTGCGACGGTTCCATGGTCTAGCGTTCTTTTATCGCAGATTCATAAAGAACTTCAGTTCCGTCATTGCACCTCTCACGAACTGCATGAAGAAGGGTGGTTTCCTTTGGACCCCCGAAGTTGAAGCGAGTTTCGACCTCATCAAGACCAAGATGATGAGTGCTCCAGTTTTGGCACTCCCAAACTTTGAAAAGGTCTTTGAGTTGATTGTGATGCCTCTCACGTCGGGATAGGAGCAGTCCTTAGTCAAGAGGGACGTCCCGTCGCATTCTTCAGCGAGAAGCTGAACGCCGCGCGTTTGAATTACTCGACATACGACATTGAGTTTTACGCGGTTGTTCAAGCCCTCAAACATTGGAGGCATTACTTGATCCAGCGAGAATTTGTGCTCAATTCTGACCATGAAGCGCTTCGCTATCTGAAGTCTCAGCGCAGCTTGAACCAACGTCATGCTAAGTGGTCAAATTTCTTGCAAGAGTACATGTTCAACCTCAGATATAAGGCTGGAGTCCTGAATAGAGCTGCTGACGCTTTGAGTCGACGAGGCCTGATGCTAGTCACTCTACAGCCCGTCGTTGTTTCTTTTGATGCTCTGAAATCAATGTACGCGACTGGTCCGTACTTTGGTCCCATCTGGGGATCCTGTCAGGAAACGGGCACTGATCCCACGGCATCCTATATTATCCAAGAGGGATTCTTGTTCCGTGGAACCCGCCTGTGCATCCCTGAGTGTTCCCTTCGCGAGAGTCTTGTTCAGAACACCCATGAAAGGACCGTCTCTGATGAAGGTCCTAATGAATCTTTTCGAGATACGTTAATCCACGACTTGCACGGAAGTAATTTGGGAGGTCATTTTGGCCAGACCAAAACAATTGAGTCAGTGGAGCGACGCTACTTTTGGCCTCACTTAAGGAAAGATGTCGTCAAGTTTGTGCAACGGTGTCGAACCTGTCAAATGTTCAAAGGCAGAAAGCAGAACACAGGTTTGTACATTCCTCTACCGATCCCTGCTCGTCCTTGGGAGGATATCACCATGGATTTCATTGTAGGTCTACCCCGAACACTTCGGCGCGTCGATTCAATCTTTGTGGTTGTAGACCGATTTTCTAAAATGGCACATTTCATACCATATAGGAAAACTTCTGATGCATCTCATGTAGCTGAGTTATTCTTTAGGGAAGTTGTTCGTCTGCATGGCATTCCAAGGTCATTCACATCTGATAGGGACACTAGATTCTTGAGCCACTTTTGGCATACTCTTTGGTCAAAGCTAGGAACTAAACTTCAATACAGTAGCGCGTATCACCCTCAAACTGATGGACAAACGGAAGTTGTCAACCGTAGCCTAGGGGATATGCTTCGATGTCTAGCTGGTGAAAGACCAAAACAGTGGGATGTAGTTTTACCACAAGCTGAATTCGCATATAATAGTTCAATTAATCGCTCAGTAGGTAAAACCCCTTTTGAAATTGTCTATGGCCATGTTATTCCCCATTTCCTGGATAGAACTGCCTTACCGCCTACAGGTCCTGCGAGTGCTGATGCTGATGAATTCCTTGAACACATCAAGACTGTACAGCGGGAGTCGCTTGAGAAACTGGGGGAAAGCAATGCCAGGTATAAGGCAAGCGCAGATCTACACAGGCGCGAGAGCACTTTTCAGTCAGGGGACTGGGTCCTCGTCTACTTTCGCAGAGAGCGGTTTCCCACGGGTTCTTATGGGAAGCTGAGCCAGAGGAAGTTTGGGCCCTTCCGCGTTCTCCGAGCGTTGGGACCCAATGCTTACCTGCTGGACTTACCAGATGACATACCGACATCGCCGATCTTCAACATCTCTGAGTTGTTTCCTTTCCACGGAGACCGGCCAGATACGCCTTCAGCACCACAGATTCCGTTTTTCGATGCACAGCGAGACGAGACAGAGCAGATACAGGAGATCGTTGACGTCAGAGAGCTTGCTACCCGTCGCGGTGTCTTCCGACGGTTCCTTGTTCGGTGGGTAGGCAGGCCACTTTCAGACTGTACCTGGGTGGAGGAGCGACAGTTGCGAGCACAGCGGCCTGACCTCGTACAGCAGCTGGACGTTCACTCGACGGAGTCGAGTTCTTTCTAATCCGGGGGAGTTGATGCAGCATGAGCAGCATCATCAGATCATCGCCGCATCTTCGGTTCATCGTCAGAGACCATTATTCACAGTCGTTTTATTTTGTTCGTCGTTTATTTCAGTTTTTGGCCATTTTTCTATGTTTTTGGCCTTATTTCAGCACTTAGTTTTATTTATGTTTTTGCCCAATTCATGGGGGATGTCCATGATCTCATCCGAGGGTTTTTCGGATTGAATCCGGGTCTTCTCGGGTGAGTTTCTGCATGATATTAATAAAATTATGGGTGCGTGTGTTTGCGGGGTACCGACGGACGAGATTAGATCTCGAAACCGACGGTTAGATGGCGAAATAATTCAATTTAGATGACATGGCAAGTTATGGGCTTCAATTAGGCTTAAATGGGCTTATCTTAAGCCCAATGGGGTTTCCAATGCATTACCGCCCCCCCTCCTTTCTTTTCCCGTGAAACCGATCGCCCCCCCCTTACCCGTGCGGAAACCGTGGCCGCCCGACCCTTGCTGCCGTCCCTCTCTTCTCTCTCTCCTCTCTCCCTTGTTTCTCTCTCTTTTTCTTGCCTTTCTTAGCCCTTGCATCCCCACCATCCAAACCCTATTCTCCTTTGATCCTGACCATCAAAATAGAAACCCTAATCCTACAAAAAGATGGAGAAAGAAAAAAGAATTCAGATTTGATGAATTGCTGAAATTTGTGCCTCTACGTGAGTGCTTCCGGGCGAGACGCGTGTCCCCGATCCTCGCCGCTTCCACGACTTCGCCTCGTGAAGGCCTCGGTGTGGATTTTCCGAAGGTTCCGGCTTCTCCCGACGTCCGGCCTTGCTCCGTGTGCAGGATCATCGACGCATCCTTGCAATCGACCCACGGCGGGAAACCCCAGGCAGTATCTTTTCTTTTCTTTATTTTTCCCCTCGCATCCGCACCGTTTTCATTTGTCTCCATTGCCTCCGCTCCGCATCGCAGCCGTCATCATCTTTTTCCATTGCTAGTTGAAGCCATAACGTTTGCCTATTTATTATATTCGCTATCTATAGTCTGTCGGTAACCCTAGCAAGCATGCTCTACCTATTTTAGTGAAAATTCTGATGCAAGCCTATTGTTCTATTTCAATATCTATTGCTGCGATTTAATCTTTTATATGCTGACATCTGTTCTTTGTGATAATATTGCGTCTTTACTGTTTAAATCTTAAATCTGCTTTATGTTGCCTGCATAGCCTTTAGAACTGCGTAAGATAATTTATGTTTGCTGTCCTTTTGAGGCTTACGTCGCTATATTGATCATTAAATCATAGTTATTGACCAAAGAAACCCCTAAAGGGTTTAGGATTGTAGTGTACCTTATCGGTGCCTGCATCATAGACTAACATTAGTTTATGATTAAAGATGGTTCTTGCTAATTCATGATGTTGACTCCCTCTTTGAAGGTGATGAATCCTTCAACCTAGGTGTTGTTTCCTAGGACTTGTACATAGGTGCAAACTCCATGCTAGTTGTTGTGATTTTTTTTTTGTTTACCTGTCATTCTTTTTAACGAAAAAGCAGACCCAAAAAGATCTAGAAAACCCTAATTTGATTCGTTCTTAGTTATAACACTATCAAACCCTAATTTGACTTATAGATCTCTAATCCCTACATCTAACCCCACCACCCTAATCTAATTTCCTTATTACCCTCATCTTCTTACCTCACTACCCTACGTCAATTTTCTCATTGCACTCATTCCTACATGATCTGGGTTAGTAAATTCTAGCAAATTAGTTTTGTTAGAAGAGGTACCTTCCGCAGCAGTTCGAGATGAAAGACCTTGGATCTCTTCGTTACTTCCTTGGTCTTGAAGGTACTTTTTCTCTCAAAGGATAATTAGTCTCTCAGTAGAAGTTTGCTTCTGGTGTCCTGAATGTGCTGATCTTTCCGACTCCCGAGGCATGGACACACCGATAAAGCTTAATGTGAAGCTTCGTCTCAATGATGGTGAGCCGTTTTCAGATCCCATTTGCTACTGCTGTTGCTCGTCTATATAACAATCACTCGCTTGGATATTGCACATATCGTCCGAGTTGTTAGTCAGTTTGTCAGCGCTCTTTGTTCAGTTTACTATGCCGCACTAGTGAAGATTCTTCACTATCTCGAAGGCATACTGACTCGCTCCCTGTTGCTGTCGTCCTCTTCTTATTTAAAGCTTCGCTCCTTTTTAGATGCAGACTGGGCATAAGATCCTACTAAATGGCGATCCACCATTGGCTCTGTAGTTTCTCAAGTGACTCGCTCATCTCTAAGAAGAGCAAGAAAATGATATCGTTTCTCTCTCCAGCATTGATATCGAGTATCGTGTTATGACGCGAACTGCATGTGAGGTCGTTTGGTTGCGTCCTCTACTCAATGATATGGTTGTTCTGCTGACCTCATCGACTTCCCTCTATTGTGACAATTGGAGCACTATACAGATTGCTAGCAATCCGGTGTTCCACGAGAGCACGAAGCACATCAATTTTGATTGTCATTTCATGCGACATCATTACAAGGACTCAAGGTTCTAAAAAGCGCTAGGCGCTAGTCAGGTGGTGGGGGGTCGCCTAGCGCCTAGGTGTTTTGCCTTTTTTTAATTATTTTAATTATTATTTTGATATTATATAATATATATATATATATATATATATATATATATTTAAAAATTAATATAAGTTCAAGATTATCCTAAACCATTATTTTAAAGAACAAGTATATAACCATAATTCAAGATTGAGTGATTAACAAGAACAAAAGAAAACATGGTCCGCCTGGCTAGTCTCAGCTCGCCTAGACCGCCTAGGCGGTTGCCTTGCCCCGCCTAGACTGCCTAGGTAGCCGCCTTGCCCCGTCTAGCTCCGCCTGGGAGCTTGGCCACTTTTCTGGAGCGCCTAGGGCCCTATGCTATCAAAGTCGGGACTAGTCCCCGACTAGTCGCTGGGCGGCATTTTGCCGACCGATTTATTTGGATTTTTTCATTGCTGGGCGGTAGCCCGACTAGTCCCCGACTAGACCCGACTAGCCCGACTAGTCCCCGACTAACGACTGCCGACTAGTCCCCAGGCAGCATTTTGCAAGCAATTTTTTTTTTGAAAGAAGTCTTTGCAAGCAATTTTGTTTGGATTTTTTTACATTGGCTCAAAGTCTTGAGTAGCAAGACTCACAACTATGGCTCTTCCCTGTAATCATCTGTTGAGCACCTGAGAATCTCCGATAAAAACATAGACAAATAATTAGTTTATTTGTTGATATTCATATAACCCTATAATCAAAATTGGGGTTGTTCACTGATTAAACATCATCAAACAAACATTGTGATGAATTCTTAGTTCTGAGTCTTTTGGCATGGGCATGAAGCCAATACAACTGTGTTCTGTTAGACTGTTACTTATGTATTTATACCCATGTTGTGAAGTGTGAAGGTATGTATTGTTATTAACCGACTAATATCATATACTTATTGACATTTATACTAGTTCTTATATCATATATGTTTAGGGAGGGGGGGAGGGGTTAGAATAAGTTTTGGCCGACTAGTCCCGAATTAGTCCCGACTAGTCCCGACTAGTCCTAGTCGGCCCTTGGCCGACTAGGGCCGACTACCGACTTTGACTGCATAGCTAGGGCCTAAGCGAGGCGGTGGGGGGCCGCCTAGGCGGTCGCCTGGGTCACTTTTTAGAACACTGCAAGGACTTAATGTTCTCGTTTCCGTATGTGTTTTTTACAGATGCAACATGCGGACTTCTTTATGAAGACACACCATTCAATGTTTTTGGTACTTCCTTAGCAAACTCTTGTTGTATGAACCACCTTGAGTTTGATCTCTCTCTCTTAGGGCCATTGCCTCCATGGAATGATCTCTCTCTCTCTCTCTCTCTCTCTCTCTCCTTTCTTTTAGGGTTATCATCTCTCTTTCCCTTTTAGGGTTATCAAGACCCATATCAATAAAATGAGATCCGAATTAGACATGAATTTCATACTTTTTTCTTGTTTGTAATGACTTTTACCAAAACGGCCCCCAAACTTGAAGCTCCCTGTCGGCCTAACTAGGTCATTTTTTGTTTTGTTTGAACCCGAGTCCTTAAATCTTAGACTACACAATATTTACAAAATAACAGCTCCAATAGTATTCTCTTCCTTAAGAAGTGTTACATCTTATAACCCCACTTATTGACAAATTCGAGCAAAATAGAAAGTTGAAGACCAAATACACTTTCCTTTGGAAGTAGACTAGAACTTGTAAAGTCGTACCCCAAGGTTACCTATACAGCTAGTGCATCCTACCTATCCAAACCCAAAATGCTTTGGAAAGGCTTATGAGAAGATTCTTGTGGGGAGACTTAACTATCTCACCGTGACAATGCCAGAAATTGCGTATGTCCTAAGCGTTGTTAGTTTTTGTGAAGGACAAAGGGAAAATGACTGTCCCAAGCAAGGGAAAGAAAACATGCTCATTCCTACAGTAAATCATGCGTTACTAAAGGAACAAACCTTTCATATCCTTAGCAAACCGTTTCAAAACCAACAAATAAAGAAAAGCCACTAATTCCCCACCTCTTCTTATCATAGGGCTAGTTTCCACATAATGTGGGATGTAGTATCCACTATGCAAACCTAAAGAAGAAGGGGGATTGGGAGTTATGGGAATTACTGAAATCTGTAAAGCCAGCCTACCTGAGACTTGGTTGGCAGATTTTGAAAGATAGGAAGGATCTTTGAAGTTTGAACTAGTTGGATGCTGAAAAGGTGCTGTCAGGATCAGTTCTTTTGGGTCACAAATGCTTCCTTAAATGCTAGAGAGGGGGACCAGAACTGAAGTCTGGCCTCTGTTAAATTAGGAAACGGCAATTTTATTACCTTCTTGTGGGAACTATGGGCTAATAGGCAAAGCACCCTTGCAGATTGTGGGAATCTAATAGGTGGTGGAACAAGGCATGGGATGGCCTAAATTCGTTTCTTTTATAAACAATGGCATTTGAAACTTGCCCAATCCGAGAAATCTGAAGACATCTGATTCTGATTGACGAATCGTAGTGCTCAACTTAAACATCCTGGATATAGAAGGCTCCTATCAGTGGAAGTTAAGCGTTGCTGGCCTGTTCCCCTTGAGCTTAGTCTGGGAGCTTGTGAGGAAAGCTGGAAACCCTAATTTCTCGGCAAAGGTTGTATGACACAAGCTTACCCCAGCTAGCTCCTCATTCTGTTGCTGGCGAGTCATGTTGAACCCATTATCCACATTGGATGAAAAGTTTCGATCTTTGCCGAGAAATTCGGTTTTCTCCGTCATACAACCTTTGCCGATAAATTAGGGTTTCTCCCTCATGCAGAGCCTGCCCGCAGGACCCGGAGTATGTAAATCATATCTTTTCTGCTTTTGATTACTCGGGCAATGTCTGGAATAAATGCTGCACTTGTTTGGGTCGATATCATTTGGAAGAGGATCCTTACATTGGATCTTTAGTGTGCACCCTTAGCTACACTAACAGTTACCTGCACTAGAAGGATCTCTTACCAAGCTCTTGGTAGTCGCATCAATAAGTACTAATGGGGTAGAAAGGAAGCAGTTTTTTTATGATAAAATGAGTTTGGTGGCTGAAGTTATTACCAGGATTGCTGCTAGAGTCTGTAACAGTTTGAACTCTAGGGATCCTAAGAGAGAACCACCTGACCTTCGGGACTTGGCTGCAAGATGTGCTCCTCCTACTAGATACTTGGTGGCTGCTGTTCTTCTGCAGTAGCTCCTTTGCTAGTGGAGTTTGGACCTCTGGTTGTTGGGCTTCTTGTGGTTCTGATCTGCTCATTACCGTATACTAGAAACTCTATTGGAAACAATGGCCGGTTGTGAGCTCTTCTTAGAGTCTCTTGTATCTCTGGAGTGTGCAGATATTGTACATTTTCTTTTTGGCTAAGTGCTTGCTCACTCGGAGCAATGCATGATTTGTTTTTTCACATCACCCCTCTCCTTTGGGATCTAGTCACAATTATTTAGCTAAAAAAAAAATTTATATGGTATTGGTGATATTGATCTTTTGTGCATGAACAACGCTCATTTTATACATCTAATCACCTACAATGCAAGTTGTGGACCTTGACTCAACATATTGAATGACGACTCATCTCGTCAATTAGACGATATAATATAAACACTCACAGTATAGAATAAAAAATATCGGCCCTTTCCAAAAAAAAATTCACTGTAAATCATATTAAATAATTATTAATTAATAAAATAATTGGCTTTTATGGCACAATCTCAACATGTTCCGCATCCTCCGGAGGCATTGTGATTGCCGCCTCTGCTTGAATCGAATCTGGATTTGATCCCATTTTACCATAAGGTCATGCGTTCTGCCAAAATTGCTGGCCATAGGCATGCATGCGTTGTCCGATCAACTGTTGTTGGTGTACTGTAGGTTTGATGTACAGTAGTTGTAAACTGTTGGTTCTTCAATATCCCATTATCTTATAGATGGATCTCTTATGCCATGCATGTATGTCTGGAATATGAATCTGGGCTTAACTGATCCAATAATATTGTCTTATAGCGAGTCATGCTTCTATTTTAGCCAGTTTGTTAATTCATCTGCTTCCTGTTTTTAAACAGAGGGCCGAGAATTGGTAAGAATCCTGCTCGCTGCTGGTGCAGATCCAACAGCTCAAGATGAACTGCATTGCCGAACAGCTCTGCACACAGCGGCAATGATCAACGATGCAGAGTTGGTGAAGGTAGCCCTTGATCCTGAACTAAAATTGGCATTTTAATGTTGGTTCATCTTTGAATATAACTGAGCTGTTATTTACTGAATCATTTTCATAGATTTTCTCTTTCTATATTTGATTTAGATGTGTGATATTTCCATTGCGTTCTTTCAATAGATTATTCTGGAAGCTGGAGTAGACGTCAATGTAAGAAATGCACAAAATACAATCTCTCTCCATGTTGCACTGAACAGAGGTGCAAACCTATGTGTTGGTTTATTGTTATCTGCTGGATCGAACTGTAATTTGCAGGTAATATAACCCTTTTACTCCTTCCAAATATACTATGAGCTTGATTTCAATCTTTGTTACAGTTTTGATGCTGTCTATATCTACATTTCCTTTACGTGAGTGTCTGTAGTTACTTTATTATAATTGCATGGACTCACATGAGCATGCATTGCGTGCATGCGCCACCACATTGTAAATGGTCAGAATAGATGATGCTTTACAGATTGTGATGTCCTGTTAAGACTGGTATTCAATATTTATTCTACATCAGAATTTTTATTCTATCCAACTTTCCTCATTGTCCTTACCTTGAGGAGGGTGCCACAGCGTTCCATCACTTTCCCTTCGTTGCCTCCTTTGAAGCTTTTGACATTCCACTTTCTTTCAAGGCAATTTTCCACTTGAGGATAAACATGGCTTTTGGAATAGAAGTATCAATGACCTCTATAAAGTTCAGAACTTCCTCTTGGGGATTTATTTCATTCTCAACCTGTATTTCAAACGTTAAAACATTTTCAGGCTATTTGGAGCACTAGCTGATGTTGCAAAGGCTATTTAATACCCGTTCTTAAAACATTCATTTAATTGTTTTAAAAGTAAACTCCCAATACACCTGATGATAAGCCATCCCTAATCTCCAAGTCTGCCAGGTTATCTGATGTGAAACAATGCATGCAAATAGGAGATCAGTAACTTAATCATTTCAGCAATGTCTCACTATTTATTAGGAGCTTCAGGCAGAAGATTTAATTCAAACTGGCAATGTGGAATAATGGATTTAACAAAAAAATTACTAGTGCGAACACAAGTCGATTCTGGTTCCGAGAATTTAAATGATAATGTTTAATTATGCGGCAATGATTCCAATAGCAATATCAAGGTTAGTGAAACTACAGGGCAGGTGGAGCACTTAAACTCATGAAAGTGGACAGTAGGTAGCAGCATAGTCACCAAATTCGGGTTCATCAATAAGTTGGCAAGGGTAAAACTTAGGAAACTTCGGCGAAAATCGAAACGTTCAGGAAAAAAACAAGTAAAAGTTGGGGGAAAAAACGGGTTCGGGTTTTAATCGGCGAGGGTGAAATTTGAAAAAAACAGGTAAGTTCGGGGCCTTCAATAGTTAAGTTTTTAGCCTACATTTAAACAACTAAGATATTTCTAACGTGACTTATATAAAGATGATTAGTCAACAACAACAAATCCACTAAGTTAATAATGCAAGTATACAAAAAAACAACCTGACAAATTAACATACTAAGTTACAAACATCATGATAAGTTAATAATGACATCCCAAAAGAAAATATTATAAAACTTAAGATGTCTATTGTCCAATAATTACTAATCAAAATATAATAAAATATAGAAACTAAGCATCCATCGTGTCATCGAGAGCATCCAATGCCAAACTTGCATCATTCTCTCTTGCTTCATTTTCTTCATCTTTCATGAATTCAATGTCATTGGACTCATCATCGATAAAGTCAACGTTGACAAAAAAACATATTTTTAACCCATTTTTTCAATAAAAACGGCAAAAAAAGGACGAATTTGGTAACCTGTAAAAATCAGAAAAAGAACGGTAACAAATCGGTTGCCATTAAGTCGTGTTTTAAACACATTTTTTTCAAAAAAACGTCGAGCTTTGTAACTATGGGTAGCAGAAATAAAAGTTTAGACTTCATTATTGGTGAATCGACATGACTCAACTGGGAAGGGAACTCACCTACTGAGGATCACGTTTGGCCTCAGGAGCCTCAGGTGATAGTGGTGCAGGTGCGAGGGCTTGGAGGATCGCAACGTTCCGGTGCACGGGCGTGTCTGGATGCCACCGTTGATGCCCGTCGTTGATCACAAGTCGCGTTGCGGCGTCCCAAGTAATGAGGTACGCGATGGGATTCACGTAATCTTTTACGCTCCTGTCTAGATCAAATTGGAAGTCGAGGAATGGAGATTGGATATCGAAGAAACCAGATTCGTCGTGGATCAAACCGTGGTCGATATCCGGATCTGCCATGCAAATATATCAATTTTTTGTACCTTGATCAGGGTAAGGATTCTCGAGCCCTTTTTGCAGCTGATAACTCTTGGATAGAATTACCCCCAAATTGGGTAACACTTCCTTCCCTTTAGGTCGGTAATTTGATTTATTTTATCTTGGGTTTTTGGGGCTTTGATTCATGAGAGACTAGATTGACCCCATTCCCTCGTACCTATAGGTTTGAGAAATCCATTCCTCCCCCATGGCTTCAATCAAACCTATTGATTGAGAGTGTTGATTAGGCGACGACCATTTTCCTAAGTTTGGTGAGATCCCTTTGAAGGTAGTTAGGAAGTGTTCATAAGCTCGAAGTGGGATATATGCTTGTGCGAGAAGGGCGACAACAGTCTAGTGCTAGCGATTGTGGAAGCACAGAGTCTGTCTAGGGGATATATGCTTGTAAACCTGTGTAGCACCAAGTTCTATAGTAAATTACCTTGACCTACTGCGAAAGCACCGTGGTTTTTCCGGTTGGGTTTCTACGTAAAAATCACATGTGTGATGTCTCTTTGATTTCTAGATGTGTGGATGAAAACTTGTATGTTTGTACCCTACAGTGTACAAAATTGAGTACTAGGCGTTTGCACAAATGTCAACGCTTCCATATATCATTATCATAATAAGAGTTTGTGCATTGGTCGTTTGTTTATCAGACAGGCCCCTAAGAACTTTCAAAACTTCTCTTTACTTTTATAATATTTTGATGCAATTTATGTTCATTCTATGTTAGCATTTGCTCATGCAAAAATTTCAGTCCATAATTCTGGCTTTTTAGGCAAAGGAAAGACAAAGGATTGAATGTCATAAAACTAAAGTTTCCAATTGGTGAGTTTTATGTTAAATGGGTAGACAAAGAAGCATGATGATTCTTATCATCAAAAGAATCCATCCTGAGCCCGGCTCTTAAGGGAAAACCTCATCCCAACCCATGCCAAATCTGACTCGGGTTTGTTATACACAAGGTTCTAAAAAGCACTAGGCGCTAGTCGGGCGGTGGGGGGCCACTTAGCACCTAGGCGACACCTAGGCGTTTTGGTTTTTTTTAATTCTTTTTTAAAAAAGGGGTGAGCCACCGTTGAGGAAGGCTGGATTTAAGAGAGGGACTGCAGCTGAGGAAGACCGAACCAAGAGAGTAACTACCGCTGAGGAGCCGTCTAAGCCCGCCTGGCATGCCGATCCCATCTGGTCAGCCTCAGCCCGCCTAGACCGCCTAGGCGGCCGCCTTGCTTCACCTAGCTCCGCCTGGGAGCTTGGTCGTTTTTCTGGAGCACCTAGGGCCTAGGCTGGGCGGTGGGGGGCCGCCTAGCGCCTAGGCAACCGCCTGGGCCGCTTTTTAGAACACTGGTTCTATATCCCGGTTATGCTTGGCAAGATGGGTCGGAGTGAGGAAGGTTTGAACCTGGATATTAGTTCTAACAAAAAAAAAATGCCTTCAACACATGCTCATTGCTTATATTTAAAGTAGATAATAGCTTGTCCACATGGACACTACTTAGTTTGACTTATTCTTTTTTATAAAACTATCAATTCTATCAAACATAAAGATATAAACAGTGTTTTCAGACTCGTTCTGACTCGGACGAGTCGACTCGTTTTGACTCGACTCGGACTCGATTTCGACCCGACTCGGACCAGTGACTCGCAGGCCACCTGACTCGTCCGAGTCATGGTCTGACTCGTCTCTGACTCGGACGAGTCAAGGTCTGACTCGTCCCATGACTCGTCCGAGTCAAGGTCAGACTCGTTTCTGACTCGATCGGTCGTTTTTATCCATTATATTTTGATAGTTGCATGACATTGATGCATTTTGTGATATTATTTGGCATATGAATGCAATATATATCTCTAAGTTTTCCCAAATTTTTACTATTTTATCTAATATTATATATATTAATCCAACGAGTCACTATGTTTATGACTCTTACGAGCCACGAGTCGACTCTTCCGAGTCGCGTCGCTAAGGGCTGTAACGAGTCGCTTTCCGAGTCCGAGTCTAAAAACATTGGATATAAAGTCTCCCATGGGTTATGATGGTTGATGGGTATGCATATGATTATAGTTACCAAGTCGGATGTCGGGAAAATCGGATATGGAGAAGTCGGAAAAATTGAGAAAAAGTCGGAAATGTTGGGAAAGAGTCGGGAAACAAACGGTAGAATTTTTGAACATATTTATATATAGATGTTACAATAGGTTTTTGAGCAATACATAATGGGATTAAAACGCAATTAATCGGGATTAAAATACGTAAATCGGGATTACAATGTGAAATCGTGACTTTCAATGTAGTTAAGGCGACCTGAGGCGCCCGTCTGAGGCGAGAGGTGAGGCGAGGCGAGACTAGGGCGCCTTGCCTGAATCAAGGCGGCAACAGGAATATAAGGCGAAGCAAGGCGCCTGCCTGAGACGAGAGGCGCTCCAGGCATGAGGCGATGGAGACGCTCGCCTCATTTAACTAATGGTTTAAATTGAAGCCAAACCTGAATCACACCCGTTCTTTTGCATGCTAAGTGTGATTCACCGGTCGGACAGTTGTGATTCAGTTTTGACTCTAACCTATTGACCATATAAGGTTATAAGAAAAATTGAAATACTAGGTAGCCAACTAGTTTGCCAACTTTTGGGTTGCCAACTTTACGTGGCATCCCCCTAAGGATTAGGGTTCATCCCATGGGAGTTCAGATCTTCTTCAGTTGGTCAGTGGACCCATGGGCATCAAAACCGCACGATGGCAGGCGACCCGAAAGTGAAGCGTACTCCAGCCAACTGCATGCGACTATGATGTGCATCGAGTCCACCAACTGAAGATACCGAGTGGAAGAGATCCGAACTCATCCCATGGCCCGTAGAAAAATAATCCTAGCATAAGGAGCTGCCAGCACTTGTTTCAACTAGTTATTTTATAATTTATCTATATATATATATAATATTTTGCACGCCTTATTTCAATCAGGCGCTCGCCTCGCCTCTCGCCTCTCGCCTCAGGCGCCAGTAAGGTTGAGCGCCTTGAGTCCGCCTTAACGCCTTGACTACACTGGTGACTTTGTCATGAAATCATGACTTTTAAAAAAAATCAGGAAAGAGTTGCATAGAGAACGTTTACTGACTAAGTCGTGTTTTAATAGAGACTTATTAAAAAAATTGGAGTTTTTGGTTACAGAGCTATGATATGGAGTTTATTATCTGGTCAGGTTTAAGCGGGGCGAGGCACTCAAAAACTGAACTTGCTCCAAAACCGCTTGGGATTTTAAATTCCAATTCCTCTCAAACCCATTTAAAATCATCGCATTCCTGTCTCAATAGGGGAAAATCTGGTCGAATAACCCCAAAGACCCAGTTAATTGTTATCCTTGCCTCTGAGAACTCATCTTTGAAACAGACGCGACATCCATGGAGTTTGCTGCTGCAAAAAAGACAGACTTAGCAGACTATTATAGCATGAATATTATTCCAAAAAAAAAAAATCTTGTCTCTTGTTCTTGTAACGACATAATGGTGGCCATGCACAAGTGGTGAGGGATGGAGTCGAAATGGAGGGTTCTTAAATTTTCTTATTCTACATGTCCCACTCTGCATACTTTTGTACATAAAGGAGTCTTGGAATGTAGGCAAAGAATAACACCATGTTTATGAGTAATACCATTGAAGAAGTTTTTAGCATTAAGATATTTAATGTTACATATGCCGTAAGTTTGGAGTCCTGCATAATATTTTGGAAATTGGATATTGTTACTAGTCAATCGGGAAACAAAGCATTTTAATTGAAATATTATTATGCAATTTATATAGTAGAAGGTATTAGTTAATTGTACACTTTTAATATAATGCTTTGCAGACCTCTTATTGATTTTATAACATGATGAGCTTTCTCTTCTCCTTTGGTTCTGGCTATGTGAGTGCGCAGTGTACTCTATTTGAATGCTTCATCTATATTGAGCAAGAATCCATACTTGAAGAACAGGCCTTTTCAGACACTTCAACCTTTTCAGCACCCTTGTTGTATTTTTGGTTGTAGACTAATTTTAGATGAAGCTCCAGAAAAATCCGTTAAAGTTCATTTTATTGCATTGTGGACATCTCCTTTATTATTTTACTTTTGACTTTCTATCTGATGACTATCTTGATCAGGATGATGATGGTGATAATGCCTTTCATATAGCAGCTGATGCAGCAAAGATGATACGGGAAAATCTTAATTGGATTGGTGTTATGTTGCAATATCCTTCTCCTGCTATTGAAGTAAGAAACCACAGGCAAGTACCTTATTAATAGAGTAGCTGAATTTCTTTTATTATTATGGTTGACTCATCAATATATACTTGCCTTCTGTTTTGGTTTCATGTGGTAAGTTTTTATTGCACAGAAAATCGAGCTTTCCATTTATTTGATGTTTCCTCAACTAGTTGATTGATTGATGGCATTTGATGGACCAGATATGCTTATATTAGATGCCGGGGCATGCGTTATTTCAATTTTTTGCTAATAACCGGTTGGGTTTCTAATTAGAAATCTTGTGTTCAACTTCAGAAATCTTTCTTATCTGTTCAAGTATGAGTAGGAAAAAAAATTTAATGTATCCTATTGATGGGTGATAGGGGTTGGACATTGCGGGATTTTCTAGAAGCTTTGCCACGAGAATGGATTTCAGAAGATCTGATGGAAGCACTTGCGTCTAAAGGAGTTTATTTGTCTCCAACCATGTAAGGAGAAAATAATTCCTTCTCCTTTGTCTACGGATATTCTTTCTTTTCTGTTATCTATAGTTGATGCAATCTCTATGCGTCTCTTGGTCTCCTTTGGATCATTTTGATTTAAGTGATACTAATAGACTTTGAACTTTCTCTGTTTATTATTGCATTTAGATATGAAGTTGGAGACTGGGTGAAGTTCAAAACAAGTGTTAAGAGTCCTGCATATGGTTGGCAAGGTGCAAGTCACAAGAGTTTAGGCTTTGTTCAGGCTATCTTGAGTGATGACATTCTAATTGTGTCATTTTGTTCTGGAGAGGCTCGAGTTTCATCAAGTGAAGTCATGAAAGTCATTCCTTTAAACAGAGGACAGCATGTTCAGCTAAAATCTGATGTTAGAGAGCCAAGGTATGACTTTTTTAGCCGCACATAACTGAATCATATCAGTGATTGCATTCAGTTAAAAATGTGTATTATTCTCCCTACATTTTCACATGACCAAGTCATGGCAAACTTGTATCATTTCAATATAGCTAAGAAGTCGAAAAAATTCCCATGAATACTTGATCTATGTAAAATCCATTTTGAAAGCAGGGCCCTACAATCAATGAGTTGATTGACCTTCAAGTGAGTAATGAGTCTCCTGTATGGATCAAATCATCATGACTATTAATGAGCTACTAGATGACCTGTTCCATCTTATATTGTGTGTAAAACAGACTATGAGGTCTTCTAGTAATGTTGAGAGAATCCTTTGGGTGGTTATGAATAAAATTAAGTATAGCATGAGGTGTCGGCTTAGGGCCCTATACTGAATCGACGTCTTGTCAATGACGTGATGCTATTATTCCTTGTCAATGCTTAGGTCTTTCATTGTTGCTTAAGTTCCACTGATGCATCTGAGAATATTAGAACAACTTCCAAGCCTTGTCTCATCTAAGCGGTTGGCAATCTACTTTCAACCAGATGGCAACCTATGGAGAGTATTCCACCTGAAAATTGAGATCCAATCTACTTTCAACCAGACGGTAACCTGCCTAAAGAACAGTGCCAAAAATCTTGGTATATGGTAGTTGGTATGTCAGCGGGCTACCTATGGAGTATTGGGGACATGGGGAGATAGAAGAGAGCGAGCAAAACCATATTTAAAAGTGAAAATTAAATAATAAATTCTGAGAATAGAATATTGAGACAGTAAGAAGATAGGAAGTAAGTCATGAATATTAATGAATAGAAACATAAGTATCGGCTACTTGTTCTTATAAACGCAAGGATATCAAATCATAGTAAAATGAAGATGATGTCTAGTGCAAAATCTAACGGTCTAGCCTCGTGGGCTCCCCTTATGAGCAGGGTGGGTTGCAGATCATTCTTTGAAATTAACACACCACTATTCAGTTAGGTTGTTCATACTGTTATATGAAGATGATGTCTAGTGCAACGTCATTGACATGGATTGTTGCAATGTTTTGCTAGGTCGACCATGGGAGTTCGATAATAAAACTTGCCATTATAGTCAATACCAATGCATGCTTCTTTGTTAGGGATGATTGTGCCATTATTTTGGAGTCACAAAAGGATGTCCCATGTTCTTTGCACACTTTTGCGCAATATAGAGAGAACATACATGAGAAGTGACGTCAACGACTGAAAATAGAAGCCCAAGTTAAAAGGTTGGTTTGTTTTGGTCCCTTCCTTCTGAGTCAACATTTCCATTACATGGTCAAATTTTGTATAAGGAAATAAATGAGCCAACTGAAACTGATAATGAAGGGTATAAGGATTTGATAGATAAGCATCACTCTAGAAAATTTTATGAAAATGATTGTTATGATTTGAATGAAACCTAAGAAGTTTCCATTGGGAACCTTGAAGAAACTGAAATCCCGTAGTGCGAACCTTGTAAGATCCTGAAAAAGATAAGTCTGAATGCATCTGGTATTAACCTACCCAAGGGTTATAGGATTAGTCTGACTTTCAATGCCGGAGATTTAGTAGTCCACAAAGGTCCAGTAATGGTCCTCGATGACCCTTTCGTTGAGCCTTTCTATGATCTAGTGCCTACACTTAATTTTTTACCTCTCGCACTTTCACCACCAAATCTTAAACCTCACAAGAAAAAGATTTATCAAATTTTGGATTAGTAGGTAGTTTCTACTCACAGTGGAGGCGTTCAAAGGTACTTGGTAAGATGGTTGGAAGCATAGCTTCGGACATGACATGAATCTCTAATGAGTCGTAGCGCATCGACAAGAACTTGCTCGAGCACTACTGGCGAACTTAGGAGTTTTACTCGTCGGAGTCAAACTCTTCTCATCCTAGGAGAGTTAGTGGGGGCACCGATCTGACTCAATCGGTTGCAACTCGAATCTATTCAAGGAGGATAGCCCACATACTTGGGCTATAGTTTGGAGATGAGCTTTAGATGTTGGACCGATCCTTATTGGGCTCGTTTATTTATTACTTTGTTTTTAGACTTTTCTTCTTGCATTTTGGGAGTTAGGCTTTATTTCTGCGTAATGTAAGCCCAACTTAAAATAGCATTTTATTCGTTTCCCATTAGCCATTAGGGTTTTTTTAGGCAATATATTAATATGCTTTGAAGCCATCATATCTCATTATTCTTTGAATACAAAGAAAAGCTTGCTCTAGGGTTTTGTGCAAGAATCCATCAAGGGGAGAGACCTTGGGCGAAAGCCAAAATCTCCATTATGGTTAGTGTGTGATTATCTTCGAGATCAATTTCATCAACTAATCGTCGTAGATCTTCATTGACATCGTTGTCTTCTTCTTCATCATCAAATCATCATTATCATTGACCACCCCACGTCCCTCTCTTCTCTTTTAGGTTCCTAGAGCCATACGCCCTACACCGTCGTCGACTTCTGGCCCCCATCCTCGCATCTTCTGTGTCTCATGTCTGCTCCCCGTGCCCTATCCAATTGCCCTCCACGTCATCCAATCGTGTGCCCTAGTCGCCTTTCTATCCGTGCCCGTGTGCCCCCGTGCCTGCCGGCCACCTCCTGGCCCTGTCTCGCTCCCCAATCAATCCCGTGGACCCCTCTTGGTGCCGCATCTTGCTAGCTCGACAACTTGATCGTCTTCTGACACTTTTGAAGGCCTTCACAATTCTCGAGTTTGATAAATCTAATCTCATGTTTTCTGGCTTATTAGCATTTTCATTGATAATCAACCATAACACTTGGATCTAAATCTTCATTGATGGTTAATCATTGTTGGCTTGATTAGAACCATGAACAATACATGAGCACAAGACCTCTTCTGTTTGACTTATCGTTGATATTTGTTTAAACCCTTTTGAATCATTCAACTCCTATTTTGTTAGTCAGACGGCCTACCTCCCGGAAGCTCTTCAAATGCCAAACGGTTCCCCTTCTATTCAATTTTCCTGAATTTTCAGGTAGTCTTGCTTGCAGTAGTCTTGCTACATATAATTGTCTCTTCTCATTTTATTCTTAATATCGATTCATGCAAGTCATTAGAACCTTATAATTCTAGATAATTAATTGAATTAATTCATGTTTGCGTGCTAGTATAGACTTTGCACAAGTGAACTTTACTGATAAACTTAGAATTGTAGTATAGTGTACCCTGGTAAGAAGATTTTTTTTATTTAGGTTTAACATCCAGTAAAGAGGAGTGGGGGACTAGATAAAAGTTGGAACGGAACTAGTAAGAAGTGATAGGAAGAAAATTTCATTTTTAGAGGGCTTGGGCAAGGGATGGGACATTTTTATTCCCAGGTTTTAATCCTGTTTTATTCATCAAATGTGTCTAGCTACTTTGCCTCCCTTGAACTATCGTTATAGTATTCAGAACTACTCACCACCTTGTAATTGTTAGGAAATAGCATCTTTATGTTTCCTTCTATCAGGTTTGGGTTGCGTGGCCAATCACGTGATAGCATTGGAACCGTTCTTTGTGTTGATGATGATGGAATTCTACGAGTTGGTTTTCCTGGAGCATCAAGGGGATGGAGAGCTGACCCTGCTGAAATGGAAAGGGTCGAAGAGTTTAAGGTTGGAGACTGGGTCAGAATTCGCCCATCATTGACAACTGCTATACATGGTTTGGAGGCTGTCACGCCTGGAAGCATTGGGATAGTGTATTCCATCAGACCCGATAGTAGTCTCCTGCTTGGTCTTTGTTATTTGCCAAGCCCATGGCATTGTGAACCTGAGGAAGTTGAACCTGTTGAACCTTTCAAGGTAATGATATATTTGATGTAGATTTGCTCCTGTATTAATCTATGATTTAGTTTTCACCACATTTTTTTTCATCTGTTGATTCTACTTGCTTGGTCATCATGTTTTTGATCTTGACAGATTGGTGAACATGTATGTGTAAAAAGGTCTGTTGCTGAGCCTAGATATTCTTGGGGTGGCGAGACACATCATAGTGTAGGGAAAATACTTGATATAGAGAGTGATGGTCTACTCATAATTGAAATTCCAAATAGATCGGCTCCATGGCAAGCTGATCCTTATGACATGGAAAAGGTTGAATATTTCAAGGTACTTTTTGGTTTCTCTCTCTTATTGTCACAATACTGTCAAGTATCAATAGGCTTAACTTTCTTGTATTGTTCGGAGCCATCTAACATTTTATTTTCCCAATATTGATTTTGTTTGTAGGTAGGGGACTGGGTGAGGGTCAAATCTTTGGTGCCATCCCCCAAATATGGATGGGAGGATGTCACACGACATAGTGTTGGGATAATCCATAGCTTAGAAGAGGATGGTGATATGGGCGTTGCCTTCTGCTTTCGGAGCAAGCCCTTTGGTTGCTCAGTGGCGGATATGGAAAAGGTGCCTCCTTTCGAAGTGGGACAAAAGATTCATGTGGCTCCATCCATCACGCAGCCACGGCTTGGTTGGTCGAATGAAACCGCAGCTACTAATGGGAAGATTTCAAGAATAGACATGGATGGAACTCTCAATGTGTGTTTCATAGATCTTTTCCATAATCGAACCAGGGTTCATTTCGTAGTTTGAGTTGATTTTTATAACTGGCTGTCAGTCTAACATCAAGCACTAACCTTTTTCACCGGGGCTTGGGACCGGTGCATCTGATTTTATCTGATCTGTGCATGTGTACTAATATGCAGTTGCTTTCCCTTTGCAGGTCAGGGTGGCTGGTAGAAGCAGCTTGTGGAAGGTTGCGCCAGGTGATGCTGAGAGACTTTCGGACTTTGACGTCGGAGATTGGGTACGTCTGAAGCCCAGCCATGGGGCAAGACCAACATATGATTGGAACAGTATTGGGAAAGAAAGCATAGCTGTGGTTCATAGTATACAGGACTCCGGTTATTTGGAGTTGTCCGGGTGTTTTAGAAAAGGGAAGGGGATAGCTCATTACATGGATGTTGAGAAAGTCCCGTGCCTCAAGATCGGGCACCATGTTCGGTTTCGTACAGGACTTGTCGAGCCGAGATGGGGATGGAGAGATGCTCGTCCTGATTCTAGGGGTGTCGTATCCGGTGTCCATGCAGATGGAGAAGTGAGGGTGGCCTTTTCTGGTGTGTCGGGCCTCTGGAGAGGGGATCCTGCAGACCTCGAGAAGGAGGAAGTATTTGAGGTTGGAGAGTGGGTAAGGCTCAGAGATGATGCGGGTGATTGGAAGTCCTTGAAACCTGGGAGCATTGGTGTGGTGCATGGAATAGGGTATTATGAAGGAGATGCATGGGATGGAACTGTGCATGTCGCCTTCTGTGGAGAGCAAGAAAGATGGGTTGGTCCAGCGAGCCACCTTGAGGGAGTAGATAGGCTTGTCGTTGGTCAACGAGTGAGGATCAACACTAGTGTGAAACAGCCGAGGTTCGGATGGTCGGGTCACAGCCATGCGAGTATCGGGACTATATCATCTATTGATGCCGATGGAAAGCTGAGAATATACACGCCAGCCGGATCGAAAGCAAGGATGATGGACCCAGCAGAGGTGGATCGAGTGGAGGAAGAGGAGATTCGGGTCGGAGACTGGGTGAGGGTGAGGGATGCCGTCACAACCCCTGCATACCAGTGGGGAGATGTCAGCCACGCGAGCGTCGGCGTGGTGCATCGGACCGAGGACGGGGAGCTCCGGGTTGCCTTCTGTTTCACCGAAAGGTTGTGGGTGTGCAAAGAGTGCGAGGTTGAGAGGGTGAGGGCATTCAGGGTTGGCGACAGGGTGAGGATTCGACCGGGTCTGGTGATGCCGAGGTGGGGATGGGGGATCGAGACATCCACGAGCAAGGGTGAGGTGAGGGGAGTGGATGCTGATGGGAAGTTGAGGATCAGGTTCCGGTGGAGGGATGGCAGGCTGTGGATCGGTGATCCAGCTGATATCGTTCTTGACGAGAGCTCGATCACGAATTGACTACCACTTAATAAGCGCAGTTTGTAGGGATTTCACACATTCTTTGAACAAATTGTCTTGTTTCCAGGTTCTGCTTCTTTGGGTTTGTATGATCATTAGTATAGTTATCTCGGCATTGGCGCTGATTCTTTACTGTTCATCGTCACGGATTGGAGAAGCTGGGGTTTGTATTCATGTATTATTTTGATAATGACCTACTTCTGACAATTGACTACATTATGTAAAGGTTTAGGCCTATTTATGAAATTAAATGCTCATTTTTTTCCAAAGTTTTTTTTTTCTATTTTGAAACTGGGTGTTTTCCACTGCTTTATATGAGTTGAATGTCATATCCATGTAGTCATTTCGGGACCAAGTGTCGATCGCTTTGTGACTCCCCGTCGAGCGCCCAGGTAGGGAAAGCCTCTTTTTCTCTGGTTTAGTCGACCCGAGAATGGAATTTACATTATTATCATGGAAGCGTGGGTGGTGCTTTTATTACGAATGATGCCCACTTTGTTGATCTGAAATGATTGTTGATCTTAACTTTTCAAACAACTAGTAAGAAACCCGAGTAATGTCTGAATGTGCTTGATGCACGCCATTTGGTAAAGACGACATCGCAACTGTTTGAAAGTGTGAAATCTGAAGTGAGTGTGATTTACTTGTTAGAGAGAGAGATAGATTAACATCAAATGACCATTAAATGCTATTGAATAAAAATTTATCATTTTTATGGGAGGTTTTTAAATGGATTTAAAAGAGAGCCGCGTTCAAGAAGAATTCTAATTCTTTAAAAGACATCCATGTGTCACAACACGGGAGAGAGGCTTCTATGTTAGTATATAGATATAGATATAGATATATAGATGTATCTGTAATGGAGTCGGGTTTGGTGCTCAAGTATCAGGATCCAGTCAGGTTTGTAAAGTATTTGGGATTGGCGTCCTCTCCCTGACCTGTAGATACCCTCATGTCCCAAAACCCGGGTCGTAAGGAGAGGAGGTCCACAGAAGGTATATGAAAGACACCATTGTCTAGCCCCTAGCCGATGTAGGACTAATCCCAACACTTCCCCTCTCCCACTAAGTCTTGGGGCCGGTAGCAAACTACTCACCATGGGGCTCATGGGTTTTCTAGTGCTCGGGGCACTGACGAGCACCGCATAGAGGCTTAGGGTGAGAAGCAAACACACCCCTACACCGACTCGGTATAGCTCTGGGCCAATCTGAACTGTGATATCATTTGTTGTGGAACAGAGGCCCCGCGTAGCGGAAGGAGAGACTGAAGGTGCAAAGAGCTAGTACCGGTAGACGACGATCGCTAACACCGAGAAGTAGATCAAGAACAAGCACAAGCAATCACACAAGATGCAAGATGTTCAACCAACATTGATCAATGGATTCACTAGCATGGGGATCTTTGTCTCTACCAATCCCTCATACAAACCCTCAAAGAGATTACACAAGAAGAGATACTGCCGCCCTCTCATCCTGAAGAACAAGAGTAAACCCTCCACCCAAACCCTAGAAGGTCTAGATGAGATCCCCTCCCTCTCCCTCGATGGTGGCCGCCTTCTCAAACCTAAAAAGCCTTCAATCCCGTCCTAGGTTCGACCTAGAACCTAATAATCACACGTTCCTATACAAGTTGTAAAAGGGAACCCATGCGAAACCGCAACCCGAAATGACAAAAAATGAGACTCCAAGTCGATTTTGCCCAGGCGAAATCGCTGGCAGCTCGACCCTTTCCCATCTCTGCCAATTCACCCGGGCGAAGCCCTATGAGCGCTCGAGTAAAATTACTACTAGAGACCCCTTTCGCTCCGCTTCTGCTCCTTTGTCACTCCGTCTCTCGCCGTTCCTTCGCGCACAAACTTTGGAGACGTTATGTGGCTTGTTTCAAGTCAACATTCCCAATAATCTCCACATTGGCTTCAAACAAAACACAAGCAAAACCTCAAACACAAACTCCATCTCTTCAAACAGTGAATCCATTGCCTGATCATCGTTGCCCTTTTCCCCCCTGCGTCGAGAACCTAATCACTGAGCTTGGTGATTGCCAAGATCGTTAGACTTGGCCACTAGAACCAACCTCCTGATTATCCTCGCCTCTGAGCATGCTCCACTGTACCCTTGTTCATCCTCGAACATAACTTCTTTGCCATTGCTCTCCTTGTTACTCTATATAGGCATCCACTTAAGGCCCCTTCATGATCATGGACGCTCTGTACCATACCACCACAACTCCACCTACACCCAGAGAGAATCTACCTTGGAACGAGAAACTAAATTTTCTCGCTACCCCCAAAACATGATGGATATCCTTGAGTGTTTGTATTCATCCGTCAGACATCTCAAGTCGAACCATGCCATGTGTGAATAAATATGATGTGTGGCCCTACTATCGATTATCTAGTTCTTGCTTGATATAGAATGAGTGGTAGCCATCAGAAGCTCCCCAACGTTGAATCCTTTTCACGCGACATAATCTACGAATCCGTCATCTTTGACAACTTACTTGCCTTTTGATGATCCTAGGCAATTTGGTTTTGCTCCACCTTTCCGCTTGTACTCTGAGTTGAAGTGCTCGACGGACTCCTAGCGCCCTCCCAATTTATAGGAGTTCCTAGCCACCACATAGACAAAGTAGGGAGTGAGGTTTGAGTGCATCTCTCGACGGACCCTTAGTGCCCTCCTTATTTCTAGGAGCTTCTACTTGCCGCATACCCAAAATAAGGAGTGAGGTTTGATAGCATCTCCCGACGGACTCCTAGTGCCCTCCATATTTCTAAAAGCTTCTAGTCGCCACATAAGCAAAGTAGGGAGTGGTGTTAGAGAGCATCTCCCGACAAACTCCTAGTGCTATCCTTATTTCTAGAAGCTCCTAGCCACCACGTAGGTAAAATGGGGTGTGGGGTTTGAGATTATCTCCCGACGGTCTCTTAGTGCCCTTTTTTATTTCTACGAACTCCTAGCCGCTACATAGGCAAAGTAGGGAGCAAGGTTTGGAAGCATCTCCCGACAAACTTCTAGTACCCTCCTTATTTCTAGGAGCTCCTAGCTACCACGTAGGCTAAGTAGGGATTGGGGTTTGAGAGATTCTCTCAATGGAATACTAGTGGCCTCCCTATTTCTAGGAGATCCTAGCCACTATGTAGGAAGAGTAGGAAGTGGGGTTTGAGATCTTCTCCCGACGGACTTCTAGTGCCCTTCCGATTTTCTAAGAGCTCCCAGCCGCCACGTAAGCAAAGTTGGGAGTGGGGTTTGAGAGTATCTTCTAAAGGACTCCTTGTACCCTCCCTAAATCTAGGAGTTTCTAGTCGCCAAACAGGCAAAGTAGGGAGTGGGTTTTAGAGCATCTCTTGATGGACTGGTAGTACACTCAATATTTCTAAAAGCTCATAGCCGCTATGTAGGCAAGTACGGAGTGGGGTTTGTGAGAATTTCCCGACGAACTCTTAGGAACTCTTAGCCGCTACATTGGAAATATAGGGAGTGTGGCTTGAGAGTATCTCCCGACTGAATCCTAGTACCCTCCCTATTTTTAGGAGCTCCAAGCCACCACGTAAGCAAAGTAATAAGTGAGGTCTGAGCGCATATCCTTAGTGACTCCTAGAGACCTCCATATTTCTAGGACCTAGTCGCCACATTGGTTAAGTAAGAGTCCATCAGGAGATGCTATCAAACCTCACTCACTACTTTGCCTATTTGGCTGTAAGAAGCTTTTAGAAATAGGGAGGGCACTAGGTGTCCATCAAGAAATGCTCAAAACCCCCTCTACCTATTTTGCCTACATGGCGGTTAAGAACTCTTATAAATAAGGAAGGTTCGAGGAGTCCATCAAGAGATACTCTCAAAACCTACTCCCTACTTTACCTATATGGCAACTATGAACTCCTAGAAATAGAGAGGGCAACTTGTGGCTCGTCACCACAAGTTGAGTAGGAGTCGGTAGAGGTGTGGGTAAGACATCTAATGATATCCCACAGACAGCAGCAAAGATTATGGGAGAAATTTTTGTGTCATCTTGATCGGAGACCTCGCCCTTCAATTCTTGATTGATTTGGATGGTTTGTGTGTAGTAGAGATGGAGATTAGAAAGTAAAGAGAGAGATGACATGTGGAGTTGTTGTCGAAGTTCGGTCTTATAGCCTATGTCTCCAAACGAGAGGTGTCATCTGGTTTGCACTGTAATGTATGTGAAATGAGAAGAGTGTTCTCTCGACAGGCCGATAGAAGCTTCTTACAAAGTGGTCGCATGGAGCAACTAGAAGAGAGCAAGAAGAAGTGAAGAGAGTGCTGGCTCTGGCTCTGGAATCCCATCTTCCTCTGATCGAATGACCAACCCATCAACCAACCAACCAACCCCTTTTCTGTAGGTAATAGGGGTTCTTTTATAGCTAAGGCATGTGCTCGATATGGCAATGATGACGTAGCGGTGCTGAGGTGGTGCTGATCCTGGGCCTCCTTGTTGGGCCCCTTATTGTGCCAATGTCCAGGCCCAATAAGAGGGGGTTTGATTTGCAAGCCTTGCTTAGTTAGTCCATGGGTCTAGGGTTGTCCACTCGGGCCGTTGCGCGGGTCCATATGGGTCTGGTCTGGTCCGGTATAATTTTGCACCCACAACTCTCAAACCCAACTCCCTAATTTGCCATTGTGGTGGATAGGAGCTCCTAGAAATAAAAAGGGCACTAGGAGTTCGTCGATAGATTCTTCATAACCCCACTCCGAACTTTGCCTATGTGGTGGCTATGAGCTCTTGAAAATAGGGAGTGCACTAGGAGTTCGTCTGGGAATGCTCTCAAACCCCACTCCCTACTATGATCATGTGGCGGCCAGGAGCTCCTACAAATAAGGAGTATACCAGGAGTCTGTCGAGAGATTCTCTCAAACCTCACTCTCTACTTTGCTTATATGACAGTTAGGAGCTTCTAGAAATAAAAAGAGTACGTAGAATTCGTCGGAAGATGCTCTCAAACCGCACTCCCTAGTTTGCCAATGTGGTGGCTTTAAGCTCCTAGAAATAAGTAATGCACTAGGTGTCCGCCGGGAGATACTCTCAAACTCATTCCCTACTTTGCCTATGTGATGGCTAGAAGCGCCTAGAAATATAGAGGGTATTAGGAGTCTACTTGGAAATGCTCTCAAATGCCACTCCTTAGTTTATCTACGTGGCGACTAGGAGCTCATAAAATAGGAAAGGCACTAGGATTATATCGGTAGATCCACTTAAACGCTACTCCCAACTTAGCCTATTATGACAGCTAGAAGCTCCTAGAAATAAAAAAGGCACTAGAAGTCTATCGGAAGATACTCGCTAACCGTTCTTCCTAGTTTGCCTATGTGGCAACTAGGAGCTCCTAGAAATAGAGAGGGCTCTAGAAGTCCGTCAAAAGATACTCTCAAACCCCACTCCCTACTTTGCTTATGTAGTGGCTAAGAGCTCCAAGAAATAGGGAGGGCAATAGGAGTCCACCGGGAGATGCTCTCAAATCCCACTCCCTAATTTGCCTACGTGACGGCTTGGAGCTCCTAGAAATAGGGAGGGTACTAAGAGTCCGTTGGAAGATGCTATCAAACTCCACTCCCTATTTTGCCTACATGACGGCTATAACCTCCTAGAAATAGGGGGCACTTGGAGTCCATCGATAGATGTTTTCAAACCCCCACTTTCTACTTTTTCTACGTGACTAGAAGCTCCTAGAAATAGGGAGGGCATTAGGAGTCCCTCAAGAGAACCTCTTAAACTCCACTCCCTAATTTACCTACGAGGCGTCTAGGAGCGCTTAGAAATAGGGAGGGCACTAGGAGTCCGTCGGGAGATACTCTCAAACCCCACTCCCTACTTTGCTTGTGTGGCGGCTAGGAGCTCCTAGAAATAGGGAGGGCACTAGGAGTCAGTCAGAAGATGCTCTCAAACCCACTGTCTACTTTGCGTATGTGGCAGCTAGGAACTCTTAGAAATAAAAAGGGCACTAGGAGTATGTCGGGAGATGATCTCAAGATGTGTAGGCGTTTGTTTAAGAGTGTCAAACTCAATGGGACCATCTTGGAGACTTCAAGTCTTGGGGTCGTTCGGGGTACCATATTATAGTCGAAGTCATCTGTTGTGATATACAAGGTGATCGAAGTGCAAGCAAAGCCAAGTGTGTGTCATGAGTTCTCAGTAGGATGGCTCACAATGGCGTGAGTGTGTTTTGCATGGAGTGGAATACGTTGACTTTCCTCTACAAGTCAAGTGTCAACTTATCTCGGTGACTTTGATCAAACTGATTGAAATCCATGCCTAACCCCTCTCACCTTGAGGGTTCTCAAAAAAGAAAAAGAATATATATATATATATATATATATATATATATATATATATATATATATATATATATATATATATATATATATATATATATATATATATAGAGAGAGAGAGAGAGAGAGAGATATGATAAAATGCGGCGTGTGGTGTCGCACCGCAGCCGTCTGATGTACCGCTACGTGCACCGCAGCGGTGCATCAGACGGCTGCGGAGCGACACCGCACGCACCACACGCCGCATCCTAATACGCCTATATATATATATATATATATATATATATATATATATATATATATATATATATATATATATATATATATATATATATATATATATATATATATATATATATATATATATATATATATATATATATGGGTCAGGATCGGATGACCGAGCAAATTTTGACCCATTAATAACCCAGCACCCTTTGATGCACTTAGAGGTTATAGAATGGGCTGATTTTTTGTAGACATGTCGTCTATGGTATGTTGATCATCCTCACAAAAAATCAGCCCATTCTAAAACCTCTAGGTGCATCAAATGCGCTCTTCAAATCAACGGTTTTGACTGTCAATTTTAACCGTTGATTTGAAGATCTCATTTGATACACCTAGAGGTTTTAGAATGGGCTGATTTTTTGTGAGGATGATCAACATATCATAGACAACATGTCTACAAAAAATCAGCACATTCTAAAACCTCTAGGTGCCTCAAAGGGTGCTGGGTTATTTGCTGGGTCATCCGATCCTGACCCTATATATATATATATATATATATATATATATATATATATATATATATATATATATATATATATATATATATATATATATATATATATATATATATATATGAATTTTCATTCTAAAATGCTCATGTAGGGTTGTGGTTGAATATTAGAAACTATTTTTAACTTTTTCTTCTCGAGATATAAGTTGTATATATATAGATAGGGCATCGCGCCAAGTCGCATGGATGAATTAAGCTAGGGGACTTTGTGATCTTAGGGGAAAGATCTCCGTTATTCTCGCTGGGTAGGAATAATCGACCGGAGAGACACTTAGGGGGTGTTTTGCATCATTCCGGAACAATCTTTTTCCATTCCGAATCCATGATTTGGAAATAATAGCTAGTAATTGTTCCGGTGGAATGAAGGACTTGGGAACAAAAAAATATCAGTCCGACTATTTCTATGCCAATCGGAATGCTGGACCATCAAATTGCATTACAAATAGTAATTGACGGTAATAACCTCTTCTGGAAGAGGATTAAGGGGAACAACTGTTCCACATACCAAACACCCCCTTATAGAGGCCACTGAAAGGATGGATTCGAATATATTCTAGTTGATCAAGTAGATAAGTATACCAAGCGAGAAGCTTCAAACGGTCGGAAGAGGGGAAAATTTTTAAGATTTCCTTGGAATTCCAATTCCTAGGATAAGAAACCATAAATTTGGCGTCTATGATTGTTGTGAGGTTGTGAAATTTCGACTCAAATTTAAATCCATTGACTATAACAATGAGAATATCATTTCATTTCCGCTCTTTAGATTGTAATTGGTTTCAAATATACAAAAAAACTTAATTTTCTGTCATTTATATATAAAAAAAATCTCTTGGTATCGTTTAAGTTGTGTTCTTTCTACGTAATCGGAATTCCCGAGAAATATCCAAATTCCCATACCTCCGCAATAGGGCTTATATGTTTGCTTGTTCCACGGGAAATGAAAGCCCATTTTTTGTAGGATTTTGTTTGTCAATCAAAATCTTGATTCATAAATCCCACTGTACCTCCCCAATTCTCATAGTGAAAGCATATATAAGAAACCATATGTGCAAAGTTTTGTAAACGCAGATTCAAAGTTTTGATGTATCAAAACAGATTCAAAGTTTTATAACCACACAAGTTCAACAGGGTATTGGTAATTTGGCATACATTGTATCTGATTCCAAGGCCGGGGCGAAGTGGATCCGCAATAAGTATCAGGTGGATCTGGATAACTGGAAACTTTGGAGGGGACGGGAGGCTCCATCTTGGTGGAGGCGAACGGTGAATCAGACTCAACAGTTGCGAGTTCAGCCAAAGGGGATTCGATCTAAATATGTTAGATTACTCGAGATGTTACAGGGGGATATCGACTTTGGCAGTACAGGATCTCCGGTGTGGTGGAGTGGACCTATGTGGAAATTGCAGGTACCACCAATAAGGGTTCAGCTTTTTCTATGGAAGCTTATACAGGGGGTCTTGCCAACCGCATCTATGTTATGAAATCGGCTTAAGATGGGGTTTGTGTGCTGCCCATGGTGTGGAGAACAAGAGGAAGATATGGTACATGTTTTCTGGGATTGTCCACAGGCGTGTAAGGTTTGGCAGGACACTAAACGAAGCACTGGACTAAATTTCTATCAACTAGATCTACTATCACCAAGAATGGTGGGCGGGCTTCGTCTTCCTACCCCGGATCAATGTGAGCTGATTGCCGGAATTATGTGGCAACTCTGGAAAGCCAGATGTGACAAAGCTTTCGGTAAGATCTCGTTGTCATGTACTGATATTGTGCAATAGGGGGTCTCAGTCATCACCAATTATGTGAAGTCTTTCGTGTAGAATTTGAAGGTCTTGATGAGTGGCATGGAACACAATATCTAATGTGGACCGACGGATCTTTCCAATCATCTGAGACTATTGCTAGTAGGGCCTGGGTGTTGGCTACAACCACTGGCAGGGTGTGCACCGCGTCGGCATTTCAGTGTCGAGCTGAATCGGCTAGAATGGCTGAAGTATGGGCAATAAAAGGGGCAATGGAGGAACTTGCAAGGCGAGACTGCAAGAAGGTGCGGATAGCGATTGATGCTAGTCAAGCGCGCGATATACTTATTTTGGGAAAAGGGGGTACTAGCAACCTATGCCCTCTCCTTGTGTCGTGTTCGCAGAGCTGGGCTAAGCTCGAAGATGTCACATCCAGTGGGTGCCGCGCATTGCAAATAGTGCTGCACATTGGCTTGCACAAGAGGCCTGAGTATCTGCGATCGAGGGGTACTGGGAATCTGAATTTCCCTCGGGCATTTATGCACTCGTGTATGAGGACCTCCGGATCATGAAGGAATGATCCAAATCCGTCTGATGTACCCAAGAAAAAAGAGAAAAAAAAGCATAGATAGGAGAAAAACACAAGTGCAAAATATCTCATGCCATGTTGCTGATCTTGTCATTCTTACATTACCAACCTTAAAATGTGATTAGAGATACATAAGGGAGATTTCCAGTTTCAATGTGAAACCCTAGAATTACAAGCTAATCATACTCGGCGGGCAATTCATAATGATGTACATAATTTCTATGAGGTCCTGGAGAGGACTTCTCTTCATTGCTCCACCCGATCTGGAGCCGCGGGATCGCTACCATCCATCTTCTGACACACATAAAGATAGTGAGAATCTGGATCTTCGAGAACAATACCGGCTGGAAGGAGACCCCTCTCTGTGAGCTGAACAGGTTCCATTATGGATTTTGTTGAACTACCGCCACCGCCACGGTTCTGATATCCAGGTCTGGCTGAAAAGGGTGAAAGAACCAATGGTAATGTTACTATGCAAAGCATGTTAATCAAGAATTCTAAAAAGAAATACAATTCATGGCCAAAATTTTCTATTGTCCGGGTTATCAAACCATTATTAGACTCAGATCTTTCAATAATGAAAGAAACCAAATTCAAATCGAGATATTCAAGTTCACCAGCTATGAAGACCTCCTTAATTGAACATTCAGTCCATTACACAAAATGAGAGAAAATGGAGGCAAATAAAAATAAAAGGGATCCACTACGGTACCGAACCCATCTCCACCAAACATCTCATTTTCCATGCATCCTAGCGGTGGGAGCATTATTCTAGGGGTCACATGATGAACCCTAGGTGGACGCCTGAGATCCACTATAGGGCCATCGGATAGTCCCTATGAATTTCGGTACGGTACCGAAGTGGGTACCATAGAATTTCCCAAAATAAAAATACAAGGCATAATTACATGCTAGGGCCAAATATTAAGATATCAGGGAATCTTGTCTCATTTCAGATGAATGCAATTCCCTATATCAAACATATATCCCATTTGCCTAGACTCTTGCCTAATCTAGGGGAACAATGGATAAGATTTGGATGATTGTTCATGATGGCCAGATCTTAGGTTAGAACTTTGACAATGACAGATCACTTTATGCATAGTCACCAAGCGAATCAAATTTCACACCTGGACAGCAGGACAATGCTGATATCTGAAGTAGACTGCTCTCATATCGACGGTAAAAAGTTGACAATACTGAAAGGAGAATAAATAGCGCAGAGGGTCATCTAACAAATGAACACATAATGAAACATAGCATCCTGCCTTTATAAATGAAATACTTTTAATCATTACTCTGGCCAACCAGAAAGCATCACCCCATCTACACGGTGTAAACTATATTAACATGGTGTACGCAACTGATATCACGGAGCTCGCTAGTAGTGGACTATACTTGGTAACTTCTCATTTTAAGTATTGGAATGGCCGGATAGGGGACCTATGAACATACAGTGCCATATATATGCATGCACTGTCACAAGCCAACAAATCCAATAAAATCATAATCCTTGATTATTTCTGGTGATTAATTTCTGGATCAAGCTAGTAAGCCGAAAAAGAGACTAGAACTCTTCGCTGCAACCCTTTAAATCCACTAGGAACCCAATCCCACCTAACCGTGTGCTCCAATAGGCTATAAAATCATCCAACCAAAAATCCCCACCATTCGCTTACTAAAATCCAAAGGTCAATGTTATATGCAAAAAATAACCCTAAACACCACCTAAACAAAATATCACACACTGAGTTGACCAGAAACCCGTAGATTGATGGCTACACCCTCTCGGTTGTCCCTATGAATTAATAGAACTAAGGATCATCGACCAACTAACTCATAAGTTTGACCAAATACTTTCAACCAAATTTATTTGCATCTCCCTCGATTCGGCCAGGAAGGCCTATTGGAGAGAGCTTGTCCTTATTATTAATAAGTTTGTCCTTATTAGTAATAAGCATTTCTTTCAGAAGTTCTTTGTAATTCTGATATTTCATTATGTTATAAAAAAGAGTTAGGGTTTATTTTATAACCCTAACGTGTTTCTCTTCATGGCATCAGAGCCCCGTGCCCCCCCCCGCCTCCGGTCGACACCGCGCCACCCCAGCGACACCTCGCGCCCTCCCGCGCCTCTGTCTCTCACCCCAGCGTCCTCCCGCACCTCCTGCTTGCCCTCCGGTCAACACCGCGCCACCCCAGTGCCACCTTGTGCCATCCCGCGCCTCCCCTGCGACGCCCTGCGCCACCCCAGCGCCCTCCCGCTCAACTTCCAGTCGTTCCCGTGCCACTCCGCGCCACCCTGTGCCCCCCCGCGCCACCCCAGAGCCACCTCGACCCATCTCGCACCCTCCCGCGCCTCCCCTACGGCACCCCTGCCAACCCGCGCCCTCCCTTGCCACCCCGCACCCCTGCTGCCACTCCCGCACCACCCTGCGCCCCCCTGTGACATCCCGCACCCCCTGCTGCCCTCTACAGCGCTTCCCGCGCCATCTGTTGTTGCTGCCTTTGTTGGGCATCACCGATGCAGATTCTGGCGATTGATTATGGTTGATTGCTTGTCCATTTTTTTTTCACTTGACTGATTTTTTTTCTCTTTGGTATTTTTCTTGGGGGTGGTGCTTCCGTTTCTTTTTCGTCTACGTCAATCCTGTTCTTCGTCACTCCCCACGGATTCCAAGGTTGCCCCCCTTGTTGGCTCTCAAGACGGTTTTGCCTGTCGCATTACTACCGTTCTCTTAGATAACAAGAATTTTCTTTCCTGGTCCAATTATGTTCGTGTCTATCTTTCCAGTCGCGATAAGCTTGCATGCCTTACTGGTGTCTCGAAACCTACGAAGGCAGCCAATGTATTGAAGTGGACCACCGAAAACTTTCAGATTCTTGGTTGGCTTCAATGTTCGATGGAGCCCAAAATCTATGAGCAGTTCATGCGGTATGATTCTGTTTCTGATTTATGGTATGCTCTCCAAAGGATTTATGGACACACTCGGGTTGATGCTCGGATCTATGCTGTCTATCGGGAAATTACTGCAGCTACTCAGGGCAATCGTTCTGTTCAAGAATATTTCTCTTTTCTTCAGAGTCGTTTTCTCCCGCTGAGTGCTTTCCAAGACCCTACTGATGCTGTGCTTGCTCGGCGCCGACAGGAGAAAAGGGAGACGTATCAGTTTTTGATGGGACTTCGATCAGAGTTTGAGGCTATTCGTGTTCAGATTATTGGGATGACCCCTCTCCCCGATCTTCTCGACGCCTTCTCCCTTGTGGCTGATCAGGAGCGTCGCCTTCGTCTTACTGGTGCACAGCGGGTGTTTGTTCCTCCTTCCGGTGATCTTCCAACTGAGCAGATGGCTCTTGCTTCTGGTTCCCGTCCTCCGCTCTTGCACTTTCGTGGTCGTGGAGGTCGCTCTTTGTCTGGTGGTCGTGGTCTACCTGGTGGTCGTGGCACTAGTGGCCCTCTTGGTCCTTGTAACTATTGTGGCAAGCAGTTTCATGATTGCTCCAGATGTTACCAGCTGTATCCACATCTGCGCACTACCCCTCCACCTGCTTCTCGTTCACCGACTGTGGCTGCTGCAGACATCTCTAGTTCGTCACCGTCTCCTTCTTCGACTCATGGTATTTCGAATTTGAGTCAGATGGTCTCCCAGGTGCAACAACTAATGAGTCAGCTTCAGCATCTTCAACCTTCGTCTTCTCAGCCCTCAGCATCCACTGCTTCCTCTTCAGGTACTTCGTTCACTTTTCAGGCATCAGGGGTTGATCCCAGTTCTTCACCCTGGGTGATCGACTCTGGTGCTACTGACCACATGACTGGTGAGCTGAGTCTTCTTTTCCATATTGAGTCTTATCGTCAGCGTAATGTGCGCCTTGCTGATGGATCCGTTACACCGATCCTCAGCAAGGGTATTGTTCCTCTTTCTTCTGCTGTTAGTCTTGACTCTGTTTTGCATGTTCCTAAATTATCCTTTAATTTGATATATGTTAGTCGTTTGACTCATTCGTTGCATTGTTCTATGACATTCTATCCTGGTGGATGCGTTTTTCAAGACCCGACTTCGAAGAGGACTTTTGGCACGGGCTGTGAGAAGGATGGGTTGTACTTGCTGGATCGACCGCTTGTTCCTCCTGCTGCTGCTACTATTCTACCTGTTGCCTCTACTGCTTCTCCTGCCCGCTTCTCTACCTCCCCGACTGGTGCTCTGTGGCATGCTCAGTTGGGTCATGCCAGTCCCCTCACTGTGGCTTCTGTCTGTCCTGAGTCTTCCTTTAGTTCTTTTCGTTGTGATGTGTGCGAACTTTGTAAACACACACGTAGTTCTTATTCTCCATCTCTTACTCGGTCATCTTCTATTTTTGAGTTAGTTCACTCTGATGTCTGGGGCCCGTCTCCCACGACAGTCTATGATGGTTTTTGTTACTATGTTATATTTATTGATGATTATTCTCGTTGTTGTTGGGTTTATCTTCTGAAGCGCAAGTCTGATGTGTTTTCTATGTACTGTCAATTTTCTGCAATGGTTCAGACTCAGTATGGAGCTTGCATACATGTTCTTCGTTCTGACAATGGTGGTGAATATACTTCTTGTTCTTTTACTTCTTATCTTGCAGCACAGGGCACTCTTCATCAGTTTTGGTGTCCCTATACACCTGAGCAAAATGGTGTGGCGGAGCGTAAGAATCGTCATCTATTGAATATTGTCCGATGTATTCTTCGCGGGATGTCGGTTCCTAAGTCTTACTGGAGTTCTGCTCTTCTTACTGCCGCGTATTTGATCAACCGAACTCCTTCGCGTTCTTTTAATGGTAAAACTCCGTTCCATATACTTCATCCTACCATGCCCTTTTTTTTCATTCCTTTGCGTGTTTTTGGCTGTGTGTGTTTTGTTCAAGATCGTCATCCTTCCCGGTCAAAACTTGATGATAAGTCTATCTGGTGTGTCTTTCTTGGTTACTCCTCTGGGGTCAAAAGTTATCGTTGTTTTGACCCCAAATCATGTCGAGTTTACCATTCTGTGGATGTTACTTTTCATGAGGATGAGTCCTTTCAGGTTTGGTCTCCATCGTTGTCTGTTTCTGTGCAATCTACGGCTGCTCAGTCTATGCCTGTCTTTTCTATCACCGATTTGTTGCCTCCTCGCCCGCCTATTACGCAGACATATCACAGGCGGTCGCACCAAGCTCCGGTTGTCCCGTCTAGCCCTCTCACTGTGCCAAAGCCTCTTCCGACGTCGGGTATACCTCTTTCCTTTATCCCTCCTATTTCTTCTGATGACATGCCTATTGCTCTTCGCAAGGGCAAGCGTACTTATGTCACTAATCACCCTTTGGCGAGTGTTGTCTCTTATCAGGGCCTTTCCCTTGCATATCATGCTTATCTAACTGCTACAGACTCTATTCTCATTCCTCGTTCTACTACTGAGGCTCTACGTGATCCTGAGTGGGTCAAAACTATGGATGCTGAGATGTCTGCCTTGCGCCAGAATGAAACTTGGGCTTTGGTTCCTCTTCCCCCTGGGAAGCGTACTGTTGGCTGCAAGTGGGTATACACTGTCAAGTATCGTGCTGATGGTTCTCTTGAACGTTACAAGACCATACTTGTAGCTCGAGGTTTTACACAGACTGCTGATGAGTTTGGAGCTACCTTTGCTCCTGTTGCCAAGTTGACCAGTGTTCGTTTACTGCTTTTCCTTGCTGCTCGCCACTCTTGGCCTTTTCATCAGCTAGATATCAAGAATGATTTTCGTTATGGTAATCTGGCTGAGGAGATATATATGGACCCCCCTCCAGGGTGCCGTCTTCAGGGGGAGTATTCGGGTAGAGTTTGTTGCTTGCTCAAGTCACTTTACAGCTTGAAGCAATCTCCCAGGGTTTGGTTTGAGCGCTTTAGTATTGTGATTCTTCGTATCGGCTTCACTCGATGTTATGCTGATCCAACCTGCTTTATTAAGATCACTGCTGAGGGCCAACGTGCTATTGTTCTGGTATATGTTGATGATATTATTCTTACAGGGGATGATGCAGCTGGGATCATAGTTGTCAAGAATACTCTTCAGGCTGCCTTCGAAGTAAAGGGTCTTGGTCCTCTTTGTTACTTTCTAGGGATTGAGATAGGTCGTTCTCGCCAGGGTATCTCTATCTCTCAGCGGAAGCATACACTTGATCTTTTGCAGGATACTGGTCTTCTTGGGTGTCGACCGGCTCGTACACCGATGGATGCTAATCATCGTCTACATGCTGCCATATGCGATCTTCTTTCTGATCCCAGTTCCTATCAGCGTCTTGTTGGTCGTTTAATTTATCTAACTCATATTCGAGCTGATATCAGCTTTGCAGTTAGTGTGGTAAGTCAGTTTATGCATGCTCCTAGCACATCCCATATGGCGGCTGCAATTCGGATTCTACGTTATCTTAAAGCTGCTCCTGGCCTTGGACTTTTTTATTGGGTTCAGGATGGATTCGAGTTATTCTGTTATACTGACTCGGATTATGCGGGTTCCCTTACCGATCGTCGCTCTACTTCTGGCATATGCACATTTTATGGTGAGCATCTCATTTCATGGAAGAGTAAAAAGCAGCATGTTGTCTCTCGATCTTCTGCTGAGGCTGAGTATCGTGCTATGGCACATGGGACCACCAAGTTGTTTTGGTTACATTCTCTCTTATCAGAACTTGGATTTCCTACGTCCGGTTGTTCGACTCTTTTCTGTGATAATCAGTCAGCAATTATGCTTGCTTAATAAGTATTTCTTTCATGACTTCTTTGTAATTCTGATATTTCATTATGTTATAAAAAGGAGTTAGGGTTTATTTTATAACCTTAACTTCAAGGCCCATTCGATAACCAAGTACGTTCTTATCCGACATACCAATAGGTTTTGATGAATGTTTCCAGTATTCATTTGACTTCACATCACCACAAACATGTGCATAAATTTGTCGTTTACTTAGGATTGGGTGGCATATCTAACCTAACCCGCCCGAGTTGCAGTCATACCCGCAATTGAGTGGCATATCTATTAGGATTGCGTGTTCTTCAATGTCATTTACTTATGTATTCTGACATTAGTTCTGGATAATAATAACAAATTACATCTTACAGAGTCAACTCTTCTTATACAAACCACTAGTCCACTGAGGGGTGATCTAGGTGACTCTAGTGTTTGGATGAGATCCACATACAGGTGATCTAAGTGCACTATACACACCTTAGTAAGTTCACAGTCAGTAATGGAAATAGATACCCGGTTTGCAAGATTGTAAAACCCTGGTATTCTCATGAAAGAGAGATGGTATATCTCGACCATTGGAGTAGTTGACTCTAAGTCAGGAGTATTGGTGTGCTTGGAGTACACTGAACATAATCAAAAGAGTGGACAAAGTCTAATAAGTTGTCGCTAAGATCATGGCCACTCTTCTGCTAGTTGACTAAATCCTAAATCCCAAGATGTCCTATGGACTTTGGATTCAATGATTGTCGCTTTAACCTACCAATCAGTGAGATCTATCACAGACCAATATCTGGGTAGCTTGGATGGCTTGTATTAGATATTGGGGAACACATGCATGTTGTGGGAATTCCTCACTCCCCGAGGGAAGCTGGGTGTCTCCTTGAGCATTTTCCATACAAGGTTAATCATCAAGTCTGGTCAGACACATCTAAAGTTAAAATGATAATCATGAGGATGGGGAATATAGCTATACTGGGAGGGACAGTTTATGATCCTATGTAGCTTCACAGACATCGAAAGAAGGTGGGGTTCAGTGCAACATAGTGGAGATGGGTACTCATGTAATTTTCAGTGACTTCGGAGTGCAGTCGTGCTTAGTAGTGGTTGTAGTCATGGCTAACTGAAGCTTAGTCTAGTTATGAGACGACTTAGAACATAAGTCCAGTTGGAGCCAAAGTCATTGGGGTCACAAAGATTCTAACTCCTGGCATCTTCATACAGCCAAGCTAACCTAGTCCTAGTGCAAGTGGTATTCCAAGTAATTGGTAACACCAAAATGACTAAGAAAACCTAGCACAAGATTAAGAGTTACTAAAAGCATAGTTACCAAGTCGAAAATCGGGGAAAAATTGGATAGGGAAGAAATGGGAAAAATTAGGAAAAAGAAAGTAATATTAGGAAAGAGACAAAAAACAAACGATAGAGATATACAATATATTTATATATAGATGTTCCAACAAGTTTTTCACAGACGCAATGATGATAGCATTTGTTCTTCAGATATTGGGTTCTCATGGGCAATGCCTTGCACAGACGCCATCAAGCTTTGACATGCAAGGTCACAGAACAAGATGAGAAAGATAAAGAAGACAAGGAAACAAGGGATCTCCAACATGAAACATTCAGAACCAAATTTTAATAGATCCTAGTCCAAACTTCCTTCTATTCACATAAATGAAGAGGAAGATTTTTAAAGACAGATCAAATAATCTGGTTCTTACCAAAAGTATAAAGGAAAAAAGTAATAGTAGCATGTCTGAACATGATCTGCCATACCGTCAGACGATTTCAAACAGATGTCTGTTCTTTACACTCTTTTTCTTATCAATGAGAACCTTGGAGGGTTGCTCCCTCGTTGGATCAGCTTAAAATGTGTATCCAATAAGGTAGGTCTCCCTATGGGCTAATAGGCCTTCTAGGTCTCTTGGCAAGTCCTTCTCGTAGCAAATTGCCTTGGTCAGGTTTCGGTACCAACTTTGGAGGATTGATGTTACATTTAGAGTTAGTCGGAAAATTCTGGTCAGACTTTTCTGGAGCCTTTTTAATTAGAGTTATGCTCTATACTTTACCTTATCTTAATGGGTTAAAACTTAACTATGATGATGATGATGATGATCTACACAAATCTAACATGTACATGATACTTGGAGACCAATCGATAATTATTGCAGGAGATAATTTGCTTTATGCATTAATAAAATTTGAAAGAGAGAGAGAGGAGCATTACTTCATGCACTATCTAGAAAGCAAAGGATTCCTAAGAATATCACCATATAAACGAAAATGACTTACTTAATAATACTAAGATAGTAAATATAGCTTATGCAAGTAAAAGCAGAACATATCGTCATTTCTGAACGCAAAACCCTAGGGGAGAAGGGGCAGCTCACGTATAATGTACAGTAAAATTTTCCAATTGCATCCCGGTTGGGTCAAATGGGAAACTCGTACTGATGGATCACCATATGTTATCTGTAGAGGATAAAAGATCACTTGCATTAAGCCATTAACTTTGGAAATATTAACACATACAATGACAACATCATGTAATGTTCAACTATATAGATGGGGATATACCAACATATAGATCCCTCCGGGTTTAAGGAGCCTACATGTAAGAATTGATTGTTAGAGATCATAATCCAGAAAAAACGAACATACTATTCTAATGGAACTCCTGAGGTGATAAAGCCTAAACCTGTTCATTTCTTCCAGCATTTGTGAGGCACTGAGTGGAGCATCTGTGCCACACTAATATCAAAAGAAAACTCCTCAGAATGCCCCTAAATAGACTTGCGGTATAATAAGATACTCAACATACAAGGCTTACCATCAGAGAATCCAGAGTCCCTAAATAACAGCCGAAATGCGGAAACATGCAAGTCGAGCAATAGAAATAGAGACATGTCAGTATGTAGCATACCAGTAAGATTCAATAATTTTTTTTCTTAGCAAAAGCAGAAATGACATGGTAGAAATGTATACCTTTATCTATGACACAATCGAATGAACCATCTTGGAAAAAGCCCATATCCCTTGCATCCATTTCCATGTCTGTGGTAAATAAGGCTATCAAAAAAACATGTTCATTTTAATTTGTCGGAAACAATCGGATTGGGTATTCTGAAATCATCAAAATAAGGATACACTTCAGCTGTGGAAGGTGTGCATATTTCTTTCTCATCATATCTATTACAATCGATGATATGTCAATGTTCATTATGTCCATATATCCATCCTTCACCATATCCTCTGACATAACTGTGGAGAAAAAATAAAATAAAATAGCATAATATAGGTAATAAAATACTTGAAGTAACAAACAAGATTGACAAGCTCTGATAATAGTCTTCTGATGCGTGTCATGTTTTAGACAATTTAGTACCTGAAGATAAGCAAACCTTACCATCCTACAATAATTAATATCATTACTTTGTGAAGTGGATTAGCAATCGGGTTTCGATTTCGCTCTTTGGCTTATAATTTGAGCACAATTCCTTACACCAATCGATATTCCTCCCTTATCCAATAGCAAGAAACTAATTGTTGGATTGTGAGGTTGCACAATGAGTTGTGCGGCCCCAACGACTAGGTTACCCTATTTTACCCACACACACCACCCTAGGCTATATATACCCCACAACCCCAATTCCATACATTGTTCCTCCCCCCATTTGCATTTCATCCATGGCTTCTTCCTTTGAGGGCTCCTTTGGCTCTAGGCCACTCAAACCCCAAATTCCAAAAATCTCGAGTTGAAGTACAGATATCACAAGAGTTCGTCCAAAAAGCATGTTGTGATTTGTGAGACATGCAATTTCAAAACCAAGGGAGGTCTAGCAAAACTCAAGCAATACTTGGTGCATCTACCTATGTTCGATACAAGAAAATACCCCGAGACCACCGACGGACTTCGACGGGAGATAATGATGCGTATACAGACAGCTGCTAGAAGATCCATACGCACCTAGCGTCGCTCCACAAGCAAGTACACCAACTACGTGTCCAACGAGAAGGGGCGCAAATAAATGGAGGAGGATAGCCCTCTTCGGCACCAAAGCAACCAAAGGCAAGGACGAATTGGACGATGATGGTTTACGGCTGGCCTAGAAGGATTAGCTTATCCAATGTTTAAAAAGGCGTTCGAGGCTTACGCCTCGAAGCCCGCCTCGAGGTGAGGCGGTCCTGTGCTGCCTCGAGGCTCACGCCTCAGCAACCACATATAAAAAGCCTACGCCTCTGCATCAAGAGGCATACGCCTTTGTCCAAGGCTCGCCTCTAGGCGTTCGAAGCGTACGCCTCTTGCTCCAGGTGTGAAACATAGGGCGGGGAGGGGTTAAAACCAATGTTTGGTGTAGAGGAGCACTAAGGATTTGATATGTAAATCGTCCCCATGGACATTTTTTTCACCCATTGAAACCTCCTAAACCTTTTTAGATCTCTTTAGGTTTTGAAACCCCCTTGTTTCCAGAAACCCTAAATCAAGATCTAGTGCTCATTTCTTTTTCGATTTTGATTCCGAAGTTGTATTCTTCTTCTTTGTGAATTGTCTACCAACTACAAGTGAGAGATAAAAATTTGTTTCAAGTTTTGAGGTATGGATCATGATCTTGTATCTTCTACTAGGTTTTTATATGTTTTTTTCTTTGTATTTTACCATTCTCATGTATTTGTATCATTGTTTGTTTTTTTTTTGAATCTTGACAATGTAAGTCCTATATTAGTATTTTATTATTTGTTATTACTTGTTAGATATTACTTTAATTATTATCTTGAATATTAAAGAATTAAGCGTGTTTGAGCAATTTGACTTTCTATTTTGTTATTAGATTGCCCGATGGAGTCCTCAATCGTGTTATAGAAGATATTTTCTAACACATTAAGATTTATTATGCATATCTAGTTCAATTATTATTACAAATTCAATAATAGTATTTATTCTGATTTTTTTTCTTTTTTAACTTGTTTTTACCAAAACGCCTCGAAAATATTCAAGGCTTACGCCTCGCCTCTCCAGAGGAAAAACGCCTCAGTGCGCGTTTCGCCTTTTTAAACATTAAGCTTATCTACTTATATAATCTCTTTTTTTAATATAAATGTTTTGAATATACTATTTTCTAATGAATATAGTAGATTTTAAATTCAACTAACTTTGTTTATAGTATCTTACTCCCAAGGTTTCTTAAATATGTGTAGGGCTTTAATTTTAAAGGAAAGTAACTACAGTAAAATCATTATAGCACCCCGAAATTTCACCGTAGATGTAAAAAAATACAGTAAAATCATTATAGCAAAATACTCAATTGTATGCAAATAATACTAAATTGAATTGGGTATTATTTTGTATATTTAAGTATGATGCACGGGTTGCTACAGTGATTTCACTGTAGCTGCTACAATTAAATTCACTGTGACGGCTAAAAAGACTTCCCTATAGTGAATCACTGTAGCAAAGTACTCAATTTTATGGAAATCATGCTCAATTGAATTAAGTATTATTACGACTAAAATTGAGTACCATTGCTACCAGTGTTGTCAAGGCGACGAGGTGTGCTTGAGGCGCAAGGTGCCGCTGAAGCCTGAGGTGCAAGGTGCAAATAAGGCGCGCGCCTTAGTGTGTAAGGCGCAAAATTATATTTTTTAACAAAATAATAATTGTAAAAAAAAATCTAAAATTCAATATTTTATGAAAAAAAAGAGAGAAATATAACCACTATTCAATTAAATCAACACAATAAAGGCATGCAATACTTATAACTCATAACTAGTGGTCATCAAATAAACAATTTGAGTGAGAATAATAATTCAGAAGTTATTATGCAACATGACATCATATTCATAAGTTAAATATATACAATACTCATAAGTGATAACTGATAAATGAGAACTCAAAAAACAATGTTGAGTAACAAAACAAAAAAGTCGGGCTTTAAGGAGAGTTTGACTCTTTTATTCAAATCGAAAAGAATCGAAATAATAAAAACAAAACCGAAAAAAAAAAACAAAAAAACTAAAAACAAATCGGAAAAAAACCTAAATAAACCAAAATAACAAAAAAAAAATAACCAAAAATTGAAAACCAAAACCCAAAATGCACCAAGGCGCGCGCCTCAGCCACCTTGCGCCTTGTGCCAAAGGCGCTCAATGCGTGTCGCCTTGATGCACGCGCCTCGCCAGAACACGCCTGAGGCGCGCCTTTACAACACTGATTGCTACAGTGATTTCACTGTAGAAAAGTGTTTTTAGCAGCCTTGGTAAAATCACTATAGCTGCTACAATGATTTCACTATAGCAAAGATACTCAAATATATGCAAATAATACTCAATTGAATGAGTATTATTACTATCAAATTGAGTACTTTGCTACAGTGATTTCACTGTAGCAACGTGTTTTTTAGCAACCATGGTGAAATCATTATAGCTGCTACAGTGATTTCACTGTAGCTATTACAGTGTGACTGTGTGAGTACTATTGCTACAAAATTGAGTACTATTGCTACAGTAATTTTACAATAGCAATGTGTTTTTTTAGTAGCCACGACGGAATCACTATAGCTGCTACAGTGATTTCACTGTAGCTGCTACAGTGAGTACTATTGCTACAAAATTGAATACTATTGCTACAAAATTAAATACTATTGCTACAGTGATTTCACTATAGCAACGTGTGTTTTAGCAGGCACGACGAAATCACTATAGCTGCCACAGTGATTTCACTGTAACAGCTACAGTGAAATCACTGTAGCAACTAAGGTGGTCCAACACGAAACTGTATGTTTAGTAGGGATCGGGTGAAGTTATATAGATAATGACAGTTTGATAAATTTGGCAACTTAACCATAGCTATTGTAGTCTTTTATTAACCAAAAGAACCGTTGCAATTAACATGCTGAAATGTGGACCTAGGATTAGAGAAAAAGGTTATCGGGACCTATCCTAAAATCCTAAAATGAAACCCTTAAAAATGACTGTTTGCAATCCGCCCCTAATTTTAAACAAGTCGGAGAAGAAACAACCGGAGTTGTGCGGCCACATAATTGCACAGACCGCGCATCGGATATTGACAACATTGAGTTAGGTTAGAGACTCGGTTAAGGGGGCGGGAGGGAGGAGAGAGAGAGAGAGAGAGAGAGAGAGAGAGAGAGAGGGAAGCAGGGGGGTACCGGCGTTGCCGCATCCGACCATGAGGATGTGGGAGGAGGCGGGGACGAACTGGCGGACGAAGGGGCGGAGGGCGGAGTACCGCTGGTACCAGTCGAAGGAGGCGGCGCCTTCCTCCGCGTAGCGGGCGTCCCAGTAGAGGGCGTCGCCGTAGTTGTACGTGTTGCAGTGCGACACGTCACGATGCATCTCTCCCTCGCTCAGGCCCCCACTCCCCCACCTCCTCCTCGCCTTCCTCCCCGAGATAACCGGAGCTTCCCGCCGCCGCCGCCCGGCTTTTATTTCCTTTTTTGTCTTCCGCTAGCCCCCGGTCCCCACCAAAATCGGGCGAGCCGACCGGTTCAGATCGGTCCAGGGTGTCTAGCCATTGGCCGATCAATTCTTCCGGATTCCGCTTGGGACGTAGACCACCGTCATGGAAATAGTAAAAATTTCTCATTTAACTTGAATACCCCTACACCACAATTTGTTCTAATTTCTAATCAAAGGCAACCCTATAAGTTATTATCTTTATTTGAGGCAGCTCGTGACTAAAGGCAACCCCGATTCTATAAGCAGCCAACCTTTGTTGGATTGGGTCCATCCCCATGTGGGCCCGACCCAAATGGGGGCTTTCTTTTGGCCCAATAAAAAAGTCATATAATGACTTTTGATGGTTGATGGTAGTGTGTCCAGCTATTTTATCTTTCCCACTTTTTTTTTTTATTATTGACTTTGTATGCGCAGAAAAATATACGGGTCGTCTTTATTGTGAACACACGAGATTACAGAGTGCCAGGACCCGAGGGCTCGGGTGTGACGAGTCCGGGTGCGGCGAATATTGATCAGGAGATTGTGGGAGAGATCCTCCGGAGGGTCCCTTTGATCCGCGTCTCCACGTGGTATTCGTGCGAGAGCTCTGAAGAGGTTGCCCAGGACAGAGGTCTTTACAGGGTGAGGGTTTTTGAGAGGCTAAGGAGTATCCGCCGTTTCTTTGGTCCCTTCCGTGCTTCGCGCTTCCTCGGCTAGGCGGTTTTCGGCTTCATTCCTCGGTCTTCGTATCTTCCTCGCTTCTTGCTTGACCTCGGCGTCCTTGATCGTCGGTTCGCGGCGTCGATCGTGCTTTTCGCGTCGGCTTTGGCTTTGGCTTTCGGCTTTAACTTGGCTTGGGCGTGGCTTTGGCTTTTGCTTTGCTTTGGCGCTTGCGCTTGGACGTAGACGGGGGGAGACTTGCGGTGCTTTCGTTCTTCCGGACTTCGCGTCGTATCGGCTAGAACGTGCGGTGCTTTTGCTCGTGACTGGCGTAGTTGCTTGGCTTTGGCACTTGCGTTGCTTTGGCGCGGGCTTTACCGGGGCTTTTGCTTTGGCTTCTTGCGTGGGCTTTTGCTTCGGCGTCGACTCGATCTTCTTCTCGAATGATAGTGACAACGTCTTCAATGCTTCTAGCTTCCTCGACGGTTTAATTGTGGGCTAGACTTTGCTTCTTCTCCGGGCTTCTTTGGCGTGATCGGAGTCGAAGGGTACCTTTGAAGATGGCAGGGGTAGCACCGATCTCCGTGCGACGATTATAGCGTCGATTTTGTTTTGAAGACGACGGGTGTAGCGACGCTTCGGGCAGTCCACTCCAAGCTTTCTTCTTCGTGGATGGAGTGGACGTTTATCGAAGGCGACGGGTGATGACGCTTCGGTCTTCTTCTCCGGGCTTTTGGGCTTGACCAGAGTCGAAGGCTTGTTGCAGACGACGAGGTGGTGCCGCTTTGATCTTCTCCTCCGGCCTTTGCTTCTGGCGTCTTCGGAGTCGAAGGGCTCTTCTTCTCCGAGCTTTCTTCTTTGTGTGCGGAGTCGAAGGCTTGATCTTCTTGTGCAAGGGTCTTCACATTGATGAGGGCTTTCAATGGACTAAACCGGTCCCGAAGGGATAGGCTTGCCCGTGCCTCGTGAAGCCTTGGGTCGATGAAGAAGCGTCTCCTCTTCTGTAGAGCTTCCTTACTTCGTCTTCAGCTTGCGACTTTTTCGACCCCTTGAGCCTTCCCCCTCCCCCTCTATTTATAGGCAAAGGGGGGAGGGGAGAGATATGGGAAGTTTTAATTTTAAATCCCTTTAATATCTCCCTCATAATTGTCCAAGATTTTATTCTTCAATTGAAGAGAGGAATAAACCTTTATTTGCTTTCCTTTTCTGGCGGGGTAATTATGGCTCAATCATTTTTGGATTTATCTTGAATCTTGCACATAAAATCGATGGCGACCAGGCACTTCTTCTTATCTGTCGGATCGAGGGATCGGCGCAGATCCCGCATAAGTAGACGTCATATGCAACCTCCCCCCGCGCATGGCGGTCTTTCTTTCCTTTTCCTTTTTTTTCTTTCCTTTTCTTTCCTTCTTTTCTTTCCTTTTCTTTCTTTCTTTTCTTTCTCTTTCTTTTCCTTGCATGGCCGGCCACCCCCTACCAGTGGTAGGGGGCTCGGGTTTCAAAAGTGGGGCCGGGTGGGCCCCACTTGGGGGGTGGGCCCATCCGGCCTCTTGCTAAGTGCGGGTCGAGTCTGGTGTCCCCTTGTGTGTCGGAGAATGCGAGTCGAGTTCGGGTCCGGGTCCGAGTACGTGTCGGGTTTGCATCCGCATAGGTGCATGCAAGTCGCGTCCGGGTCCGAGTGCATGTCGGGTTTGCATCCGCATAGGTGTATGCAAGTCGGGTCCGGGTCCGAGTGCATGTTGGGTTTACATCCGCATAGGTGTATGCAAGTCGGGTCCGGGTCCGAGTACACGTCGGGTTTACATCCGCATAGGTGTATTGTTGAATGTCCAAATTAGTATTATTGCATTCCCTTTTTCATGCATATCTTATCACTTTCTTGCGTAAAACATTTATATTACACATAAAGTGCATAAGTTTCTTTCCATCGTTGCATAGTACAATTTTGTACGGAAACATCGGTATATTACTTTGTATTCATACATTATATAAATGAAAATTACAAAGATCGATAATCAATTATTATTTTTCACTATAAGGAACTGATGGATATCATCATTCTATGTCTGTTTCGCAGTAAATGAGATTCATCATCATCGCGCATAGCTACTATGGAGCGTGACTATCCAGTTGGCATCATCACAATGCTTTGGTAGCGGACTTAAGGCGCTCGCCAATGATCGACACACGGAGGAACTAGCACAAAGGAAGAAGCTTCAAATTATCAGAGCTCGTAAATGATCTTTTTGGCAAGACCGGCACACACAGCTCGGAAGGAACTCTAGCATTAAAAGAGCAAGGCACAATGAGCTGGCCTCAAACCCTGTCATACACCCAAACCTGTCACCTTTTCTCTCTCCTCTATTTCTTCTTTTCTCTTCTCTTTCTTCTCTTTTTCTTTTTCTTTCTTTTAATTTCTTTTCCTAATCTATGCCTTTAAAACCCAACCTACCCCACTCAAGCCTCACAAATCTGTGATGTACCCAACTATGCATGATTACACACCATATTCTCTCTCGAATCATAACCTTCCATTACATCCAAATCAAACCCATGAGCCCATGCAAAACCATGCATGTATCCACCTCATCCAAGTGCCCCTTTCTTCCTCTCATCTAACCCCAGTCGTTCGATCTTACCCTTGTTTCTCTCACCCTTTTCTCTCTCCCGATCTATCTCTAGTCCGACCCTCTCTCTCTCTCTCATTCTCTCTTAAATTCTTCCCCTTTATTTTTCCTTTACTCCATACCAATGAGAGACCACCTGCCAAATCCGGGCCTTGGGGAGCAAGTTACAAAACTCTATATAAAGAGAGGGACTGGAGCAAGGAAGGAGGACCGACCTACCCCTCCCGCCAGGGAGGGGCATGCAGTTTTCCGAAGAGCTTTTTCACAATGATTGTGTAGAGAGGGTGCAGAGTGTGTGTGCGTAGTGTAGTAATTTCTAAATGAATGTTCTGCAGTAGTTGGGTGTAATTGTATTATTTACTTCAATAAAGTTCTTTTTATTTTATTCGTATGCATTCCTCTTTCTTTTACATCCCGCAATGTTTTATTTTATTCATACTTACACCATGGCCAAAACCATGGTAGGCTAAACTCTCCCTCCCGTCAGGGAGAGGGACCAATGCCATGGTAAATAGTTACTTTTCTCTCTTGTAAGTTGCTCTCGAATGCACTTAACATTCATTCCTCTCAATCATTTGATTCCAAAGAGAGAAGAAGCTCACCCGTATTTCCATTTAATTGGGATTCGGGTGATACTTCAAACTCCAACAGTTGAATAAGCTAACTATTATTGTTATCTAATTTTCACTATATAAATTCGTACAATTGAACTAAATGTACTTCTTCACCATAAGAAGGATTTTGTTCGTGAGATTGTGGGAGTATTTTATAATGAAATTAGATAAATAGGGCTTAAACTCTAAACCTTCCGCTTGAGATGGTAAAACTTCCGTTCTCAAGTGTAGATAACCGAAAAAACTATAATATTGAATCATTGATTAAGATGAGCAATATCTTAATTTTCTTATCGAATTTTCATTATGTAAATTTTCGCAATTGAGTACCAGTCTTACTTCTTCACTATAACAAGGATTTGGTTCTTGAGATTGCGAGGATATTACATAATAAGATGAGATAAAGTGGACTTAAACTCTAAATCTTCCGCTTGAGACGGTAAAACTTCCATTCTCAAGTGTGGATAAACGAGAGTAACATTGCAAGAGAAGTGATTTTATACTATGGTTTACAAATCCCTCTCCTAGGCGGGATATTTCTTCTGTTTTATTTTAATTTTAATTATTAGTTTCATGTTTCTACTTTCTAAAATTAATGAATCATTTGCAAAACAACAAAAATCCAAACTCTCTTCAATTCAATCTAGCTTCACTTGTGATATCTTCTTTAGGCCTTGCACTTACGTATGGTTCGATCCTTACTTGCCCTTTACTGTTAAAACTCCTAATTTATGTATACAGGTATTGATTTTGATAATTGCTAAAACCGACATATCAAAAAGCTTTCTATCAAATGGCGTCGTTGCCGGGGACCATCATAGCAAAAAGCTTTTTATCAATGGCGCCGTTGCCAACGTAAGAAACCTAAAGAGGATTCACATATAAGCTAGAATAAAGCCATGAAGACGAAGCAATAGCAAAGTTAAGCAGTACAGCTTAACAACCAGCCAAGTCCTTTAATTTCTCTGAATTTATTTTCATTGCTTGCTACTCTGAAATTTCATATTGCAAATCATTAATGTGCAAATTCTAACCCCCTAGAAAAGAACAAAAATTACATTCAATCTTGCAAAGTTGTCGCCGACTCGGCACATACGACTCTTAAAGTTGTATATGTGCTTAAGCATGAGGTGTACACTCAACTTTGCATTGATAGTAACCATTTTCTAGGGTGTTACAGGGCATGTATTGAATAGTTTTACAATTATGCATATCTGTGCAAACTCAAACCCTTTCATGATTAACCTCTATACCTGCTAGAGGCTTTGTTCATATGTATATATCTTTGTTTTCTTTACATAAAAAAAAAATAATAAAAAAATAATAAAAATTTATTCAAATGTCTGCACTTATTATTTCTGAATATCCCACATTCCTCATACTCATGCATCATTGAGGACAATATTTATTTTAAGTTTGGGGGTGTGATGTACTTTTTATAAAATCTTGCTTATATCTAATTTTCACAAAATTTATCAGTTTTAGTTTATTTTAAAAAAAAAGAAAAAATATAAAAAAAAGTAAAAAAATAATTATATTGTTGCATCAACTTACACTGTAGTGGGAAAGCTCGGCACATACGTCTCGGTGTATGTGTGTCTAGTCTGTAGTCCCCTACCAAAACTACAATGTTCGTATAAAAATTTATAGGAATTTGCATCTGCATGTTTTTATTTTCCTTTTCATGTATTAGTGTTTTCTGTAGTCTTTTTATCGTCTTGTCCTATCTATTTCAAAAAAAAATAAAACCTTTATTTCAGGTTTTATAGTCTAATTTTATCGTACTCGAATAAGACTATAAGGCACTTGGTAATCAAGGTAAAATGTCGAAGGATTAGCTAGAAAAAGTATGTCTAATATGGTTCTGACCCTTAGAAACCTTTTAGAGATTGTCAAAACAAACTAGACTTAATATTTCACTTCACATCTGGGTTATGCATCTAGGGTTTAGATTCAAAGCTTTCATATCACCTAATAGTCACTTGGAGTCTTGATGAACCATGTGGATCTGGTTCACTTGGTTTGAGAAAATCGACCAGTGAATTTTAAGGTATAGCGAAAAGGGCTACCTATTAGCATGGTCTAGGACCTAATTATATAAAAGTCCTAATTTGTATACCCTAGTATTGGTAAAGCTTGTTGTATAGGGTTATGAGAATGATCCTATGTACTCGAGTGAATCGAATATAAAGGTAACATGAGGATGGCTACTTAACTCATGAGAGCGTTGGCAGCGTGTCATGGGCATAGAGTGCAGCTAACATGGTACAAGTTAGGAAGGGATATATAATTAGATTATAAAAAAAAGACCAAAAAAAAAAGAAAAAGAAAAATAAAAATAAAATAGTGTGAAAGCCGTCGTTATAAACAATGTGGGGAAACTGGAATATCACATATAAAGCCCATAGGGTATTAAGGTGAATATCCACAACTCTTACTAGCCTGTTTAGATTAGCTGGTTTTGACTCAGTTCAAAGGTCGACTTTGACCATTCTAGGAGACTGTTAGAATGATATGCGGGTGAGGACCAAACCCCCAGTTGTGTTTAGCCCAGACAGCACCGTGCACTCGAGCATAGTTGACCTTGACCTTTTCTAACGGGAAACTAATAGTTAGAACCTAAAGTGCTTACTTTGAAAGTTAAAGCTTGGATTAGATACCTTGTAAGTCTTGTGCCATAGAAATTATATTTTTGAGTACTTTTTAATTATTCTATGAAACTGACTTTTCTTATTTCTTATTTACATTTTCAAAAAAAAAAATTTGAATTTTGTGGGTATATTCACTGCAAACCCTCACGAGACAACACTCGTCCACTGGGATAACTCAGGGGTTTAACGGCTTGTTGCACGTGCTAAGTGCAATCGCGATTCCTGTGAAAGTGAGTTAAGTTATTTTAATCTTCTATTATTTTCTTTGTTTATTTTGTTTGCTTTCTCGAGGACGAGAAAGATTCAAGTTTGGGGGTGTGTTGAGTGTCCAAATTAGTATTATTGCATTCCCTTTTTCATGCATATCTTATCACTTTCTTGCATAAAACATTTATATTACACATAAAGTGCATAAGCTTCTTTCTATCGTTGCATAGTACAATTTTGTACGGAAACATCGGTATATTACTTTGTATTCATACATTATATAAATGGAAATTACAAAGATCGATAATCAATTATTATTTTTCACTATAAGGAACTGATGGATATCATCATTCTATGTCTGTTTCGCAGTAAATGAGATTCATCATCATCGCGCATAGCTACTATGGAGCGTGACCATTCAGTGGGCATCATCACAATGCTTTGGTAGCGGACTTAAGGCGCTTGCCAATGATCGACACACGGAGGAACTAGCACAAAGGAAGAAGCTTCAAATTATCAGAGCTCGTAAAAGATCTTTTTGGCAAGACCGGCACACACAGCTCGGAAGGAACTCTAGCATTAAAAGAGCAAGGCACAATGAGCTGGCCTCAAACCCTGTCATACACCCAAACCTGTCACCTTTTCTCTCTCCTCTATTTCTTCTTTTCTCTTCTCTTTCTTCTCTTTTTCTTTTTCTTTCTTTTAATTTCTTTTCCTAATCTATGCCTTTAAAACCCAACCTACCCCACTCAAGCCTCAGAAATCTGTGATGTACCCAACTATGCATGATTACATACCATATTCTCTCTCGAATCATAACCTTCCATAACATCCAAATCAAACCCATGAGCCCATGCAAAACCATGCATGTATCCACCTCATCCAAGTGTCCCTTTCTTCCTCTCATCTAACCCCAGTCGTTTGATCTTACCCTTGTTTCTCTCACCCTTTTCTCTCTCCCGATCTATCTCTAGTCCGACCCTTTCTCTCTCATTCTCTCTTAAATTCTTCCCCTTTATTTTTCCTTTACTCCATACCAATGAGAGACCACCTGCCAAATCCGGTGCCTTGGGGAGCAAGTTACAAAACTCTATATAAAGAGAGGGACTGGAGCAAGGAAGGAGGACCGACCTACCCCTCCCGCCAGGGAGGGGCATGCAGTTTTCCGAAGAGCTTTTTCACCATGATTGTGTAGAGAGGGTGCAGAGTGTGTGTGCGTAGTGTAGTAATTTCTAAATGAATGTTCAGCAGTAGTTGGGTGTAATTGTATTATTTACTTCAATAAAGTTCTTTTTATTTTATTTGTATGCGTTCCTCTTTCTTTTACATCCCGCAATGTTTTATTTTATTCATACTTACACCATGCCCAAAACCATGGTAGGCTAAACTCTCCCTCCCGTCAGGGAGAGGGACCAATGCCATGGTAAATAGTTACTTTTCTCTCTTGTAAGTTGCTCTCGAATGCACTTAACATTTATTCCTCTCAATCATTTGATTCCAAAGAGAGAAGAAGCTCACCCGTATTTCCATTTAATTGGGATTCGGGTGATACTTCAAACTCCAACAGTTGAATAAGCAAACTATTATTGTTATCTAATTTTCACTATATAAATTCGTACAATTGAACTAAATGTACTTCTTCACCATAAGAAGGATTTTGTTCGTGAGATTGTGGGAGTATTTTATAATGAAATTAGATAAATAGGGCTTAAACTCTAAACCTTCCGCTTGAGATGGTAAAACTTCCGTTCTCAAGTGTAGATAACCGAGAAAACTATAATATTGAATCATTGATTAAGATGAGCAATATCTTAATTTTCTTATCGAATTTTCATTATGTAAATTTTCGCAATTGAGTACCAGTCTTACTTCTTCACTATAACAAGGATTCGGTTCTTGAGATTGCGAGGATATTATATAATGAGATGAGATAAAGTGGACTTAAACTCTAAATCTTCCGTTTGAGACGGTAAAACTTCCGTTCTCAAGTGTGGATAAACGAGAGTAACATTGCAAGAGAAGTGATTTTATACTATGGTTTACAAATCCCTCTCCTAGGCGGGATATTTCTTCTGTTTTATTTTAATTTTAATTATTAGTTTCATGTTTCTACTTTCTAAAATTAATGAATCATTTGCAAAACAACAAAAATCCAAACTCCTTTCAATTCAATCTAGCTTCACTTGTGATCTCTTCTTTAGGCCTTGCACTTACGTATGGTTCGATCCTTACTTGCCCTTTACTGTTAAAACTCTCTAATTTATGTATACAGGTATTGATTTTGATAATAGCTAAAAACGACATAGCAAAAAGCTTTCTATCATGTATGCAAGTCGGGTCCGGGTTAGACACAATTTGTGTGTCTACAAGTGCCCCCTCAAGGATGAGTGCATTGGTGAGAACGTGTAGGATTTGGACACGTAGGAATCGTAGAGCACTTGTCCTTGATTCCTTTTGTAGGCGGGGTTGGGGGCTTATTTAAGAACCCCTACCCCCTTCATCCAACATCTTACTCTTGCGAAGGTTCCGCCGGCTTTTGGAGACCGCCGTCGGAAGAGAGCTGTCTGGGGTTGCACGCGACTTGCTCCGTCTTCCCGGTGTCCCCTTTTTCGTCGGCGACGGCGACGATGGTGCGCGACTTGAAGGTTGTTGCGAAGGCGGGCTCGAAGCGACGGGATGACGACGACCGAGGGGAAGAGGACGGAGGAGCGCGACTGAGGTGTGAATCACCTTCGCTGCCTCTCTTTTCCTCTTTCTTCTTCTTTTTCTTCTTCTTCTTCCCCCTTTTTTTTTATTCTGGGCTGCGGGAGCAGAGGCGGCGCGGGCGGCGGCGGCCAGCTGCGGCGGTCGGGCGTGGGGCCAGCGGCGTGCGGGTGCGGAAGCGGGCGTGTAAGTGCGGTGGTCCGGTCGGGTCGGAGGCGGGGTCTCGATCGGGTCGGAGGCGACCTCCCCCCCCCCCCCCCCCCGACTGGGTCGGAGAAGAGAAAGGGGCCGTGGGCCCCCCCTCCCTCTTCGTCTGTTGCGTTCTGATTGGGGGGGGGGCTGCGCCCCCTCCCGGTTGCTGCTGCTGTAATATTTTTTTTTTTGTGCCATCTTGGCAATAGCGGAAACCGTGGCCTCGGTTGAGGTCAAGTGCGCGGCGCAGCTGTAGCGGTGGCTGTGGGCTTGGTGTAAACGGGAGTTCCGAGCGACGACCGGTTGTATTATGCTAGTGATGTGAAACCGATACGGGTGAGTGGCGATAGGTGGCCGACACAGGTGGTATCGGTGCTGGCGGAGGGGTAGTTGGCCGGCACGGGGGTTGCACGGGCCCCGAGAGTGCGGTGCGAAGGGCCAGGCGTAGCGGCGACGTTGCTCTGAGTCGAGCGGTCCTGCTGACAGGGGGCTGCGGGCCCCTCGGGTTTTAATTGTGAAACCCCCTTTTTTTCCCGCTTGTCTTGACTCACTTCTCTTCGCGTCTCTTCAGGGTCCGAGTCTTCGAGAGCTTGACTTCGCCGGGGTGGATAGCTGAGGACTTCTCTGATGGGAGTAGGTGCCTTCGCTTCCCCCTGACTCGGGTACCGTCACCACAACTCGAGGAGAGAAGATCTTCTGTCGTTACTCCGGATTTTCATCCATGAGCACGTCACGGAAGATGGAGTCGCTGACGCAGCCTGCGGGACGCCGAAGCTGAGTGAGAAAGTCTATACCGACGAGGCGATCTCCATGAAGCTCCTTCGTCCAAGCTTGAGTACGCCTTTTCACCACTGCGATGAAGATTTCGTGCCCACCCCAGTAGTTGCTTCGAAGATCTGCTCCCGCTTGACCCGATGGGGTACCGAATCCTGGCCTCGGGGGGACGTCCAATATCTCTGTGGTTTTCGTGAGTGGATGGGCGAGCTCTCCGAAGTCTTTGGGGTCGAACCTGAGATGAATCCGTTGGCCATGTTCCTTGCACCGGCTCGTCGAGAATACAGTCGTCCTGAGGGGATGTATCGCGCTCTTTGTGAACTCTGGTGTCCGGCCACCAACACTTTTCTTACCGGAGCGGGAGAAATAGGGATTTCCCTCTGCGATGTCCATATTGTTTCCGGATGCCCCGAAGTGCAGAATTATTACCAAGAGGAAGTGCCCGCTTTGAAGGATTTACTGGATAGTAGCTTTGCTCCGAGCTCCTGCCTTCTTCTGTTCAAGGCCTATGCCATCATTGCAGTGCGGGATCAGTCAGACCGAGTCCGTTCTTCTTCCTGGGTTGACTTCTGGTTCAGAGGCGAGTACAGGTCCCCGGCACCTTCGGCTCACCCAATGTGGAAGGTTGCCCAGATGAAGAGGCCCTCCCTGCGTTCTTTTGTGAGGCCTATTGAGTCCTTGGCCCGAGTGAGGCACTCAATGGAGGGAAAACAGTGCCCCTGGGAGATCCTTGGTCTGAGGTGTGACAGCGAGGAGTGGCGGGAGGTTTACCGAGCCGCCGGGCTAGTCGTCTTTTTTTGCCGGTTCGTGCTTCCCTGTCCCGGCGAGGTCATCCGTCCGGGGACCTTTCTTGCAGCCTCCCGGATGGCGAGGGGGGAGCTTTTTCAATTTAGCCCCAGTGATCCTATGCACCTTGTACCAGGGGCTCAGTGGGACTTACTAGAGCTTGTCCAGCTCGGACAATGCCAAAGGGGAGCTTGGCCGGTCTAACGCCTTTGGACCTCTGCACTACTTGTACGGCTGGATGGCTCTTCACTTTCCGAAAGGAATCTTCGCTAGACGCGGGCATCCAGCCAACCTGCCATTCCTACCGGGTATAGGAGGGATCTTAAATGCTTTCATCAGCTAGGAGCGCCCGATGGAGTGTGCTCGCACTCTTTTACGGAGGATGGGAGGCGCCGACTTCGAGTTTTTGTCAGAACACTCGGTGCTACCTTTGGAGAGGTCGACGGTCCACGACAACGAGGAGCTCTCGGACAACTTGTATTGGAATATGGTCAGCTGTCGCCCTGGCTACTTAGTTTGTCGCAGGGGGGATGTAGTGGAAGTGGAGCAATACTCCCCTCATCGCTTCGCTTGTCAGTAAGGATTCCGACAGGAAGTTCCCGGTGTGCCTCAGCGGTTGTAGGGGCGCATCAGTCCGCAGGAAAGTTACCGCCTCTGGGCTTCTCTTTATGCTCGACTGACTGGTGGCAGCTTCTTCCCTGGGACCAAGTCGGGGTTTCGAGATGCCGCCACTCTAGGCTATTGCAAGTGGATTGAAGAGTGAGTATCCCCCTTGCTTGCGAGTCTCCCGGTTGACGTTCTGGCGAGCAGTGAGTTTAAAAATTTCTGTTTTGACCCTTTCGGCAGGAGTGGAAGATTGTCGCCTCCAATTGGGGATTTAGAGGACCCAGAAGAGTTGCAGCCGTCTTTCCAGTACCCGCCGGGTTCCTTCTTTGGTTCCTGTATTGGACGCCGACCTTGCTAATGCCCTCGGGCCATCCTATCTTTCGAAGACCACTGTTGAGGGCGCCCTGCCCAAAAGACGAAAGGTGTGCATTCCCCGTGGGATGACTTCGAGGGTCCCTTGTCCGGTGGAGGATGTCGAGGAGCCCGACCTTCTAAGAGACGAGGTGATCCCTCCGTTTGGGGCGGCTTTGTCCGATCTTGCAGGTATGGAGTTCTCCTTGTTTTGCTTCCTTTTCGTGTTTAGGAGGTTCCATCGTGCTGAGTAGTATATTTCTTTTGGGCAGATTCCGTTGTAGTGGTGGAATGTGAGGCGAATTCTTCGAAAGCATCTCACGGGCATTCGTCTACTGGGGCCGCGCAGGAAGTGCCTGGGAAGTGTGGGCTTGACATTCCTCCGGATGATCTGGACCTCCTCGGGGTTTGCGGGGAGAACTTTCCTAGTGGCGACATTGATCTGGACGGCATCGATGTTGACGCTCTGTCTTTTCATAAGGAGGCCGAAGTTTCGAGTGTCGACAAGTGATGTTCCCTGACTGCCGTGATCTCAAGATTGTTGGAGGAGACGGTTGTTACAACCGTGGCGGCAGTTTCCCCAGTTTTGCCGGTCTCGTTAGCGAAAGCAGCTCCCGGGGCGACCACAGTGGAAGGGAAGGTTTTGCCTACCTACTTTGAGGCTCCTTGCCCGAGCTTAAGGCTGAGGAGTAGAGTTTCGGAGTTTCTTCTCGTGAGTTGTCGGCAGTACATCAAGTCAATGCTAGAGCCCTTTCAAGATGCGGGTTTTGGTGCCCTTCAAGACTGGTGGTCTACCGACGGTGCAGAGTTTTGTGCGAGCTTGGAGGAGTTCAAGGTGGACAGTTCTTCTTTAGTCGCCTAGATGAACCGGCTTATGACTAACAGCGAGGCTTATCGCTCTTGGCGGCTTTACTAGAGGGGAGCACTCCTTCTAAGCTGGCGGCCGCCGAGGTGAGCTTGTGTCAGTCAGAGCACCAGCTTGCGGAGGCCGCTTCCAGCCTATCGAAGGCTCAAAAGAAGATAGAATCGGTGCGCGCCTCACTTCGGAAGGCAGAGTCTCGTTTGGAGCGGGCTGAGACCGCGGAGAGTGCTTTGAAGGCGAGCTACCTGAAGCAGCAGTCAGACTTGGTGGCCCGTCGTGAGCTTTTAGCCACTCGTCCTGTGGAACTTCAGCGAGTAGAGGCTACTAGAGAGGAGTTAATGTGCCTCCTTCGAGCTCTGGATACCTTCTTTTAGCTGCTCCTCGTCTAGCCGTTTTGCATTGTAGCTTTCTTTTAAAACTTATGCCATGTACCGCCTTATCTTGAATACCTAATAATATCACCTCGTTTTGCCGCATATTTGCGTGAACCATTGTTGGCTTTTTCTTTTGGTCGGACTGAACCTAAAGTGACTTCTCAGGCTGCCTACGTACCCCCCTAAGGGGGATCAAGTCGTACGTAGTTAATTTTTTTTTTTTCGCAAGGGGTGTGGCCTTGCTTTAGGCATAGTACCTTTTGAGGTACTTGCCGTTGATAGGGCCGAGTGTCAGCCCTTCTGGCGTGGTGAGGAGATAGGCGCCGTTGGTGTAGACTTCCTTGATGGAGTGCGGGTCATCCCACTTGGCATCAAATTTCTTCCCTCCTTGATGCGAGAGAATGATGGGGCGTTTGACCGCCAGCACCAGTTTCCCCATTTGGAATGATCGAGGATGGATCTTCTTGTTGAAGGCTCGAGACAGTCTGGCCTGATAACACTCCAGACGTTGCTGAGCTTCGAGGCGTCTTTCATCCAATGCTTCTAATTCTGCTAGGCGGAGTTGGGAGTTGTCGTCGCTGGTGAGGCCTTCCTGGATTGCTATCCTGAGCGATGGGATCTGGAGTTTGAGCGGAAGAACGACTTCTATACTATAGACGAGGGAGTACGGAGTTGCTTGCGTTAGAGTGTGAAAAGACGTTTGGTAGGTCCATAGCGCTTCGCCCATGCATTCGTGCCAGTCCTTCTTTGTCTTCGAGACAGTTTTCTCTAGCAGCTTGCAAAGAGTCTTGTTGAAAGCCTCTGCCAGACCGTTGGCTGGAGTGTTGTACATCGTCGAGCACTTCTACTTAATGTCATACCTAGCGCAGAACTGACTGACGGCAGCATTCTTGAATTGCTTCCCGTTGTCCGTTACGATGTAGCGAGGGACTCCGTATCGGAAGATGATGTCATTCTAGATGAAGCTGATGACGGAGTGCCTTGTAACTTCACGTAGAGGTATTGCTTCAACCCATTTGGAAAAGTAGTCTGTTGCTACCAGAATATAAGGTGTTGCTTGGATGACTTGGGCAGGGGACCGACAATATCGAGTCCCCATCCGTCGAAGGGCCATGACGCGATCGTTGGGTGCAGAGGTTCTGGCGGTTGACGGATGTAGTCTCCGTGTAGCTGGCAAGAGTGATATTTCTTCGCGAACTCCAAGCTGTCCTTAATCATAGTGGGCCAGTAATAGCCCATCTTCCTGACATGAAAGTGGAGCTTTGGACCGGACTGGTGCGAGCCGCAGATTCCGACGTGTACTTCTTCCAGTGCTGCTTCTGCCTCTTCCTTTGCGAGGCACCTCAGGAGTGTGCCATCGTAACTTCGACGGTACAGCTCATTGTTGAAGTAGTAGAACTTCAGAGACCGTCGACGGATGTCCATTTTGCGCTTTAGATCTTCGGGGAGTTTACCATGGACGAGGTAGTCCACAAAAAGGTTGCCTCCAGTCTTGCTCTTCAATTTTGAGAACGTGCACCGCGTTGGCTTGGACTGGAATTCCGATAGGGCCTTCTTCTCAGGTGATCATGATTCTTCTGCAGACGGGGACGACGAGCTGACGTTCTTCTGGAAACTGGAGTGTAGCCGCCAGATTCGCGAGTGCATCAGCCTGCTGGTTGAGGTTTTTGGAGACGTGCTGAATGGAAGCAGTCTCTAGTTTGCCAAGGAGTTCCAAAGCTCACGCATGCAACGACACTAGGTCTTCTTTGTTGGCTTCATATCGTTGGCGAGTTCAAGACCGATGAGTAGAGCTTGATACTTTGCCATATTGTTGGAACATGGTTCCGACAGAAGGAATGAGAAGGGGAGTATTTCGTTGGCTGGAGTGACGAAGATGACTCTGGCTCTTACTATGTTCTGTCTTGCTGCGCCGTCAAAGAACATCTTCTAGGAGGGGGCGATGTCGATGGAGAACACTTCTTCGTCTGGGAGATCTTCTGATAATTCCTATTCTGCCGGGAGGGGATACTCTGCGAGGAAGTCCACGAGAGCTTGTCCCTTAACTGCTTTCTGTGGTACGAAGGTGATATCAAATTCGAGGAGAAGTAGCGCCCACTTTGCCAGACGTCCGGAGAGCACTAGTTTTGACATGATGTACTTGAGGGGGTCGGCCTTCGAGACGAGTTTGACGGTATGAGCCAGCATATAGTGTCGCAGCTTTTTCGTGGCGAAGATGAGTACTAAACAGACCTTCTCAATCGGGGAGTAATTTAGCTCTGCGCCGACGAGAGTGCGACTCAAGTAGTAGCAAGCCGTCTCCTTGCCAAGCTCATCGTTTTGAGCTAGGAGTGCCCCCAAGGATTGCTCCTGGGCACTAATGTAGAGGATTAGCAGCCTTCCTTGAACTGGTGCTGATAGAACTGGCGGCTTCAGTAGATAGGCTTTGATGATTTGGAGTGCTTCTTGGAAAGTATCATCCCATTTGAATGGCGCTCCTTTCTTCATGAGGCAACTAAACGGGCGGTACTTTCCAGCTAGGTTGGCGATGGATCTTCGGATATACGCCAAGTGCCCTTGGAGGCCTTTGAGGTCTCGCACTGTCTTTGGTGCGGGCATATTGACGATAGCATCAATTTTGGATTGATCTATCTCAATGCCTCGATGTCGTACGACGAAGCCGAGGAACTTGCCTGAGGAGACTCCGAATGCGCATTTGAGTGGATTCATACAGAGTTGGTACCTTCGAAGCCGTTTGAAGATTAGTTCGAGATCTTGTAGATGTGCCGACTTCTTCTTGGATTTCACTACAAGGTCCTCGACATAGCACTCTATATTTTGATGAAGAATATCGTCGAAGATTCTCTACATAGCTCGCTGGTAGGTGGCTCCTGCATTCTTCAAGCCGAACGGTATAACTTTGTAGCAGTAGATTCCTTTCGGTGTGCGGAATGTTGTGAGCTCTTCGTCCTTGGGTGCCATCCAAATCTGATTGTAGCCTAAAGATTCATCCATAAAAGTTAGCACCTCGTGGCCTGTCGTTGCGTCCACCATTAGCTCCGTGATTGGCAAGGGGAAGTCATCCTTTGGACATGCGTTGTTCAAGTCTCTAAAGTCCACACACACTCGGATTTGGCCATTCTTCTTTTTAACTGGGACGACACTAGAGATCTATGTCGGGCACTTGACCTCTTGGATGAAGCCGGCTTCAATTAGCTTGTTCACTTCGCCTTCTATTTGGGGTACCAGTTCCGGTCGGTAGCGTCTTTGTCCTTGCTTAATGGCACTAGCTCCGTGTTTGACGTTGAGCTGGTGTACTGTGATTTTAGGATCAAAACCCGGCATCTCCTTGTAGGACCATGCGAAGACATCTCTATATTCTTGGAGCAGTTTGATGTATGCAGCTTCTTCTTCAGGAGTCAAGAGTGTGCTGACGAATGTAAGCCGAGGCTCCGTTTCTGTGCCCAAATTGATTTCCTTCAAGTCATCAATGGTGGACTGCCCCCCTTCTTCGAGGACCGGCGGGGCATCTTGCAACTCGTCGTCCGAAGTAGAAGAATCACCGTTGTTAGTTTCAATAACGGAGACATGATTGACGGCTGCCATGGGTGGGTGGGTGGGTGATGAAACGACGTCCTCGACTGGCATTCCCAAACGGTCGAACATCGACTTCTTCTTTGATTGCCTGACTGGCCCGAGCCTTTCGAACACGGATGTGCGCTTTAGATTCGACCGGCTTTAACTGTTTTTGTTTTGCTTCTGCAGTAAGGTTTGGCATCGAGCCCGGCGCCGTATCTTTTGTTGTCGGGATGGCTGGCGTAGGTAGAGCGTGCATCGGAGATTGTCGATTCTTCAGCTGCTTCGTCTACCATCTTCGCCCCGATGTAGTTGGAGGTGAAGGTCTTTTCCGTTGCGGTCCTGACGACCAACGGAGTTTAGCTGGAGCTGATGCCTTGGCGATTCGGGAGAATTTGTTCACCGTTTTAAAACAACTGAGCTTGAGTCCTCGTCATCCCATGTGGAGTTGGTTCTGGGGGAAGTGTGCCCATGGCGCTTTCTTTGTCGTAGCCAGCTTTGAACAGCAACTTAGCAGTGTTTTGCCCCCAAATCCCTTTTGGCTTGAATCCAAGTTGATTGGGGTCAACAGATTTGACAGGTCTGCTCGGGTTTGGAGTTTGCGTCAGACTAGATAATGGCAACGTTATTTCTAGCAGAGTGACCACATTGGCCTACGATAATAGCGGGGCCAGCTTTCTTGCCGGAGTAGAAGGCGATCACTCGGATTTACGAAGCCACTGAGGTGCGAGACGCAGGACTGGCGTTACTTGGGTGGGCAACGGGGTATGCTGCACTGCTCTTGACTCAGAACTGATGCGCATCATTTGTCTTGATTTTGACGCTTCTTGGACCTCAAGTATTGCCTTGTCGGAAGGTTGCACCGGATTTGCAAGTGGAGGAGCCTTGCCCTGTTTTACTTCTTCAGCCTTCTGGGCTCAAGGGGCTTTAGCTGGAAGGACTTCCACGACTAGGTCTTTTGCTTGGTAGAACTTGGCATCGGCCAGATGCGCCTCGGCTTCATTGAACGGTTTATCATCAACGACGATGCACTTCTCCATGCCTTCCTTGTAGTACATGAGGCACTGGTGTCAGGTGGACACTACGACGCCGTTCTCATGTAGCCATGGCCTGCCCAACAGGAGGCGATACGACGTCTAGCAATCGATAATGTGGAAGAGGACCGTTGTATCTAGTGGGCCGATTGAAAGCTTCAGGCGGATGATTCTGATAGTGGACTGTCCGCCCTAGTTGAACCCTTGAATGACCAACTGGCTGGGCGAGAGCTGGTCATGGGCGATGCCGAGTTGCCGCATCGTCTGGATGGGCATGATGTTGACGGCGGAGCCATAGTCTAGCAAGATTCGATTTACTGGCTTCTCCTTAATGTATCCCAAAACGTAGACGGGGTGGTTGTGCAATCGTGTTCCGAGTTGCAAGTCCTCGTCCGAGAAGGTTATCGCTGCATCGCACGAGGCCACAGTTTTGCCCTTCTTGTCATTCTTCCTTTTCCTCTTGTAGTTGTCCGGGTCTGCCAAGGCTGCAGCCATTGCCAAGCGAGCCTTCTTCCGAAGATGCAAAGCTTCTACGAGCGGTAAGTGCAGGATTGCCTCATCGTGAGAGGCAGTACCCTCTTTGTCGGAATCGTCTCCCTCGTCAGTGGAGTCGCCTTCTTCAGAAGTCTCGACCTCACCCTTTCCTTCCGGCATTTTACGAACCTCAACCATGCAACACGAGACCCTGATGTGCTGATCGACTGGGAGGAAGTGATTGGGGAAGAATTCTTGCAATGTTGCTGGTTCTGGAAGGCTTTGCTGGAGGAGATCGTCTGGGTTTGCTGGTGGCACTTTGACCGCCTTCCTTCCTGGAGTCTTACTTTTCTTCTTGTAAGTCCTGCGCTCGGGAAATCTCCTTATCACCCGGTCTTGCTTATGCTGCCTTTCTTGCCCAATGCCTTTTTGTCGATGGATTCTCCCCTGCTAAGATGATGATCGGCAGCGGTAGCTGGTTCCTTATCAGTTGGAGGAACTTGTTCTTTCGGAGGCTCTGCTGGCTCATCTTCTGATCCCCAACCGGTGGGCTTGATTTCTTTGATCAAAAGTGATGGAGGTTTTGAGTAGAGGACGTAATAGTCAAACTTTCTCGAAGGTTGGCCTAGCAGACCGACTTCTGGATCTCCTTGCTCGTATCTCTTCTGGAGAGCACATTGGGATATAGCTTGATTGGAAGGGATTTGCTCTTCCTGAAGCTCTACTGGCTCATCTTCCGATCCCCAGCCAGTGGGCTTGATTTCTTTAATCGAAACGGACGAAGGCTTTGAGTAGAGAACGTAATAGTTGCACTTTTTCGAAGGCTGGCCTAGTAGACCAACTTCTGGATCTCCTTGCTCATATCTCTTTTGGAGCGCTTGTTGGGATGTAGCATTGCTTGGGAGAGGTGCTGGCGTGAGCGATGGTTGCCCCCGGGCAGCGACGTTTCTTCCTCAGTGAGCACAGGAGCACATTGTTGTCGCTTCGAGACTTTCGGCTGGGAAACTGTCTTCGCGGTTGGCCTTTGACAGTTGATGCGCAATTTGGGAATTCTTTGTCGTGCAGCAACGAGTACCGGCGAGAAGGAGCCGAAGGTGATGGACGTCATGTTGGCCATAGCGACCTCTCCGGAGTCGATCTCTATCTTTCATTGCTTTGTGAGCGCCATTATTTTTTCCTTGAAGACGAAGCATCTTTCGATAGGATGACTTACCACTCGGTGGTATTTGCAGAAGAGAGGGTCGTCGACATGATGCATCTGCTCAGGCCTCTTCGAAGGAGGGAGCTCTATCATCTTCTCCTGCAGCAACTGATCAAACATGGAGGAAACTTCCGAGTCCGGGAAGGGGTACTCCTTTGCTTCGAGCTCCTCGAGAGTCATCCTTTGCCTTTGCGGCGGAGGCGACGGTATGGAGGCTCCCTTTCTTTGATCCGGCTTGCCATCGATCTTGAGCGGCTTGGAGGTTGAAGCGATGTCGGCAACATTGGCTTGCTTCGGTTTCGGTGTCTGCAGCTTGTCCTTCTTTTCCACCTTCAGGAAGTCCTTGTTATTCGAGTCTCCGTGGTTTGCTAGGCTGAGTTCCATGTCGTGAGCTCTAGTTGCGAGTTCTTCGAAGGACCGAGGCCTGATACCTTTGAGAATGTAAAGCAGACCCCAGTGCATGCCTTGGGTGCACATCTCGATGGCCGAGTCTTCGGATAAGCGGTCTCGTGAATTCAGCGCGAGGTTCCTCCATCGGTCGATATAGTCGATCACCGGCTCGTCCTTCCTTTGCTTGATGGTAGTAAGCTCGGTCATACTGACGGTGCATCTGGTGCTGTAGAAGCGATTGAGAAACTCCCTTTCCATCTGATCCCAACTGTCGATAGATCCTGGAGGAAGATCCATATACCAGTCGAACGCGTTACCCTTGAGGGTGCGAATGAACTGCTTCACCATCTCGTCGCCATACGTGCCGGCATTGTTGCAGGTTTCGATGAAGTGAGCGACGTGTTGTCTTAGATTTCCCTTCCCGTCAAAGTGCTGAAACTTTGGTGGCTGGAACCCGATGGGGGAAGCGCAGCTGCTGGATTCTCGCGGTGTAAGGCTTCGTGTATGCCGCCGTGATTGGAGGAAGGCCACTGCCGTGGGAGCGCATCATGTCGGCTACCAACGCTTGTATTTGCTGGGCATTCATTGTTGCAGTTGGAGGTTGTGTGACCACCGAGACTGGTGCTGGAGAAACTACTTCCACCGGGACAGGAACCAAGGATAGTGCTGGAGTAACCGCTTGAATTGTCAGAACAACCTCTACAAAAGCGGGAGTTGAAGATGGAGTTGGAGCGGCTACTAGAGAAGCAAGAGGTTGACCGACTACTGCAGCGTCCTTTGCGCTTAGCTTTTGAAGCAGAGTATTGATGTGATGATCCTTCTCCTCCATCAGCCGAGTAATCTGCACCATATGCTCACTCATCTGCATGACTTGGAGTTGAAGAGCAGACGGAGGATGGTGACAGAGGACGTCTCGATGTTGCATGCTAGCATCCTCACCGTCATCGTCGGAGATGTAGTTGCGCCGACTTGCTTCGGGTTGATGACTGATGTTTGCCCCCTGCGGAGGAGGTGCAATGTCCGCTAGAGAATCTGAACGTGCTCGGGGTTGGGGCTGGTCCTCCCCAAACTTCTGGACATGGACTCCAGGATCGAGGCCTATTTCTTCATGCACCAAGGCCTCGTCGGCGCTTTGGCGAGCATCTTCGGCAGCAATTTCTGGTGTGAAGACATCTGCAAGAGTTCGAGTATGTCGAGTGTAGACACATACCATCGGGGGAGCATCACCCTCCGGATTTACTAGACCACCGTGTCGGAGTAGCGGAGACTCGGCGATTGGTGAAAGGCTTGGAGCAAATGCATCACTGCTTGTCCCGGCCATTGCGAACTTGAAGCAACCTCTTCAACTGTACGGATGAAAGGAGAGAAGGTCCCACCGGGCGTGCCAGAAATCTGTATGCACAGAAAAAGATACGGGTCGTCTTTATTGCGAACACACGAGATTACAGAGTGCCGGGACCTGGGGGCTCGGGTGTGATGAGTCCGGGTGCGTCAAATATTGATCAGGAGATTATAGGAGAGATCCTCTGGAGGGTCCCTTTGATCCGCATCTCCACGTGGTATTCGTGCGAGAGCTCTGAAGAGGTTGCCCATGACAGAGGTCTTTACAGGGGAGGGTTTTTGAGAGGCTAAGGAGTATCCGTCGTTTCTTTGGTCCCTTCCGTGCTTCGCGATTCCTCGGCTAGGGGGTTTTTGGCTTTGTTCCTCGGTCTTTGTGTCTTCCTCGCTCCTTGCTTGACCTCGGCGTCCTTGATCGTCGGTTCGCAGCGTCGATCGTGCTTTTAGCGTCGGCTTTGGCTTTGGCTTTAACTTGGCTTGGGCGTGGCTCTGGGTTTTGCTTTGCTTTGGTGCTTGCGCTTGGACGTAGATGGGGGGAGACTTGCAGTGCTTTCGTTCTTCCTAACTTCGCATTGTATCAGCTAGAACGTGGGTTGCTTTTGCTCATGACCGGTGTAGTCGCTTGGCTTTGGCACTTGCGTTGCTTTGGTGTGGGCTTTACCGGGGATTTTGCTTTGGCTTCTTGTGTGGGCTTTTGCTTCGGCATCGACTCGATCTTCTTCCCGAACGATAGTGACAACGTCTTCAATGCTTCTGACTTCCTCGACGGTTTAGGTGTGGTCTAGACTTTGCTTCTTCTCCGAGCTTTTTTGGCGTGATCGGAGTCGAATGGTACCTTTGAAGACGGCGGGGGTAGCACTGATCTCCGTGCGACGGTTGTAGCGTCGGCTTTGCTTTGAAGACGATGGGTGTAGCGACGCTTCGGGCAGTCCTCTCCAAGCTTTCTTCTTCGTGGATGGAGTGGACGTTTATCGAAGGTGACGGGTGATGACGCTTCGGACTTCTCCTCCAGGCTTTTGGGCTTGACCAGAGTCGAAGGCTTGTTGGAGATGACGAGGTGGTGCCGCTCCGATCTTCTCCTCCGGCCTTTGCTTCTGGCGTCTTCGGAGTCGAAGGGTTCTTCTTCTCCGAGCTTTCTTCTTCGTGCGCGGAGTCGAAGGCTTGATCTTCTTGTGCAAGGGTCTTCACGTTGATGAGGGCTTTCAATGGACTAAACCGGTCCTGAAGGGATAGGCTTGCCCGTGCCTCGTGAAATCTTGGGTCGATGAAGAAGCGTCTCCTCTTCTGCAGAGCTTCCTCGCTTCGTCTTCAGCTTGCGACTTTTTTGACCCCTTGAGCCTTCCCCCTCCCCCTCTATTTATAGGCGAAGGGGGGAGGGGAGAGATATGGGAAGTTTTAATTTTAAATCCCTTTAATATCTTCCTCATAATTGCCCAAGATTTATTCTTCAATTGAAGAGAGGAATAAACCTTTATTTGCTTTCCTTTTCTGGCGGGGTAATTATGGCTCAATCAATTTTGGATTTATCTTGAATCTTGCACATAAAATCGATGGCGACCCGGCTCTTCTTCTTGTCTGTCGGATCGAGGGATCGATGCAGATCCACGCATAAGTAGACGTCATACGCAACCTCCCCCCGCGCATGGTGGTCTTTCTTTCCTTTTTCTTCTTTTCTTTCCTTCTTTTCTTTCCTTTTCTTTCTTTCTTTTCTTTCTCTTTCTTTTCCTTGCATGGCCGGCCACCCCCTACTCGTGGTAGGGGGCTCGGGTTTCAAGAGTGGGGCCGGGTGGGCCCCACTTGGGGGGTGGGCCCACCCGGCCTCTTGCTAAGTGCGGGTCGGGTCTGGTGTCCCCTTGTGAGTCGAAGAATGCGAGTCGAGTTCGGGTCCGGGTCCGAGTGCGTGTCGGGTTTGCATCCCCATAGGTGCATGCAAGTCGGGTCCGGGTCCGAGTGCATGTCGGGTTTGCATCCGCATAGGTGTATGCAAGTCGGGTCCGGGTTCGAGTGCATGTCGGGTTTACATCCGCATAGGTGTATGCAAGTCGGGTCCGGGTCCGAGTGCACGTCGGGTTTACATCCGCATAGGTGTATGCAAGTCGAGTCCGGGTTAGACACAATTTGTGTGTCTACAGTCTTCTATTTATCCAAGTAGACAGAAAATAGAGAGGAAGAAGAAGAAGAAGAATGAAGGAGTTAGTTCTAGGATTCTAGCTTTGAATCCTAGGAAAATATGGGTGAAGATATAGTTGGAGGAAGGTTCAAGGAGTCGGGTGTACACCATTGTTCTTTGCTGCCATTGTTGGAGAAGCCCACCCAAGCTACAAGTTCATCCCATGGATATAATCCATTGGGTGAACTTCTCTCAGGCACGGCTACGATCCAAGTGAGGTGCACGCAACGTGTTCGACAAAATTCCACTTAAACCGTTTGGCATGACCGCATCCCCAACAAGTGGTATAATAGCTTGGGTTCAAGCAAGGGTTGCTTAAATCGAGACGAGGGACGTACATAAACAATGATGATCGCCAAATGTTTTGTCTTAAAACAAGCAATTGGGCAATTTAGAACAAGATGGAGGACATTCTCTATTCAAGGATCTCTACCAATCTATTGAAGGAGATGGAAATAAGCTGGATGATCTAACCGAGGAGCAATGGAGGGTGATAAATCAGAAGACCATCGGAATCATCTGCGAGTGGTTGGACATTAGTGTGTGTCACCATGTTGCGAGAGAGAAATCGGCCTACACCATGTAGAGCAAGCTTCGAGAACAGTATGAGAGAAAAACCATAGGGAACAAGACGTTATTGATCCTGAAGCTTATCAACTCAAAGTATTAAGAAGGAAGCTTAATTTTGGAACACCTAAACAAGGTTCAAAGCATTGTAAACCAAGTGTCGGCAATAAAGATGGTATTGGATGAAGAGCTACAAGTGATGCTTCTCCTAAGTTTTCTACCGAATAGTTGGGAGATGTTAATGGTATCCGTAAGCAACTTCGCACCAGATGGAAAGCTCACAATGAATATGGTGACAAGTTGCCTCCTAAATGAAGAGACAAGGAGGAAGGCCACCGGTGAGGATCGATCAACACAATCTAAAGGAAGATCCAAGTCCAATGGGAAGTTCACTTGCTATCATTGTGGCATGGAAGGCCACATTAAAATGAATTGCTTCAAGCTCAAAAAAGAAATGAAAGAAGGCAAGGCTCAAGAAAAGAAGGAAGGTACTATCGCCACCGTCACGAGACAAGATGGAGTTGTCATCTTGATTGATAAAGAAGAATGTCTACATGCTTGGATAATGAGATCGAATGGGTGATGAACACGGTGGTGTCCTACCACGTCACACCTATGTAGGATCTCTTCACTACATACAAGGCGGGAGACTTTGGCAATATAAAGATAGGGAATAGTAGTGTCTCCAAGATACACGGTGTAGGAGATGTATGTATCAAAACAAATATGAGATGTACCTTGACTTTGAAGGATGTAAGGCACATATCCGACCTTTGTCTCAACTTGATGTCCGGCCTAGCTTGGACAGACAAGGGTATGTCAACTACATCGGCAATGGTGCTTGAAAGCTAACGAATGGCTCTATGGTAGTAGAAAAAGAAAAGGCTTGTTGCACTTTGTTTAAGACAACAACAAGTGTGTGCACGGAAGGTGTTTGTGTGACGGAACATGAAGGTACATCGGACTTGTGGCACCGGTAGCTTGCGCATATGAGTGAGAAAGGATTAGAGATTCTAAGCACAAAGAAGCTCATCTTGTCCAAAGTCGGCTCTATGTCTTTCGGCTCATGTGACAATTGTTTATTTGGAAAGCATCACCGGGTCTCATTCCAAGGGAAATCGAAGAGAAAGAAGGAGCTACTAGAGCTTGTGTACACTGATGTGTGCGGACCTCTTGATGTGGAAACACTATACGAGAGGCGGTACTTTGCCACTTTCATTGATGATGCTTCAAGGAAGATATGGATCTACTTCCTTCACCACAAAGATGAAGTATTTGGTTGCTTCAAAGAGTTTCATACCAAGGTTGAACGTGTGACCGATAAGCTATTAAAGTACCTCCGAAGTGACAATGGAGGTGAGTACACATCAAAAGCCTTTGAAGGCTATTGTGCTCAACATGGGATACGGCATGAGAAGACTGTCCCTAGCACTCCGCAACAAAACAGAGAGGCAGAGATGATGAATTGGACCATTATGGAGAGGGTGAGGTGCATGCTCTCAATGGCGAAGCAACCAATGACATTTTGGGGAGAAGCCGCTTGCATCACTTGCTATGTCATCAACCGATCCCCCTCGGTTCCGTTGGAAGGTGAAATTTTGGAAGGGGTGTGGTCAAAGAAAAATGTATCCTACTCCAACTTGAATGTGTTTAGGTGCAAGGCGCTCATTCATATACCAAAGGAGAACCGATCGAAGCTTGATGAGAGGGCAAGCCTGTGCATCTTTATAGGCTATGGTTATGAGAATTTTAGCTACCGGTTGTATGATCCAAAAGCGATGAAGGTTATGCGAAGCCGAGATGTTGTCTTCTATGTAGGGCCGGCCCTGAGGGTAGGCAGGCAAGGCAGTTGCCTAGGGCCCCCAATTAATTTATATTAATGGGGGCCCCACAGCTAAGCCCAAACACTAAAGGAGGGGGGCCCAATAGCCAAGGCCAAACGACAAACACCAACAGCCAAAGAGGGCATTTTGCAATAAAAGCAAATTTTGTATTGATACTTGCAAAAAAAAAATTATTGATAGTTAAATTTTTTTCTTGTAATATGTATAGGGGGCCCAACTTTTGGAGTTTGCCTAGGGCCTCCAAAAGCTTAGGGCCGGCACTGCTTCTATGAGGACCAAACTATTACCGGTTTGGAGAAAGCCATAAAGCCAAAGAGAGCCGAGTTAGAAAAACTCGACATCACTCCCGTCCCTCCTCCACCGCCTCATGTGGAAGAGGTGGAAGAGGGCTACGAAGAAGAACCAGTTGTTGATGGGCCAACAGAAAATAAAGAGCATGAAGAGGAAGAGCTTCCACGTCCATAAGAAGAATATCAAGATCGTAGGTCCAGAATGGTGCATCAACTGTCTAAGAGGTACTCAAGTGATGAGTATATTTTGCTTACTAGTGAGGGGGAGCCGAAGAGCCTACAAGAGGTTCTATGCCATAAAGAACAATGGAGGGTGCTAAATCAGAAAACCATCGGAATCATCTGTGAGTGGTTGGACATTAGTGTGTGTTACCATGTTACTAGAGAGAAATCGGCCTACACCATGTAGAGCAAGCTTCAAGAATAGTATGAGAGAAAAACCATAGGGAACAAGACGTTATTGATCCGGAAGCTTATCAACTCAAAGTATCAAGAAGGAAGCTTAATTTTGGAACACCTAAATAAGTCTCAAAGCATTGTAAACCAATTGTCAGCAATAAAGATGGTGTTGGATGAAGAGCTACAAGTGATGCTTCTCCTAAGTTCTATACCGAATAGTTGGGTGACGTTAATGGTATCCGTAAGTAACTTCACTCCGGATGGAAAGCTCACAATGAATATGGTGACAAGTTGCCTTTTAAATGAAGAGACAAGGAGGAAGGCCACCGGTGAGGATTGATCAACACAATCTCAAGGAAGATCCAAGTCCAATGGGAAGTTCACTTGCTATCATTGTGGCATGGAGGGCCACATTAAAAGGAATTGCTTCAAGCTCAAAAAAGAAATAAAAGAAGACAAGGCTCAAGAAAAGATGGGAGGTACTATCACCACCATCATGAGACAAGATGGAGTTGTCATATTGATTGATGAAGAAGAATGTCTACATGCTTGTGATAATGAGATCGAATGGGTGGTGGACACGGTGGTGTCCCACCACATCACACCTAGGAAGGATCTCTTCACTACGTACAAGGCGGGAGACTTTGGCAATATAAAGATAGGGAATAGTAGTGTCTCCAAGATACATGGTGTAGGAGATGTATGTATCAAAACAAATATGAGATGTACCTTGACTTTGAAGGATGCAAGGCATATATCCGACCTTTGTCTCAACTTGATGTCCAGCCTAGCTTGGACTAACAAGGGTATGTCAACTACATCGGCAATGGTGCTTGAAAGCTAACGAATGTCTCTATGGTAGTAGCAAAAGAAAAGTCTTGTTGCACTTTGTTTAAGACAACAACAAGTGTGTGCACGGAAGGTGTTTGAGTGACGGAACATGAAGGTACACCGGACTTGTGGCACCGACAGCTTGTGCATATGAGCGAGAAAGGATTAGAGATTCTAAGCGCAAAGAAGCTCATCTCGTCCAAAGTTGGCTCTATATCTTTCGACTCATGTGACAATTGTTTATTTGGAAAGCATCACCGGGTCTCATTCCAAGGAAAATCGAAGAGAAAGAAGGAGGTACTAGAGCTTGTGTACACTGATGTGTGCCGACCTCTTGATGTGAAAACACTATGCGGGAGGCGGTACTTTGCCACTTTCATTGGTGATGCTTCAAGGAAGATATGGATCTACTTCCTTCCCCACAAAGATGAAGTATTTGATTCCTTCAAAGAGTTTCATACCAAGGTTGAACTCGTGACCGATAAGTTATTAAAGTACCTCCGAAGTGACAATGGAGGTGAGTACACATCAAAAGCCTTTGAAGGCTATTATGCTCAATATGGGATACGGCATGAGAAGACTGTCCCTAGCACTCCGCAACAAAACAGAGTGGCAGAGATGATGAATTGGACCATTATGGAGAAGGTGAGGTACATGCTCTCAATGGCGAAACAACCAATGACATTTTGGGGAGAAGCCGCTTGCATCGCTTGCTATGTCATCAATCGATCCCCTCGGTTTTGAAGGTGAAATTTTGGAAGGGGTGTGGACAAAGAAAAATGTATCCTACTCCCACTTGAATGTGTTTGGGTGCAAGGCTCTCATTCATGTACCGAAGGAGAACCGATCGAAGATTGATGAGAGGGCAAGCCCGTGCATCTTTATAGGCTATAGTGATGAGAATTTTTGCTACATGTTGTATGATCCAAAGGCGAAGAAGGTTATGCGAAGCCGAGATGTTATCTTCTATGCAGGGCCAGCCCTAAGGGTAGGCGGGCAAAGCAGTTGCTTAGGGCCCCCAATTAATTTATATTAATGGGGACCCCACAGCTAAGCCCAAACACTACAGGAGGGGGGCCCAATAGCCAACTCCAAACGACAAACACCAATAGCAAAAGGGGGCATTTTCCAATAAAAGCAAATTTTGTATTGATACCTGCAAAAAAAAATTATTGGTACTTAAATTTTTTTCTTGTAATATGTATAGGGGGCCCAACTTTTGGAGTTTGCCTAGGGCACCCAAAACCTTAGGGCCGACCCTGCTTCTATGAGGACCAAACTATTACCGGTTTGAAGAAAGCCAAAAAGCCAAAGAGAGCCGAGTTAGAAAAACTCGACACCACTCCCGTCCCTCCTCCACCGTCTCATGTGGAAGAGATGGAAGACGGCTATGAAGAAGAACCAGTTGTTGATGGGCTAACCAAAAATAAAGAGCATGAAGAGGAAGAGCTTCCACGTCCATAAGAAGAACATCAAGATCGTATGTCCAGAAGGGTGCATCAACCGTCTAAGAGGTACTCAAGTGATAAGTATGTTTTGCTTACTAGTTAGGGGGAGCCGAAGAGCCTACAAGAGGTTCTATGCCATAAGGAGTAATGGAGGGTGATAAATCAGAAGACCATCGGAATCATCTGTGAGTGGTTGGACATTAGTGTGTGTCACCATGTTACGGGAGAGAAATCGGCCTACACCATGTAGAGCAAGCTTCAAGAACAATATGAGAGAAAAACCATAGGGAACAAGACGTTATTGATCCGGAAGCTTATCAACTCAAAGTATCAAGAAGGAAGCTCAATTTTGGAACACCTAAATAAGGCTCAAAGTATTGTAAACCAATTGTCGGCAATAAAGATGGTGTTGGATGAAGAGCTACAAGTGATGCTTCTCCTAAGTTTTCTACCGAATAGTTGGGAGACGTTAATGGTATCCGTAAGTAACTTCGCTCCGGATGGAAAGCTCACAATAAATATGGTGACAAGTTGCCTCCTAAATGAAGAGACAAGGAGGAAGGCCACCGATGAAGATCGATCAACACAATCTCAAGAACGATCCAAGTCCAATGGGAAGTTCACCTGCTATCATTGTGGCATGGAGGGCCACATTAAAAGGAATTGCTTCAAGCTCAAAAAAGAAATAAAAGAAGGCAAGGCTCAAGAAAAGATGGAAGGTTCTATTGCCACTGTCACGGGACAAGATGGAGTTGTCATCTTGATTGATGAAGAAGAATGTCTACATGCTTGTGATAATGAGATCGAATGGGTGGTGGACACGGTGGTGTCCTAGCACGTCACACCTAGGAAGGATCTCTTCACTACGTACAAGGCGGGAGACTTTGGCAATATAAAGATAGGGAATAGTAGTGTCTCCAAGATACACGGTATAGGAGATGTATGTATCAAAACAAATATGAGATGTACCTTGACTTTGAAGGATGTAAGGCATATATCCGACCTTTGTCTCAACTTGATGTCCGGCCTAGCTTGGACCGACAAGGGTATGTCAACTACATCGACAATGGTGCTTGAAAGCTAATGAATGTCTTTATGGTAGTAGCAAAAGAAAAGGCTTGTTGCACTTTGTTTAAGACAACAACAAGTGTGTGCACGGAAGGTGTTTGAGTGACGGAACATGAAGGTACACCGGACTTGTGGCACCAGCAGCTTGCGCATATGAGCGAGAAAGGATTAGAGATTATAAGCGCAAAGAAGCTCATCTCGTCCAAAGTCGGCTCTATATCTTTCGACTCAAGTGACAATTGTTTATTTGGAAATCATTACCGGGTCTCATTCCAAGGAAAATCGAAGAGAAAGAAGGAGCTACTAGTGCTTGTGTACACTGATGTGTGCAGACCTCTTGATGTGGAAACACTATGCGGGAGGCGGTACTTTGCCACTTTCATTGATGATGCTTCAAGGAAGATATGGATCTACTTCCTTCACCACAAAGATGAAGTATTTGATTGCTTCAAAGAGTTTCATACCAACATTGAACGTGTGACTGATAAGCTATTAAAGTACCTCCGAAGTGACAATGGAGGTGAGTACACATCAAAAGCCTTTGAAGGCTATTGTGCTCAACATGGGATACGGCATGAGAAGACTGTCCCTAGCACTCCGCAAAAAAACAGAGTGGCAGATATGATGAATTGGACCATTATGGAGAAGGTGAGGTGCATGCTCTCAATGGCGAAACAACCAATGACATTTTGGGGGGAAGCCGCTTGCATCGCTTGCTATGTCATCAATCGATCCCCCTCGGTTCCGTTGGAAGGTGAAATTTTGGAAGGGGTGTGGACAAAGAAAAATGTATCCTACTCCCACTTGAATGTGTTTGGGTGCAAGGCGCTCATTCATGTACCGAAGGAGAACCGATCGAAGATTGATGAGAGGGCAAGCCCGTGCATCTTTATAGGCTATGGTGATGAGAATTTTGGCTACCTGTTGTATGATCCAAAGGCGAAGAAGGTTATACAAAGCCGAGATGTTCTCTTCTATGCAGGGCCGGCCCTAAGGGTAAGCGGGCAAAGCAGTTGCCTTGGGCCCCCAATTAATTTATATTAATGGGGACCCCACAGCTAAGCCCAAACACTATAGGAGGGGGGCCCAATAGCCAAGTCCAAACGACAAACACCAATAGCCAAAGGGGGCATTTTCCAATAAAAGCAAATTTTGTATTGATACTTGCAAAAAAAATTTATTGGTACTTAAATTTTTTTCTTGTAATATGTATAGGGGGCCCAACTTTTGGAGTTTGCCTAGGGCACCCAAAACCTTAGGGCCGGCCCTGCTTTTATGAGGACCAAACTATTACCGGTTTGGAGAAAGCCAAAAAGCCAAAGAGAGCCGAGTTAGAAAAACTCGACACCACTCCCGTCCCTCCTCCACCGCCTCATGTGGAAAAGATGGAAAAGGGCTATGAAGAAGAACCAGTTGTTGATGGGCCAACCGAAAATAAAGATCATGAAGAGGAAGAGCTTCCACGTCCATAAGAAGAACATCAACATCGTAGGTCCAGAAGGATGTATCAATCGTCTAAGAGGTACACAAGTGATAAGTATATTTTGCTTACTAGTGAGGGGGAGCCGAAGAGCCTACAAGAGGTTCTATGCCATAAGGAGCAATGGAGGGTGATAAATCAGAAGACCATCGGAATCATCTGCGTGTGGTTGGACATTAGTGTGTGTCACCATGTTACGGGAGAGAAATCGGCCTATACCATGTAGAGCAAGCTTCAAGAACAATATGAGAGAAAAATCATAGGGAACAAGATGTTATTGATCCGAAAGCTTATCGACTCAAAGTATCAATAAGGAAGCTCAATTTTGGAACACCTAAATAAGGCTCAAAGTATTGTAAACCAATTGTCGGCAATAAAGATGGTGTTGGATGAAGAGCTACAAGTGATGCTTCTCCTAAGTTCTCTACCGAATAGTTGGGAGACGTTAATGGTATCCGTAAGTAACTTCGCTCCGGATGGAAAGCTCACAATGAATATGGTGACAAGTTGCCTCCTAAATGAAGAGACAAGGAGGAAGGCCACCGATGAGGATCGATCAACACAATCTCAAGGAAGATCCAAGTCCAATGGGAAGTTCACCTGCTATCATTGTGGCATGGAGGGCCACATTAAAAGAAATTACTTCAAGCTCAAAAAAGAAATAAAAGAAGGCAAGGCTCAAGAAAAGATGGAAGGTACTATCGCCACCGTCACGGGACAAGATGGAGTTGTCATCTTGATTGATGAAAAAGAATGTCTACATGCTTGTGATAATGAGATCGAATGGGTGGTGGACACGGTGGTGTCCTACGATGTCACACCTAGGAAGGATTTTTTTCACTACGTACAAGGCGGGAGACTTTGGCAATATAAAGATAGAGAATAGTAGTGTCTCCATGATACACGGTGTAGGAAATGTATGTATCAAAACAAATATGAGATGTACCTTGACTTTGAAAGATGTAAGGCACATATCCGACCTTTGTCTCAACTTGATGTCCGGCCTAGCTTGGACCGACAAGGGTATGTCAACTACATCGGCAATGGTGCTTTAAAGCTAACGAAGGGTTCCATGGTAGTAGCAAAAGAAAAGGCTTGTTGCACTTCGTTTAAGACAACAACGAGTGTGTGCACGGAAGGTGTTTGTGTGACGGAACATGAAGGTACACCGGACTTGTGGCACCGGTAGCTTGTGCATATGAGCGAGAAAGGATTAGACATTCTAAGCACAAAGAAGCTCATCTCGTCCAAAGTCGGCTCTATGTCTTTCGGCTCATGTGACAATTGTTTATTTGGAAAGCATCACCGGGTCTCATTCCAAGGGAAATCAAAGAGAAAGAAGGAGCTACTAGAGCTTGTGTACACTGATGTGTGCAGACCTCTTGATGTGGAAACACTATGCGGGAGGCGGTACTTTGCCACTTTCATTGATGATGCTTCAAGGAAGATATGGATCTACTTCCTTCGCCACAAAGATGAAGTATTTGGTTGCTTCAAAGAGTTTCATACCAAGGTTGGACGTGTGATCGATAAGCTATTAAAGTACCTCCGAAGTGACAATGGAGGTGACTACACATCAAAAGCCTTTGAAGGCTATTGTGCTCAACATGGGATACGGCATGAGAAGACTGTCCCTAGCACTTCGCAACAAAACAGAGTGGCAGAGATGATGAATTGGACCATTATGGAGAAGGTGAGGTGCATGCTCTCAATGTCGAAGCAACCAATGACAATTTGGGGAGAAGCCGCTTGCATCGCTTGCTATGCCATCAACCGATCCCCCTCGGTTCCGTTGGAAGGTGAAATTTTGGAAGGGGTGTGGACAAAGGAAAATGTATCCTACTCCCACTTGAATGTGTTTGGGTGCAAGGCGCTCATTCATGTATCGAATGAGAACAGATCGAAGCTTGATGAGAGGGAAAGCCCGTGCATCTTTATAGGCTATGGTGATGAGAATTTTGGCTACCTGTTGTATGATCCAAAGGCGAAGAAGGTTATGCAAAGCCGAGATGTTGTCTTCAATGCAGGGCCGGCCCTGAGGGTAGGCGGGCAAGGCAGTTGCCTAGGGCCCCCAATTAATTTATATTAATGGGGGCCCCACAGGTAAGCCCAAACACTAAAGGAGGGGTGCCCAATAGCCAAATCCAAACGACAAACACCAACAGCCAAAGAGGGCATTTTGCAATAAAAGCAAATTTTGTATTGATACTTGCAAAAAAAAATTATTGGTACTTAATTTTTTTTTCTTGTAATATGTATAGGGGGGCCAACTTTTTGAGTTTGCCTAGGGACCCCAAAATCTTAGGGCCGGCCTTGCTTCTATGAGGACCAAACTATTACCAGTTTGGAGAAAGCCAAAAAGCCAAAGAGAGCCGAGTTAGAAAAACTCGACACCACTCCCGTCCCTCCTCCACTGCCTCATGTGGAAGAGGTAGAAGAGGGCTATAAGAAGAACCAGTTGTTGATGGGCCAACCAAAAATGAAGAGCATGAAGAGGAAGAGCTTCCACGTCTATACGAAGAACATCAAGATCGTAGGTCCAGAAGGGTGCATCAACCGTCTAAGAGCTACTCAAGTGATGAGTATATTTTGCTTACTAGTGGAGGGAGCCGAAGAGCCTACAAGAGGTTCTATGCCATAAGGAGAAGAGTAATTGGATAAAGACCATGAAAGAGGAAATTTCCTCTTTGCACAAGAATGAAACCTATGAGTTGGTTGAGATATCAAAGGGGAAGAGAAAGTTGAAGAACAAGTGGATCTACAAGCTCAAGCAAGATAGCGTCGGCAAGATCCTCAAGTACAAGGCTCGTCTTGTGGTAAAAGGTTTTGAGCAAAAGGAAGGCCTTGACTTCAATGAGATCTTCGCTCCCGTTGTGAAGATGACATCCATCCGGTTTGGGTTAGGTTTGGTGGCAAGCTTGATCCTTGAGGTCGAGCAACTAGATGTGAAGACCACATTTCTTCATGGCAAGATTGATAAGGATATTTACTTGGAACAATTAGAAGGTTTCATGGTAAAGGGCAAAGAGTATTTGGTGTGCAAGTTGAAGAAGAGTCTCTACAGCCTGAAGCAAAGTTAATTTGACTCTTTCATGGTGAGTCATTGGTACATGAAAACATTCGCCGATCATTGTGTCTATGTGAGGTACTTCAAGAAGACCGACTTTATCATTCTACTTCTCTACGTCGATGATATGTTGATTGTGGGCTAGGATGTAAGCATGAATAACAAGTTGAAGACGGATTTGTTTGAATCCATTGATATAAAAGACTTGGACCAGCACAACATATTTTGCACATGAAGATTGTGCGAGATCAGAAGGCACACAAGTTGTGGTTGTCACAAGAAGCCTATGTTGATCGGGTGCTTGAGTGGTTCAACATAAAGAATGCCAAAGCGGTTAGCACGCCTCTTGCTAGCCATTTCAAGCTAAGTTTGAAAATGTCACCGACTATCAAAGAGGGCAAGAAGAAGATGTTAGTTATTCCCTACTCGTCGGCCATGGGGAGTTTGATGTATGTTATAGTGTGTACTCAACCTGACATAGCTCATGTCGTTGGCATGGTGAGCAAATTTCTTGCAAACATGGAAAATATGCATTGGAAAGCCGTCAAGTGGATTTTGGGGTACTTGGTGGGTACTTCAAAGTTTCGTTTATGTCTTGGAGGTGCCAAGCCAATGGGTACACTGATTCAGATATGATAGGGGACATTGATAAAAGGAGATCGACTTCGGATTACGTACGTCTTCACTTTTGCGGGGAGAACCGTGTTTTGGCAATCTAAGTTGTAAAAGTGTATTACTTTGTCGACGACTAAGATGGAATACATTGCCATTATAGAAGCTGAGAAAGAGCTTCTATGGTCGAAGCATTTTCTCCAAGAGTTGGGCATGAAGCAAGAGAGTTTCAATCTACACTATGATAGCCAAAGTATCATTGAGTTCAGTAAGAATGCGACATACCACAGGCATACGAAGCATATTGATGTCCGCGGTCATTGGATCCATGACATGATTGAAGATGGTGACATGGCACTCGAGAAGATTCATACAAGCAAGAATCTAGCGGACATGTTGACGAAGATCGTGACGAGCTCTGTCGAGGGCTCGTTGGCATGACTTGACGTTGAGGCGATGTCTCCCTCTCCATGGGTCTGGAGGGGGGGATTGTTGGGTTGGGTCCATCCCCATGTGGGCCCAACCCAATTGGGGGCTTTCTTTTGACCCAAGAAAAAAGTCATATAATGACTTTTGATGGTTGTTGGTAGTGTGTCTAGCTATTCTATCTTTTCCACTTTTTTTTTTCCTTTATTATTGTCTTCTATTTGTCCAAGTAGAGAGAAATAGAGAGGAAGAAGAAGAGGGAGAAGGAAGGAGTTGGTTCTAGGGTTCTAGCTTTGAATCCTAGGAGAAGGTGGGTGTAGATCTAGTTGGAGGAAGGTTCAAGGAGTCGAGTGTACACCATTGCTCCTTACTGCCATTGTTGGAGAAGCCCATCTCGAGCTACAAGCTCATCCCGTGGACGTAGCCCATTGGGTGAATCACATAAATCCTTTTGTCCTTCTTCGTGATTGCGTTTTTTATTGTAGTGTGGTGTTGTTTGATTGTTTTCTCAAACACGGCTATGATCCGGGTGCGGTGCACGCAACGCGTTCGACGAAATTCCGCTTAGACCGTTTGGCGCGACCGCATCCCCAACAACATTCTTCCTCTTCTCTTTCTCCCTTGCTCGCCGGTGCGATCGATCTCGTGCAATTCACGAGATCTCCTCCCTCCTTTCTCCTCCTCCCCTTCGTCTTCCTTCTACACTTAGCCATTTTTCAAGCCGAGTTCTTATACAACCCAATTGTTCTGAGAAAACCGAGTGTATTATAGTGGTGGCATTCAATGACCATCGATCACTCAGCCTCCAACAGCTGAATGGTCTATAGGAGCACTTGGCCTCCAACGCTGGTTAGTCAGTAGTAGCACTTGGCCTAAAAAATGCCTAATGAGATGTAAAGAGACTTGGAGGAGGAATAAGAGAAATGAATGAGGGGGGGAGGCGAAGGGGGGAAGTGGCATGCTCAGTCGGCAATGGTGGTGGAAGAGGAGAAATGAGGTAAGGGTAAAACTAGGATATAGTGAAAGTCCCCATCTCAGGGCTGCCCTAGATAAAATATGGATTTAATGGGTTGCCCCTACATTTGGTTATTTCGAGTCTATTGAATGTTTGACTTATGGGCTGCCCCACGAAAAAAAATGTGATGTATACAGTCACACCCTTTATTGATTCATAACCCATTCATTCAGTAGCTTCTGTGTCTTATCTTTGATGACTTTAGGACCCTTTCAGACAGTTCAATGTGGGGGTACTCTTCCAAGAAGTTAGATCAATTGACATACTTTCCAAGTTTTCCTCTTGTATTACATAGTGATTTTCATCAGATCAGAGCCATGGACATCACAAGGCAGTTGTTACCATGATTCCAAAAGTCGATTGCTATTTCTTTCTAACTGTAGTCACGACCTCCTCTTCTTTCCCCACCGGTTTCCCTAGGGGTGGCAATGGGTCGGGTCGGGTCGTGTCGGGTTCGTATCGGGTCTAGTTTCGTGTCGTGTCCAAAACCCATAGACCCGGACCCGACCCGTTTAACTAATCGTGTCTAGATCCTAAACCCGTACCCGACCCGTTAATAAACGGGTAGACCCGATAAGACCCAGTAAGACCCGTTTACCACCCGGATCTATTCAGTTGACCCGATCCGATTGGACCCGACCTGACTCGAAAGACCCGCTGGTATTATATATTATAGTATCAGATTGCGGGTAGACCCACACGACCCGTTGAATACTAAACGGGTCTTCTCGGGTCTACCGTGTCCAGACCCTAAATCCGGACCCGACCCGTTTATTAAACGGGTCTATCGTGTCGACCCGAACCCGTTTAGCCCTGACCCAGACCCGCTAACTTCGTGGGTCCGAAATTGCCAGCCCTAGGTACGAATGGTTTAAGTGAGGGATATTGGGTATAAGTGTTGGGTCTAGCCCAGGAGGTCGGCCCAATTGACCTGTGCATAGGGGCTCGGATCAAACCGATAGGTTGGACCCTAGCTCCCGATCGGTCGGGCACGCATGATAGCCGATAGAGTTCAAACGTCTCATTTGAATATTTGCTACTACCACCAAGATCCGCACCGACGGCCGCTTCGCCCGGGCTCGCGCCCGGGGTTTCGCGGCGGCTGCCGCGCCCTCCTACTCATCGGGGCATGGCGATCGCCCCCGATGGCCGGGTGTGGGTCGCGCGCTTCAGCGCCATCCATTTTCAGGGCTAGTTGATTCGGCAGGTGAGTTGTTACACACTCCTTAGCGGATTTCGACTTCCATGACCACCATCCTGCTGTCTTAATCAACCAACACCCTTTGTGGGTTTTGGGTTAGCGCGCAATTGGGCACCGTAATCCGGCTTCCGGTTCATCCCGCATAGCTCATGCGGCGATGACATGCTCGGTGCTCTTGTTTTGCTAAAACCATACAAGATTACAAGCCGCGATCTGAGGTAGGGAACACGGTTGAGTGAGATCAGGGTATTGTGGGAGGAATCACTTTGGGACCTCTGATCCTCTATCTCCTTCGGGGTTCTTCTTCTGAGAGGGTTTTAGATGGAGTGCCAAAGAAGTGTTACAATGGTTAGGGGTTTGGAGAGAGAAGAGAGGGGGGGGGGGGGGGGGGGGGATTTGGAGTCACTTTCCCTACGTCTTTCTCCGGTGTTGCCTCAGCTCCGCTCTGCTAGGTTTAGTTTCGACACTGGCTTTAACGTGGTGTCGGCTTTGCTTTGGCTTTAGCATCTAAAATTTTGACGAAGGGAGGCTGGTGGTGCTTTTGGTCCTTAAGGGCTTCGTGCGTTATGGCCGGTTAGAACTTGCATTGCTTTGCTCCTGATCTTCCCGTTCGTCGACTCTGCCATGTGCTTTGCTTCGACTTTGTTTCAGCTTTGGCTTTGCTCTTGGCTTTGTCTTTGCTTGAGTGGAGGCTAGGGTAATACTTCCAGTTCTTCTTCCTCCCCTTGCTTTCTTCTTCGTTCAAAGATCGGAGCTTTGACTGGTGTAGAGTCTCCCGAGCTTCCTCTTCGCGGTTTCTTCTTTGTGCGAGGATTAGAGCTTCGACTTGATTGGTGATCTAGAGTCTATGAACTTATTCGCCATATTTTCTTCTTCATGCGCGGATCAAAGTCTTTAAGTCTTCGTTGATCTAATAAAGGTTTTACTCATGGCGAATATGAATTCTCTGATATTTTCATACATATGCTCGCATCATCCTTCAGAGACCCTCGAGATCTTCAAGCGTTGGAAGTGTTTTTTCTTGGCAGAGCTTTGCCACTTGCTTTTCGAATCTAGGCGACCGGTGTAGAGACTCTGGATCTTCATATATGCACTTAGATCTCCATGGAGGGTTTATACGTGTTTGAGCAGGAATTCTTTGATTTCAGAGATATACTCGCACAAACCTCTCAAGGATCTTCCTTTTCCAAGCGTGGAGTGTAGCCTTCTTCTTGATAGAGCTTCGCCTCTTGCTTTTTGGATCCTTTGCTTCTTCCCCTGCCCTCTTATTTATAGACAAGGAAAAGTGGTTGGGGGCCATTTTTTTCATTTGGCACCGCCTCCACCTCATAGTTATTAAAAAGAAATTATTTATTTGTTCAGATAGTTATGGCTTTGATTTGATTTTAAAATCTTTTTATTTGTGGCTTGAGTCCCTTTTATACACCTGAGTCATTTAATAGTCGTATCTTTGTGTTTTGATCGTTGGATTGTCAGGTTCGACGCAGGTCCATGTGTATAGACGCCCACGTGTCTCTCCTTTTCTTTTTTTTCTTCTATTGGCCGACCCTGCACATCATTGGGGCCGGCCGGCCATGGTATCGAGGCCAGCCTAGACCGGCCGGTCTTGGTCTTCGGGTCACCCGCCTTGTTTTATGGACCTATCCTTATCGGGGCCGCGGGGTGAGCTATATTGACGACTCTTAGAGCTATCGGCACGTGAGATCTCGTGTCGACCACATGTGATGAGGTCACGTGAGGACTTGTGTTGATCTTATGTGGGGCCGGGTTGGTGTTTTGGACTAAGCCATTATTTTGATGCCCACACCATCTCACCTTCATCTCCGAGGACCTAGCACTTCATGGTCGCTCGATAGTGTGAGCTGTTAGGGTGGACGTTTGAAGACCTCGCGCACCTCGGTGGAGTCCTTGAGTTTCCTTGCATCATCGTGCCATTCTGTGAAAAGGAAGGAGCCATGATTTGGCTAACTTTTGTACAATATTACGCCCACCAATCACATGAATTTAATAAAAACAGTAGTTATGCTGACTTCCCCGTTTCGATCTCCGGACATCTTTGAGCCCATGCTCTAGCGCCCTTCCATTAACCACCTAGCTGGTCCATCAAAACAAAAGGGGGCCTTAGTAAGAGGCCCCTGACAAGAGATCAGTTTTTGCTAAAGGACAGACAACCCTATAGATAAAAATACCCCTCACTTCACTCTAAATTTTCATTTCATGATATTCCTTTCTAAAACTTAACTGAACCCTAAACCTAGTGATCTATAAGCCATTGATGAACCCTAGACCTAGAAATCCTAAATCTAACCCTAAACCCTAAGATCTATATGTCATGGGATGAACTCTAGACCAAGAAATCCTAAACCTAACCCCTCCGCCCTCCGTGGTTCTCGTTTTTATTGGCGAGCAGCTGCAACTTGTGTCGCTGCTCGCACTCGCTATCGTTGTTGCCGCCACCCCCGTTGCTCGTGCTGGTTCTCGTTTTTATTGGCGAGCAGCTGCAACTTGTGTCGCTGCTCGCACTCGCTATCGTTGTTGCCGCCACCCCCGTTGCTCGTGCTCGCCTCCGCCACCGCTGCTTGCATTCGTCTCACCATTGTAGTACAAGAGAGAGAGAGAGAGAGAGAGAGAGAGATACTCGTGGATATATTGCAGAGGTGAATGATTTTGTTCACCGTCCTAACAGGTGGCGAAGCATTACCTTCCAATGTAAACCGTTGAATGCACATCACCTATGACATATCATACATCGGTGCATCGGCCACATCGGCCAACGCACGTGCAAGGCACAGCCCAAAATCACCAGTTAAAGAATAGAGCACAAAATCACTCAAGGCACCAAAAAAATAGCACAAAGAAGAGGCACACATGTGCAAGGCGCAAGAAGACACACTATACTGCTAAGTCCAAAGGTACAACGAAGAGAAAGAGAGGCCACTTAAAAGAGGGCCGATAACCGACGAGGCCCACGAGAGAGGACCAGTGATCAGCAATGGTCAGGCTCCCGGTATGTTGAGCGCACCTAAAAAATACGGTGGATGCTCAGTGTGCAGAGCGAACCCGCGAATGGCAACGTCGTGCTCTCGACGTGCTAAGTGCACCCATGGAGTAAGACGGACGCCCGGTGTGTGTAACGCACCCGGAAAAGACAATGACCGGACTCCCTGCATGCTCAAAGCATCCAGCAAATGCCCGAACACACCCGTGAAAGACAATGTGCCTTCCGAGAGGCATGAAGATTGCCGATCACGACGTTAGGGTCGAGGCATTTGTGTCGAGGCTGCGACTTGATTGCGATCTATAATGCGTGAAGGAACATCTACCGGTGCCAATCGGTATTTGGCTGAAATGATCAGTATTGGCTGAAGGAACAACGTCCGGCACGGAGGGTCAAGCGTCGCCGGTGATCTGGCACCAAACAAACGTAACAATCAAATCTGCTCTGATACCATGTTAAGAGAGAGAAAGATAGAGTAAGGTTCGGAGAGAATGTTCCTTGTATTGATTTTCATTATAATAACATTCTCTCCTCTCTTTTTTTTCGTCCCTGCACCACCGAGCACAGGAGGGTATTATAAGACCCATTGTCGGAACATCCGCCGCCGACAAGCCGAGATCCGGATCGGCCACTCCCACTGCAAACGGCAAGACACCGCTACCCCGAAGCAGAGGATGTCTGCGCCGTACCAGATAGATGAGTACAAAAACACCATCGCCACTAGGGACCCCCTATATACAAAGGGAGGGAAGGGGAAACCAGATCCGTCCCCAAGGAGCGGCTGACCGAACACTTGGCCCCCAAGGAGCCGCCGCCGACGACTAAGGAGACCAAGAGGGAGATCGCCAAAACCCTAGATCAGAGAAAGAGGGAAAAGGGGAGAGGGCGCTCCGAGCACCACAAATAGGTTTATTGAGAAAAACTAGTTGTTGCACTTTCTCTCCTTACATAAGAAGAGAACACACCCATTACAATTCCATAGTCCATATGAGACTAATACTAAGACTACATCTAACATGTATACAAGGAATTTCAGTCGTCTCCGTGGCTCAAATCGTAGGCCAAAGAGCTGAAACTTAAAACATAGTGCCGATTTGGGGGGCATCGGTCAGGGTTCGGTGCGATCCTCGAGAAATGATATTGCCGGCAATTCCATTACCAGCTCGAGCGCCAAACAGATCAACGACTACCAGCAACAGTTCATCCATTAAGAATTGATTAACAGTTTGAATAATTTTGATTTCATAGAGTAGGGCTGGAGAATCAGATTACAAGACTTGGTTCAAACTTTACAGTCTAAATGTGGAGGGAAATCCCGGGGGCACCCCACACTAAATTTCCAAGTTCACACCACTGCCTTCACTCTGACTTGTGCAGGTTGTGGAGGATGTAGAGGGAAGCAGACGAGAGGAAAATGCAGACGGAGTAACTGAGCAGATCCACGCCGGTGGCAATCGTCACCATTTTGCTCCGCTCGAACATCTTCACCAGGAGGATCATGACGATAACGTGACCCACTTTCGTCTTCAGCTCGTCAAGTGAGCTGATCTGCATCCACTTCGGCCTCTCCTGCACACAAAGTCGACAAGTAAAACATTATTATCTTCTATGTTGCAACCTGTAGGATAATTGCATGAAGCACTGTTTTTTTTGGGGGGTAAATTACAAACCAACCCCATGAACTATGCACCTAATTTCACATTGGGAAATTTTATTCATACCCCAAAATCTGTAATCAGCCCCCATTTCCAACAAACTTGCACACACACCGTTTTTATTATCATACCCCATTCCTATCCCAAAAATACCCTTCCCTCTTACACCCCACCTTAAATACATCCCAGTTAAATGACCCGCCCCATCTTGATCATACTCCATTCCTTTCTGATGTTGAAGCCCCATGAGTATAGGAACGTGGGGAGGGTTATTTTGATCATTTGCCATTCATTGGTGGCTTGATAAGGAGAGAGAGAGAGAGAGAGAGAGAGAGAGAGAGAGAGAGAGAGAGAGAGAGAGAGAGAGAGAGAGAGAGAGAGAGAGAGAGAGAGAGAGAGAGAGAGAGAGAGAGGATGTCCCTCTTCTTTCCCCGTTGCTAGAGGGGTTAGATCTCGTATGGAGGAATCCGATCGGTAAAAGTGGGATCTTCGAGCTCTGTTGCTGTCTATGGAGTAATCCGATCGGAGAGGAAGTACGATCTTCAAGCCATATTATCGATGTCGATGTCAATGACAACACAGCCATGTCGTTGCCCCTGCTCAATTCCTTTCCAATTGCAGTCGATGCCCAAACGATTATGTTTTAGGTTTTAGTTGGATGTGGGGTATAAGATAAGGGTATAAATGGCATTTTAAAATTTGAGTAAGTTATTATGAAACGGGTGGGAAACGGGGGCTAGTTATAGATTTTTGGGGTATGAATAAAACTTTCCTTTCACATTAGTCCCTCAAGTCTTTTTTTGAACTTGACCCCTAAACTATGCTTTGTCTGCATGTTGACCCCTTCCGTCAAATTTCAGCCGTAAAACTTAATTTTTATACCAAACTAACCTCGTCCAAGTCATCATAAGTAATATTTTGGAATACGTGTTTAGGCAAATTAAGAAGGGCATTTTTGGGATAAATGTTAAGTTTTACGGGCTGAACATTGACGGAGGGGTGGACATCCAGATGGATCATAGTTCAGGGGGTCAAGTTGTTCAACAAAAAGGTTGAGGGACCAATGTGAAATTAGGTGTATAGTTCAGGGGAGGTTATTGTAATTTGCCTATTTTTTTAAGTAAGTTTTTGTATTAATGCATCTAAAAAAAATTTATAGCAATGTGCAGGTTGTGCAGGTTTAAGGCTCTGAAGTCCCAGCTACTGGGGCTACAATGATCCCAAAAAAAAAAATTCAGATCAATCCTCACTGCTAAGAGAAGATTCAGAAGAATGAAAAATCATGACCAATCCCCACTTCTGAGTAGGGTAAAGTAACATCATAAGGTTATTGAAATCATAACCCAAACCCATATAGGTTTGTCCTATCCAGATGAACTCTTCAACGGCTCATTGGGCTGAATTTGTCAAACTCAGTATAGGACAACAGCATGAGCATGAGCATGAGCATGAGGAAAGCAATGCAAGACACTGATGAAATAATTGAAATGGGAGACGTAAAATAATTTCTATTATTTCGATACTATGTTTCTTGAATGACGAGCATCATAACGATGCATAAAGTAAACGCAGACAAGTACAAAAGGTGTTAGGGTCACAATGTTGCAAAGCATAGCACAGTACAAAGAACCAACTGACCACTGGGTGTGGCATGCATCGGCCAACTCGGTAATGCACTAGCCACTGGATAGTGCTATTTTTTTTATTAGTTAATGTTAGAAAATGACATATATACTTGGTATAATTTTTTTTCTGTGTTCGACTTGGTAACTAGGGGGAGGGGGTAAGTCAAATTTGCCCTTCTTTTTATTTGGCTAGCTAAATATAAATGTTTCCTTAAAACATCACAAAAGGAAAGAAATTTGGGATCTAATATAAGTATTGCATTAATCAAAATATAATTAACATATCTAGTAATATCCTTAACCTAAAATGTATGTATACACAGAATTCATGCATATAAAGGGAAGAAGGGAAAGAGAGAAGCAACTAAGTTGCATCACTTCTTTCTTTTTCTTTTGAGAAAAAATTCATAGTACTTCTTAATAACAACAATAAGCAGCTTCATAATTATTATCAAATATTAATTCTATAATATATCAAGTTTACCTTCAGAGAAAACATCCCAAACAAAGAAGATCCCTTGAGCGCACGGTCTTTACTAGAAGGCCCTCCAGGAGAAACATTGCTGATAAATAACCCATATAAGCCCATACCGAATATTAACATGACGGTACCAGCGAGATACACATCTGTGGACAGAAAGATATAAAAACCATTACATCATTAATCCAAAAGAAAGCATGACTAACAAGCCTTGAATGTTTGGGGCAATCTTTTAAGCATCATTATACCTCAATGCCACGCAAAGAAATCCAAGGGCATAATTGATATTTTATAAAGAAAACCCACTCTATATAAGTAGATATTGGCATAAAAATGCAATACTTATCATGCGATTTTAATACTCTAAGAACATGTAATTCATAAAAAAAAAATTGCTTTCAAATAGACCACAGTATATACTGTAAATCCTTGCAAATGGTAACTCCACTTCACTGCGACAATCAAAGTGCTATTCAGATAGCCACCAATCCGGTCTTTCATGAATGGACAAAACTTTTTCATGGACGGACGAAACACATAGAAGTTGAGTCAGTTGACTATCACTTCATCCTCCATTTCTATCCTGCTACTCTATCACTTTCTTATGTCTCCTCTATTGAGAAGCTCACAAACTTCTTTACCAAGGCTCTTGCATTTGAGTGCTCTCAGTATTTGCTTGGCAAACTCTTGATGTTTGATCCGCAGTGAATTTGAGGGGGGGTGTTCGAGACACTTGTACATATGATTGTATAGGGTGGAATAGGCTTATCCGTGTTCTTGTGTATGGTGGACTTACACCAATAGTGTACATATATTGGGCTAATGACCCCATGGAATACAATTCATTCTATTCAAACCCTAACAATTATGTTGCATCAATAAGTTTACTTAAATATTATATCGTGATGTTTGTATGCTATTCCTCGAGCAACAAATCCCCGACCACAAATTTAAACTAATTAACATGCAAAGTTGAAATCTAGTGTGCTATTCCTCGGCTCGTCATAGAACCATGATATGCTTGAAGAAATGTGCCAACCAGCACGACACAAACACATGGGTGAAACAAATCACAACCTGACAAGAATGACAACACCAAAGTAATTAGATTCTGCATGGGAATTTGTAGAGCTATTGACTTACAAAATCGAGTCTCGTGCTAAAAACAGACATAGAAGCGTTTCTAGCCCTTGATGTTGTGGATTTATTTCCCAGTGGTGGGAGAATGCCAAATTAACTTCAGACTAAAAAGAACAGGAAGTGATTAATTCAATATAATTAGTTCAGAAGATGGGAATTGGAAGAACATACGTAAAAGGTAGAAAAGCTGATTATCTGAATTTGAAACAAAACCGTAATTCCTCAGACTTAATGAGGATATAATCTGATAGAAAGAATATGATGGACAGTGAAAGCTATAGAACCTTCCATTATAAATTAGAAATTGTATTAACCAAGATAAGTAAATAACTCCAAGGCTTGACAGTTGAAGTCTGAACTGCCTACAGGAAAACTTTTCAGTTTCTCAATAAAAGAGTTTCAAACTTTAGAATCACAGATTTACCAAATGATGAAAAGTGAAAACATCTACCTTTGTTAATGAGATGAGGAAAAAAACCATCATTAATATGAACATTAGAAATTCTCACCAATAGCCTCAACTAATCGTAGGACCATCTTCCCAGTGTGAACCCCTTTGACACAGCTTGTCCAGTAAACCTTGTATGCATCAATGATGTAAACACAACCCTGATTTGAACAAAGAAAATAGAGGTAGAATAGTTAGACCACATATAGCTGACATAAAATGGATATCATAGCTGCATGACATGAACAACTGGCAAATTGAAATACATGTAGATTACGGGAAGGTAATCAGAACAATCATCAAAAGTTATTCACGCTACGTCCAGAAAAGAAAAACAAAGATACATTCATAAGCTTTTGAAAAGGCACAGACAACTATATTTGAGACTAAACTGATCAAAGCACAATGAGTTGTTTCTTACATACAAATCAAAGTTGTATAATGGATTCGTTGTGTATTTTAACAAAATAAAAATTCATAAAAAAAACCAAGCATAATAAGATCCTCTCTTACTTAGGTCTGTCAATCTGACCCTTTGGAGAGGGTACCCGGCCCGGCCCTCCAAATCCCTCTACAGCCCTGCCCAGTGCCCTCCAAGGGCCTGAGGGCCGGGCCCAAGTTCATAAACCCTCCATGATGAGGGCCGGGCCAGAGAAACCTATGGTCCGGCCCTGTTAGGCCCTGCATATACATAAATTATTATGATATATAATACTTATTAAAAGGCTAAATTAGAGGCTAAGTGGGACTAATGAGTCATTAATCGATCACTAACTGTGACCCTATAGGAATTGGAGTTATCGGGTTTGGATATATTAGTATTATAAGTATTGTATAATACTCATAAGACTTATACCACTTTTTAAGCTGTATTATCAGTCTCAAGCAGGAATAAATGAGTGGGGTTTTAAATGACTGCCAAAAGCCTAAAGGCACCATAAGAGTAGCTTAGGAAGGGGAAAAAAAAAGATTTAACCCTTCCTTAATGCCCTAACTGAATAAATAGACATGTCAAATAATCATTATCTTAGTGATATCAACCTGGCCCTTGATCGACCTTGCCCTTTGAAGGTCAATCTAGGGCCCATCATTTTCTGACCCTGAAGGGCTATGGGGCTAAGGCCTACCTCCTAAAACAAAGGGTTGGTCCCGAATTGACCCCAACCCTACTCTGGCCCTACCCTTTGACAGGCCTACTCTTACTATATTTAATCGCAAAATTCATCAGAAAATGAAAGAATATAGCTCCTAGCCTCCTAAGTCATGGAAGATCAGTACGTGAAATAGATGAAAAGCAAAAGAAAAATTCATTGGTAACTTGAGGAAACAGCAATGTGCATTGTACCCACACTCAAACTAGGGCATGTTGCATAGCATCCTTACTTGGAGATCTCAATAAGTGAAGACCTACGATCCAAATTATAGACCAAAATGAATAAGTTAGCCATTCACTTGTCTCTTTTTTCCTAAAAAATTTACATGACCATGAATAAAACAATAACTATAACCCCTTGATGCTTTTTTTCAGATCTCTTATTTAACCTGTGTGGATTCCACTTTACAAACCCTTCGATTCAACAGAAACTATGAAACCAAAGCTCTGACACCACTTTGATGCAGAAGACTACGCTTTGGAGAATTAGGGCTTGAAAAGTTTTTTTAGGCCTTTGCATTGTTCCGGAAACAAGAATAGGGACCGGAGTACGATATGCTTTTGAATAAAAAGCGGTCGGAATGTTATCTGATAGGGTGAAAAGTAGTACAAGTGGGAATATTGGTATGAAAAGGTTTTTATAATCACACGTGTATTTATGGGCAAAAATACCGATCTAGCGCTTGTTGTCCAAAAAAGTTCGTAGTAGAGTTTTGGTTGTAGAGGGTTGTTTGAGACAATAATGGTAGGTTCCAGGTTTATGATCTAGGGTTTGATGAAATAGATGCTAGGGAAAAGAGAAAACAATCTAAAGTGCAGAGAATAAAGGCAAAACAGTGATGATATATAACTATGAAAAAGATCCACTCCATAACAGCATCAGGCATTTCACCAAGATGATCCATGACGTAGCATCATGGGCGACCAAGGCATAACACCAAGGCAAGATAGCCAAGCAATAACAACAATGGGGAAGAAACAAAAGCAAATTTAATTGATTAAACAAGAGGGTTTAAACCATAATTAACAAAAGAAATCTCGAAATATCATAAGTATACCCAACCTTATGAGTTTGAGATTACCAAAGAATACACTTATAAAAATCTCTACAAACAAAACAACAAAACTAGACCAGATGTGCATCAACAAAGAGGGGATGGGTGTCACAGGAAACCAAGGAGAGGAAGAGGGGGCCAAGATGGGAAGCCCTCCCTTGTCATGGAGGCCATCCCTTAAGGCTAAAACGAGACAGGGAGTCATGTCCATATAGGATACAGACTCCAACTCTCATTTGTGGCCCATGTTCGGGTTGTTTGTGTTCTAAATGGCAATCCTAGATACTTTAGACATGGAGTCAATAAATTTATTTGATGAGATAGACTTTTGTTATATGTATTGTCATGGTAAACCTTCCTTTTGTGTCATGGTAAACCTTCATTTTGAGTACACTAGATGTACAGTCCTAAAGGCATGGTATAGGTAACTTAGGTATATGGACGAGATTCACAATATGAGATCTAAGTGTACCAGGATGCCATATACATATATGAAAGTGTTCACAGTCGGTGATAAGATTAGACATCTTATCTGAAAAGATTGTAATACTCCCGACTTTCACAAGATGTGGAATGGTTAGTCACAACCATCAGAGTAGGGACTCTAGATCAAGTGTGTTGGTGTATTATGAATACACTGAATTGGATCGCATTGGTAGCACCTTGTCATAATGACCGTCATAGGACAATGGCCTCGCAACTGCTAATTTCCTAAATCCTAAATCCAAAGATATTATATGAACCAAGACTTAGAGTGTGTGGCTTTAATCTACAAAACAGTGAGACCTATTAGACGTCAATACATGTGGAGGTTGGGTCAAAGGAAAGCCATCAGACCTGGCTGGGCGGTCTGGACCACTCAGGGACTGGATGGTTTGGACCCACCCCTGCAGAGACCGCAAACTCAACGAGAACCACCATGGGTACCCAACCCCACTGGTGTTCCGAACCGTTCATATGGTGGTCCGGACCATTCCGTGGAGAGGTCTCTCCCAACACTTAGAAAAATTTCAAGTGTTAGAATCCCTTAATGGAAAAATTGTAAATCTGTCAAAATTGAATTTCGCAACCCGGAAAATCCGTAAATATGTCAAACCAAGCGTTTGAATATAAAACATTTGAATGGAAGTAGCGAAGAGGGCCCATATCCTTCATCTCGAACTGACTCTGGAGATGACGCTGAAGGGATGATATGGTGGCACTGTCGTCCCCGATGATGATCATATCGTCCACATACAGGAGCAGCACAGCAAGGCCATGACTGGAGGAGCGGATGAATAGGGCATAGTCAGAGTGTCGCTCTACAAACCCAACAGCAAGAACTGCACTGCGAAATATCTCAAACCAGTCACGAGAGGCCTACTTGAGCCCATAGATTACCCGGTGCAGACAACAGACGTGCCCGAAGGAGCAGAGACACCCGGTGGAGTAGCCATGTACACCTCCTCTGAGAGGTCACTGTGAAGGAAAGCATTGGTCACATCCATCTGATAGAGAAGCCACCCTGGAGCAACTGTCACAACTAAGCGGGTGCGCACAGTGGTCATCCGAGCAACTAGAGCAAACGTCTCATCGTAGTCAATCCCATACTCCTGGAAGAAGCCACGAGCAACAGGACGAGCATTGTGCCGCTCAATGGAGCCGTAAGGTCGAGTGTTGACCTTAAAGATCTATTTGCAGCTGACAGGCATCACGCCTGAGGGACAAGAAACCAAATTCCAAGTCTGGGTCCACTAAAAAGCCTCAAGCTCCTCTGTCATGGCCTGTCGCCACGTTGAGTGCAAAATTGCCTCACGGTACAACTGGGCCTCCCGATGGGTATGGAGAACAATAAGAAATTCCTAATATGACGGAGAGTATGAGGCAACAGCAGAGTATCTAGAGGTGGCAGAAGAGTCAGAGGTAAAAGCAGAGTAGTCAAAGCTATCAGGAGAATAGTCATATCTGTCAGGAGGGTGATGTTCGCGCGCAGGGTAGCACCGAACAAAGACAGGATCCGCGACCGGAAAGGAGGGAGCAGTTGCAGGCGAGGGTGCACCAGTGGAGGCAGCCTCGGTGGGAGTAATTGTAGAGCGACGAATGTAGACACGAGTAACAAGTAGTGATGGTGAGGGTGGGGGTAGGTGGGGGTGGAGGAGGTGGAGCAGGCATGGTACGTGGGGGTAGGGGGGCGGGGGAGATAGAGGCGAGGAGGTAGAAGCGGAGGAGGGTCCCGACGATGGTATGAGAGGCTCAACCGGAGAAGGCACAGCCGTGGGCGTAGGAGCAGAATACGCAGGTAAGAAAGGGATGGTAAGAGGTGTTGAGGACCGAAAAGGGGATGGAGGCGTAGAGGGTACACAGGTGGTGAGGGAAGATCCTGGAACTCAGTGGAAAAGTACGGAACATCCTCAACAAAGGAGACGTAACGAAAGACAAGGATCTAGCAAGCCAAGGGATCTTAACACCGATAGCCCTTGTGCTCCCGACTGAGCCCCAAGTGGACACACCTAATAGACCTAGCAGAGTGTTTGGTGCGCTCATAGGAAGGGAGGAGGACGAAACACGTGCACCCGAAGGTGCAAAGACGGGAGTAGTCAGGGGATATGGAGTAAAGCCGCTCGTACGGGGTAACACCAGAGAAGGTGGAGGACGGAGTGTGTTGATAAGGTTAACGGCGGTCAGAACAGTCTCGGCCCGGTAGAAATGTGGAACAGAAGCAGACAAAAGTAGAGCTCGCACTGTCTCGAGGACATTGCGATGCTTGAAGAGTGACGTGAGTCTGAAGGATCTCACGTATCTCATACTCTTGGACACAATCAGACCAAAAGGTCTTAATACGCCGACCAAACTAGGTGTGGAGCATAATAGTGAAGGTAAATGTGAGGAATCTCGAAGCGAGCGGCGCATGAGATAGACCCAGGTACAACATGAGTAATCACCTATGAAAGTCACATAATACAGGAAACCAGTAAAGTAGGCAAGTGGAGCAGGACCTCAAATATCAGAATTCACTAGATCGAAAGGAGCATTCGATCGAGAAGCACTAGTAAAAAAAGAAAGAGATAGGTGTTTTGCCAATCGAAAGACACTCGACCCAAAGCACCTGAGCAGAAAATGTTTTGGAGTCTATCGCTGGATATGCGACCTAACCGTCTGTGCCATAGGTTGGCATCAGAGGTGACAGCCAGAGCTGACAGAATGGAAGAAGTGAAAGTCGAAACCTGAAGGTGATACAACTGCTTAAGGCCCCCTACTCTACGACCCAGTCTAACCCTCTGATCCGTCCGCGAATCCTGCACATAACAATAAGAAGTAAAGGTAACGGGCAAGCCAGCGTTACAAAGGTACCTAACAGATATTACATTAATATTTAAGAGGAGAGTATGGTGAATACGGGGCAAGGTCAAGCGACCAGTAGGATCGGAAACAGTGGTGATGGAACCACACTGCAAAATAGGTACGAGGGCCCCATCAGCAGTGCGAACCCCTAGATAGTAAGAAAAGAGGTACAGTCGGTGAGTACGGTAGAGTCAGAAGTTAGATGGCAGGAGGCACCAGAGTCAAAGATTCATGAAGCAGCAGTACCAAGAGTGGCTGGCAACCTGTGAGCTCCCGAACAGTTGGTAGAGACGAGATACCGAAGAAGAAGCTCCTCAATTTGCTGAAGACAGTCAGAGTCAGACAGGGGAGATACTGAGAAAGCGAGACCGACCGCAATAGCATTAGCAGTACCCTATGCAGTCAAAGTCGGTAGTCGGCCCTAGTCGGCTAAGGGCCGACTAGGACTAGTCGGGACTAGTCGGGACTAATTCGGGACTAGTCGGCCAAAACTTATTCTAACCCCTCCCCCCCCTCCCTAAACATATATGATATATGAACTAGCATAAATGTTAATAAGTATATGATATTAGTCGGTTAATAACAATACATACCTTCACAGTTCACAGCATGGGTATAAATACATAAGTAACAGTCTAACAGAACACAGTTGTATTAGCTTCATGCCCATGTCAAAAGACTCAGAACTAAGAATTCATCACAATATTTGTTTGATGATGTTTAATCAGTGAACAACCCTAATTTTGATTATAGGGTTATATGGATATCAACAAATAAACTAATTATTTGTCTATGTTTTTATCTGAGATTCTCAGGTACTCAATAGATAATTACAGAGAAGAGCCATAGTTGTGAGTCTTGCGACTCAAGACTTTGAGCCAATGTAAAAAAATTCAAACAAAATTGCTTGCAAAGACTCCTTTAAAAAAAAAAATTTGCTTGCAGAATGCTGCCTGGGGACTAGTCGGCAGTTGTTAGTCGGGGACTAGTCGGGCTAGTCGGGTCTAGTCGGGGACTAGTCGGGATTCCGCCCAGCAATGACGGAATCGAAATTAATCGGTCGGCAAAATGCCGCCCAGAGACTAGTCGGGGACTAGTCGCCGACTAGTCCCGACTTTGATAGCATAGGCAGTACCGCCATCATGGCGGAGGGGACCCTGACCGCATCCACAACCGACTGACTCGGCGGAAGGACTCGACCTGAGAACACTCTCAAAACAGAGGGCCGGAGGGACTTAATGAGCAGTCACTGTGTGCAGGTGACACGGCAGCCGAGAGATACCGTAGGAGTCCATAGTGGGAGTGCCAAACGGCCGGAGGGGGTGGCAAGGAGGCCAGCTACGAGAAAGGGGAAAGAGGCCGAGGGGTGGCGCGAAGGGGGTGGTACGGGAAAGGGGAGGGAGGCCGGGGGGTGACGCGGGAAGGGAAGGGAGGCCGGCTGCGGTAGGAAGGGAGAGGGGAGGGAGGCCGGGGGGTTGCGCGGGAGGCCAACTGCAGCAGGAGGTGGCGCGAACAGGAGGGGGGTCTCACTGCGGAGGGCGGGGGAGGGGGGCTGATGGGGCTGTAGGAGAGGAGGGCTAATGGGGCTGCGGGGAGGAGGGGGGATTAAGGGGCTGCGGGGAGTGGGAGGCGGGTGAGGGGGCTGAGGGGAAATGGATAAGAGAGGGGGTTGCGGGAAGGAGGAGGGGGGCTAACGGGGCTGCAGGGAGGAAGAGGGGGGCTGAGCGGGGGCTACAATGAAGGGGATCAGCGGAATCGAGGATCGGGAAGGGGATAGGCGAGATCAGGGATCGGCGGCAAGGAGGGGATCACCGGTAAGGGTAAATGAAGCGCAGAGGGAGAAACCCTAGAACCTGGAGAGCTCTGATACCATGTTAGATACCCTTACGCCCCAAAACCCAGGTCGTAAGGGGAGGTCCACAAAGGGTATATAAAGCGGGCGATGGGTACCCCCTTTATAGATGTGGGACTAACCAGTGGACTTCCTCAACAACCCCCCTCAAATGGAGCATGCGGAGCGAGGCATAATCGGAAGGGGACACACCCGAAGAGAGATGGTGAACCCAGCTCTGATACCATGTTAGGAGATGATGGCTGGTTTAGAAAGAATGGAATGTCTCTTCATTATGCACAACATTACACATAAAACTCGACCCGCCCGTCTATACATAAAACTCGACCCACCTCTATATATATTAACAATTTGAATAGGTACAGACCTCGAAAGCGTGAAAGCATCAAATCGATAAAACCACACACCAATCGATGAAAATAATTTCACAACCAAATCACAAAAACTAAACTCTTTACCCCCCAATGGATTTGAAACGTGGTACAATATGGGTATGCGAGTTAGGCATTTTGATATTATCCTGATATTGTGCAACTCTGATGTCTTCAAAGGGTTATGAATGTGCATGATGGCTTAACTCATATGTTACGCAAACCCCATCGAATCGGTTTGCGCTCATAAATTTCGCCAACAAAAAAGATATTCAGCATCAACTGTAACAGAGAGATATGATAGGAGCAGTCCCTAATCTCTTCTTTGTGCTTCCATCTCCGTGTAAATTTTGCACAGGTCCCTTGTCTGCTAATGGAACCGCCTTAAGTATATAAGCCGGTGTGAAACCGGGCTAACCCGGGCTCTTTAAAAGCCTTGTTTCTTTGATTTTTTGCATTGTTCGGTTCCCAGATCTGAGGGCTATTAATGCGGCCATCTATATCGAGTCGAGCCCGTGGCGTGTGTACCAACGCAGGAGACGCCATCTGAGTTTGTGGTTGTGATCAGCTAAGCAGAGCAGACTCCAGTTGTTTGTGTTATTTTATCTTTTATTAGTTCCTACTTTTGTTTAGTCCCACCTTATCTGTTGGCCGTGTGGACCAGTCGTTGTAAGCCTATATAAAGGCCCTTGTATTCTCATTTGAGGTAATGAATAATGAAATAAAAATTTGTTTCTCCACTTTGTGTTGAGTGAAAACAGGGTGAGGCGTGTGAAACCCGACCCCAAACCCTAGGTGTGTGAAACCCTAGGTTTGTGCTAGGTGTGTGAAACCCTAGCCCAATCCCCGACCCCCCCTCCTTCCCTCCCTCCCCGTGCTGCCGGCCCGACCCGACCCTGGCCCCCTCCCTTTCTCCCGGTGACGCCGCTCCACCACCCAGCCCGGCCCTCCCCCTGCGGCCCAACCCCGACCTCCACCTCCGAACAACGGCCCCAGCCCGCCTCCTCTCCTCGTGGCCCGCACCCCTGCAACCGCCTCCCCCTCTCCCTGTGCTGCAGCCCGACTCGACCCGATCCCCCACCCCTCCCGACTCCTTGCCCCCGCGCCCAGCCACCAGCCGCCTCCACCCGCTATCCCTCGACCGACCGCCAGCCCAGCGCCGCTCCCTCCTCTCCCCTCCACCCCCTTCCCGGTAGCCCGACCCTACCCCCACCAGCCTCTCAGCCGTCCCTCCTTCCCCACAGCCCGTGCCACCCCTACAACCCTCGCCACCCCTGCCCCCACCCCTCTACCCGACCCGCATCACCTCGACTCCTCCCTCAGCCCCTCAACCAACCCAACCCAACCCGATCCCACTCCACTCCAACCTGTGACCCCGATCCTCGGCTGACCCGGACGCTGATCACGGGTTCGATAGAGGGCGCTGACGGCTGACCCGGACGTTGATCATGGGTTCAATTGAGGATGCTGACGTCTCCCCGGATCATCATTTTCGGAGTTCCTGTTCGATTCAGATTCCTGAGGTCAAGCGTGATCCTCATGAGGTACGTCTTCTCCCAGTAGGGTATTCCCGATAATTCTGTTAATTGGGTCTCCAGCATCTTATCTGTGCCGATTGTTGTCCACCATCGCGAGGTTGTGCGTCCCTACCTACCTGTTAAGTTTATTAGTTCTTGATATTGCGGGACGGACTCTTGCCATTCAATTAAAGCATTGTTTATTTTAATTCTTGGAATCAAGATAGGATTGCTCAATGCTAGTAGTTTTCTTTTAAAATCCATTATTCCCTACTGATGGCTTGAACGAAATTTCCTACCTGAAACTCTTAAAACTATAGTGAAACATTGCTGGTCAATTGAACTACTGATTTCCTGCCCACCTGCATCGTATTGCATCATTTTTGGTATCAGAGCATGGTTGTAGGTAGGAACTATCATGCATTAGTTGTGCTGCATCTAGGAAAATTTTCTTTTAACTTTTGCACTTGATTATCATATTTTAATTATAAAAAAAATAAAATCAGCAAGCGCATCATTTTTGAGTTAGTCCCCTGTCTTTATTTTCCTATGCATACCAACCCGTAGAGGTAGGCCCTTTCTGTTTAGAGAGTCTAGCGAGTTGGACAATATGGATCTCGATGCCTTGACTAGGGCACTTGCCGAGTTAGCCCAAGGAATAGCAACTATGAACCAGAACCTTACCGCTTGTCGGCGTGACAAAAATGTCAGGGTGAATAGGATGAACCAAGTCCAAGTCAACCCGAATGTTGAAATACCCAGTCTTATTAAAGGGCCATTACTCAAACAACAAAATAGTCAGGAAGTGCCCTCTTTTGATGGTAAGCACGACCCCCAATTTTTCTTGGATTGGCTCCAGTCCATGGATCAATATTTCACATGGTACCCTTTGACTGAGCTTAAGAAGGTTCGTTTTGCTGCCATGAAGCTCAGTGGGCCAGCCAGCCAATATTGGATTGAGGTAGAAGCCTTGAGAGCCGCCAAAACTCAAGACCCCATTGATACTTGGGTCGCCATGAAGAATGAGCTAAAGGGCAAGTATGTGCCCCCATCGTATCGGACCCACCTATTGGACCAATGGTACCAATTCACCCAGGGCAACAAATCAGTCAGGGACTATGTCACCAAATTCGACGAGTTCCTAACTCGCTGCAATGTCCTCGGAACAGAAACCTCTGTCCAAGTCCTGACACGTTTTCGATCAGGTTTGAGAGAAGACCTGAGGAGTGAGCTCCTTGTCCGAAATATTACAGAGTTGGAAAGAGCCTATGCCTTAGTTCAAAACCTCGATAGCATTAGGTCCATCCATTCCCATCGGGGTCAAGATTCAAGAAGCAATGTCCCTCGGCCTTTCTAGAACAACTACCTAAGTCGGCCTACCCCAACGAATCCCAACCAAGAGCCGACTCCACCAGTCGAAGCAATGAGAGAGACAACAATGGCAAGGGCCCTGAGAAAGACTTCTCCAAAGTAAGTCCCCTCATCATGTGTTGTAAATGTCAAGGCTACGGACATGTGGTCACAAACTGTGCAAGCCCTGTCAAAGTCAACATTATTGATGGCAATCCCATTGAAGTGATAGAGGCCGGAGAGGCATAATTCGTCTATCAAGCTGAAGAAGAAGATAGAGACTTCAATGATGATGATGAGGCCATCCTGAGTTGCCTTAGACAAATGTCATCTCCCCCCATGTCAGTTGCTAGGTGCGTCCTGTCTCAATCCAAGGATCAAGATAACTGGAGGCGTACTGCCATTTTCCACACGTTCACAAAGATTAGGGATAAGAACTGTAAGGTCATCGTTGATAGCGGTAGTTGCATCAATGTCGTGCCATCAACCGTGATCTCCAAGACTGGCCTCAAGGCCGTCCCCCACCCTCGACCCTATCAGGTCCCCTGGATCAATTCGACCACCATAAAGGTCAAGCAACGGTGCCTTCTCCCCATAAATTTCAATGTTTACCCAGACAAAATATGGTGTGATATTCTGACCATGGATGCGGGTCAACTCATTCTGGGACGACCTTGTCTGTTTAACAATAATGTCCTTATTTATGGCCGTTCGAATATGTGCCTATTTGAGCATAAGGGCAAGAAGGTCAAACTGGGTCCCTCCCAACCTAAGAGTAGTCAGGCCGAACAACAATCAACCCTAGCTAAGAAGATTTTCAAGGAGCATGATTCGGTCCTAGTCTTCGTAGACCGGTTCTCCGAGGTGACCCATTTCCTCCCTTGTTCTAAGACGCCCGATGGCGTCATGAAGTTATACGGATTGCCTGAAATCATTATATCCAATAAGGATGTCAAGATCACCAGTGTCTGTTGGAAAATCCCATGGCACAAGCTGGGCACCAAGCTCTAGTTCTCCACTGTCTTCCATTCCCAGACTGATGACCAGACTGAAGTTGTCAATAGGAGTCCAGGAAACCTTGTACGTACCTTGATAGATGAACATGTTAGGAGTTGGGATCTAATATTGTCCATTGCTAAGTCCGCACATAATATATCTGCTAACAGACCTACCTGCATGAGTCCGTATGAAGTCGTGCATGGTTTCAAACCTTGTCAAACTATAGGCCTCATTCCCATGACTGATTATCTTAGAGTCTCAGTGTCTGCATCTGCATTTGCATCTCATATGCATGAATTACATCAGGAAATCAGCAACCGAATTAAACAAAGCAATGCTGGCTATAAATTACGAGCCGATGCGCAGAAACGACTTCAAACCTTCAATGTGGGAGATTACATAATGGTCCGGATTCGTCTGGAATGATTTTCTTTGGGAGCTGTTAAGAAGCTACATGCACGCAGTGTAGGTCCTTTTCAGGTTCTACAAATTAAAATGCCTAATGTTTATGTCATTGAACTGTCTATGGATTTTGGCATCAGTCCCACCTTCAATATTGAAGATCTAATGGCTTATAAGGGCCCATATTTTAACCCTAGAAATCCGCTGATAGTTGAGCCTACTCTGGACCCTGCCCCTGAGAGCCCTCCCTACCTCCACTCCCAAAAATTCCCCCAAATGATACAGCAAAAGGCAATGATAAGATTCTGGATGACGAGATTGTCTCTAGTAGAGACGATGGAATCCGGTGATACCTGGTTTGCTGGAAAGGAAGGCCCCCTTCTAAGAACGCTTGGATTGAGCGTCAGGGACCCAGGCCTGCTGGAGCTGTACGAGAGCTGTATCGAGCCTTACTCGACAGGGTCGAGTTCTCTTACTCCGGGAGAATAATGCGGACATCTACATCGAGTCGAGCCCGTGGCCTGTGTACCAACGCAGGAGGCGCCATCTGAGTTTATGGTTGTGATCGGCTAAGCAGAGCCGACTCCAGTTGTTTGTATTATTTTACCTTTTATTAGTTCCAACTTTTGTTTAGTCCCACCTTGCCTGTTGGCCGTGTGGACCAGTCGTTGTAAGCCTATACAAAGGCCCTTGTCTTCTCATTTGAGGTAATGAATAATGAAATAAAAATTTGTTTCTCTACTTTGTGTTGAGTGACAACAGGGTGAGGCGTGTGAAACCCGACCCCAAACCCTAGGTTTGTGCTAGGTATGTGAAACCCTAGCCCAATCCCCGACCCCCCCTCCTTCCCTCCCTCCCCATGCTGCCGGCCCGATCCGACCCCGGCCCCCTCCCTTTCTCCCGGCAACGCTGCTTCACCACCACGCCCCGCCCTCCCCCTGCGGCCCAACCCCGACCTCCACCTCCCAACCCCGGCCCAGCCCGCCTCCTCTCCTCGTGGCATGCACCCCTGCAACCGCCTCCCCCTCTCCCTGTGCTACAGCCCGACTCGACCCGATCCCCCACCCCTCCCGCCTCCTTGCCCCCGCGCCCAGCCACCGGCCGCCTCCCCCGCTATCCCCCAACCCAGCCCCAATCCCGACCCCTCTACCTCCATTCCCCGCGACCCACCCCAGGCCCCCGCCGACCGCCAGCCCAACGCCGCTCCCTCCTCTCCCCTCCACCCCCTTCCCGGTAGCTCGACCCTACCCCCACCAGCCTCTCAGTCGTCCCTCCTTCCCCACAGCCCGTGCCACCCCTACAACCCTCGCCACCCCTGCCCCCTCCCCTCTACCCGACCCGCATCACCTTGACTCCTCCCTCAGCCCCTCAACCAACCCCAACCCAACCCGATCCCACTCCGCTCCAACCCGTGACCCCGATCCTCGGCTAACCCAGACGCTGATCACGAGTTCGATAGAGGGCGCTGACGACTGACCCGGACGCTGATCACGGGTTCGATTGAGGATGCTGACGTCTCCCCGGATATTTGATCATTATTTTCGGAGTTCCTGTTCGATTCAGATTCCTGAGGCCAAGCGTGATCCTCAACAGGTACGTCTTCTCCCAGTAGGGTATTCCCGGTAATTCTGTTAATCGGGTCTCCAGCATCTTATCTGTGCCGATTGTTGTCCACCATCGCGAGGTTGTGCGTCCCTACCTGCCTGTTAAGTTTATTAGTTCTTGATATTGCGGGACGGACTCTTGCCATTCAATTAAAGCATTGTTTATTTTAATTCTTGGAATCAAGATAGGATTGCTCAATGCTAGTAGTTTTCTTTTAAAATCCATTATTCCCTGCTGATGGCTTGAACGAAATTTCCTACCTGAAACTCTTAAATTATAGTGAAACATTGCTGGTCAATTGAACTACTGATTTCCTGCCCACCTGCATCGTATTGCATCAGCTATCCTTATGGATTGATTCCCATATATAAGGCCTTGTTTGCCCTCAATAGGTTATGGAAAGATTAGCCATCTTTGTTGATTGGAGTCCTAGAGAGAAACCCCCAAAAATTGGGTAAGCTTGCTCCCTCTCCTTTCATCCATGGGTTTGATGTGTATTTGAGCTAATTTGACTCTCGATTTCATCAAAGTTCATCCTCATACCCTTGATTCTTTCTTGTGAACCATTACTTATATGGATCTGATCTGGCTCTTAGGAACCCATCACGTGCATGATTTTATTCTTTGCATCTCTTTTCCATAGAGTTAGGACCTAAAACCCTAACACCCTTTGAAACCTCATTCGTTTGGGTCGCTCCTAGTGCTGGGTTAAAAAATCCCTCTTTGAGGGTTCTCCTTTAGGGAGTTGGGAATGACAAAGCCTTGAAGGATCTTCTTGTTGGAGAGAGAGGGTAGATCCTATGGGTCCACTCATAGGGAATTGAGTGATGGTGCCTTGTGGGACTCGAGTGCTTGTGTGGAAGAAGAAGCTAGCGGTTGGCTAGAAATAGTGGAACAAGGTAATTCCCCCAACAAATAATAAACAGTTATCTTTTGTAAAACGAGGCATAGCAAGTGAACATTAAAGCACGATTAATTGTTCTTGAAAACCAACAATTGTCTGTATTTTGCCGCCAAAGCAAGCGATCATGACCTATTTCTTATTAGGTTGAGAGTTCCCTCCATGCTATGAGAACCTCCCTTCTACGAGAATTTCAAAACAAAAACATATCATGTGCATATCAAGCTCCCACATAATCACTGATAGAATAAGCCCAGCTGCAACAAGATACTGACAAAACAAGTTCCTAGTTTGGTATGCTGATTTTTTCTTGTAGTTAATCAAACCGCATTGTTCAGTCAGTGAAATACCATTGTCTATCAATTAGCCCTGGCAGACAAAACAATCAACTCAAAAACTGCATATTTACTTGATAAGTCAGATTTAAGCAAGCCATATCCACCAAATGTTGGAATTTTAGTGACATATGGATTTACCCTTATAATCTATATTTTCATGTAAAATTGTAAATAGATATCCACCCTTTTTCCTTTTGAATTGATCTACGAAGACTGGGAAGTGTATAAAATGTTCCATCAGTCATTACGATTGTGTTCGTACACAAAATTTGACACGCATTTGAACTAACATTTTCTACGTTCAAAACGATTGGCAAAAAGAGATTTCTCAAAAAAAAAGATGGGTAAGAAGAGATCTCAGAAGAAAAAAAAGATTGGCAAAAAGAGAGCATAGAAATTACTGTAGACACTTTTGAAGTTTCAGACAAATCCTTCCAGCAGACCTCATGAACAAATATTAGGAACCTTATGAGGTGGTTCATTGGTATGCAAAATGAGTTAAAGTAAATTTGACCCCATAAAATATCATATAAGAAGAGATTTATCAGTGTCATATAAGAAGTGGTTTTAGAATGAAAAAGAGATCTCTCATTGATAAAGGCATTCATGTTAACAAACTTACATTCAGAAAACACAATAAAGAACCAGCTAGTGAACCTCCAACAGCCAGAAGGGCTAAGAATCGGAAGTCAAATATCACCTGCATAGTGAAAAGGACAACCAACACCATTAAGATAACATTAGTACGCAGGATGGCATAATGCACAAAGGATGGAGGAAAAGGGAAAGGATATCCACAGAGGGTAAAGATATACAAAGCAAAAAACTTAGAAAAGCAATGCAAAATTTACCACATTAGTAATTCTAACGAATCGGACGAATCACTGTTCTAGGATAACCAAACAATGTGCTTAAAACAATCAATGAAATTGCAGAATGAATTGTAAGCACAAGAAATATGCATAACTGCATTACCTGTGTATGCCTGTGAGTACATGCATATTATATATCATATTATATGTTATGTATGCATAAACTTGTGTCATCTGCAGAAGTGCACACACACAACCAAGCAAGGCTAACATGCGCGCACAGATAGATATATACACCCACATTGTGCTTACAGAAACAAATAGATAAGCCGGGCCTAATCCTCACAAACATATACAGATATGTATATGTAGATGGATATGCATATGAATATGGATTTTCTTTTTCTTTTTCTTTTTTTCTGTTTTCGAGAAACCCTTAGGGAGAGGGAGGGAAGGCTATGGCCTCTACCGGTTTCACTATTATATATATAAGGTATAATGGACCAGTCAAGTAAGACTGTCAGATCAAGAGAGGTTACAAATAGATATCAGTCTTCAATATCCCCGAAAGAGAAGTAGACCAGAGCTTAAGAAGACCTGTAACTCTCTTGATGATTTCATCTTCTGCAGAGATTTTTTGTTGAAAAGTTCTCTTGTCCCTTTCTATCCAAATTCTCCAACCAATTGCTAACGAGAGAATATGCCGGAGTTTTCACTGGTCTGGCAGAACATGCTTCTTTCTCCAGATTGACCAGAGGGAAGATGACCCCTGATGTGAAGCTTATCTTTGCAGTAGTCCCAAACAGCACTAGCAAATCAGCACACAAGTAACAAATAACAAAGGTTTTTAATCTGAAGAACCAGAGTGAACATTGAAGGTCAGATAATCCAGGAAAATTCCTTGAGAAGATAAGTTGTTGCAAGGATTTTATCATATATATATATATATATATATATATAGAGAGAGAGAGAGAGAGAGACATATAAGAATCCTGGTTATAATGGGACCTTCGTTCTCCAAACTCCAAAGACTAAAACCCTGCTGGGCAAGTAGAATCCCAAGTACTTTAGGAAATTATAAAAAGAGTTGCTGAGAACTTTCCTGGAGAAGTCAGACATCAAGAGGCTAAATCCAACCTTGAGGAGAAAGAAAAAAGGCTGGCAATCCTCAGCAGATCGGGCTGCTGATCAGAAAGAGATTTAGAAACTCTTCGAGATAAAATCGTCCTGCGAGCATCAAAATTCCTAAGATGCTCTCGAAAATCAAATGTACTTGATATTGGGTTTCTTTCCACACCACCTTTCGTAGGCAGCCTGCTGGGTACCTACCTTGAGTATACACGATTAATGACATAGCAGGCTGTATGAATAGCTTCTACACAAAACCACTGAGCTAGCTTCTTGTTGCACAAAAATACTCTAGTAATCTTTGAAGAACACAGTTCTTCCTCTCCACCACTCCATTTAGTTGAGTAATAGGAGCTGAAAACTGGTGCTTGATTCCATTCTCAGTTACATGCTCGATCAATTTCGAATCCAAAAATTCTCCTCCTCTGTCGCTTCTGATTCTCTTGATTGGGCTTTCTTATTCTAAATATGTTGGCACAGCTCAATGATGTTTTCAAAGACATAACTTCTTTCTTATAAAACAAACCCATATAAATCTCAAAAAGTCATTCACTACGACAAAAAGATATATCTTCCTGCCAATGCTTTCTATCTGCATCAATCTCATAAGGTCCATATGGATAAGCTCAAGTGGTACTTAGGGTTCCAATATTCCTAACGCCTTTGTAGACATGCTTAACTTATTTGCCTTTCTCACAAGCCTCCTCAGCTTCGTCAATCACCTCACCAGCTCTTTCTTTGAGATTTTGGACAAATCATGGCAGTTCATGTGTCATAATCTTTGGTGTCACAGGTTAACCATATCTTCAATTGCAAGGTGACAAACCTCACAAGACATCTATACAATAGCATACAGTTATCAATAGTCCTCTTCTCAACTATAGCCAGTTTACGTTCAGAATCATGCACTGCATAGACAAATCTGGTAAACTTCACTCAATAGATGGTACCATACAACTGGCTAACATTGATCAGATTGGCCACAAATCCTTCCACAAATGAAACATCTTTCAGAGCAGCAATAATTGGAGCACTAATGCTACTTATGCCTGTGATTTTTCCACGTGATCATTCATTGCAGTAAAGTGTGACTTGTTTCCAGTCATATTGCGTGACTCAAGAGCATCAGCTATCTAAAAACCAAGTTTGACCAAGCGGATTTTAGACAAGTATGGAACATTTCAAAACACAGGTCATCTTTATGGACCCATATTTTCCTGGTCTTGGGGATTTCAGCAATCTCGTTCTTTGTAGGCAACTAAAACCCTTTACCACCATTCTTCTTCTTATCCGATTTTTTTTGTAAACATTTTCTCTTCGGATATGGAGCTCCATAGTTCATAGATTATTCAGGACTCTGATAGTTCTGAAATCTAGGTTCATTCCACAGTGTCCAGTACCATCTCCATAAGTGACTCGATTTCCCACTATGATAAAATGCCCTGAGGTTTGGTAGAAACTGAGCTTAATGTCTACTCGTAGGATCAGAATTTATCTTTGCCTTTGGATCCCTAAAGGTAGACACTTAAGGAGCAGGTCTCATAGCATCTTTTATTTTCACAAACTTAGTCTAGGAAGCTAAAGTTGTAACCACCTCATTTATGTAATCAAGACCTCGTCTGTCACCATCTTCTTTCGCTGAATTTAGCTATTTATTCATATTTGCGGTAGTGGTAGACAGTTTCTTGGTGGTGATACGAGGCTCATCCAACTCTTTGTTCAATCTTTTAATTTGAGTCTTCAACTTCTGATTTTTATTTTATTTTGTTTTTTCCTTGCATCTTCACAATCAACTTGAAGAAACTTGATATCACCTAGGGGATTCAGATTCTCAGAAGTCTATTTATTTACATTTAATAGAGCTTTCTTCAAACCCAAGTTGAGAGAGTCACGCTCGGACTCCAAATCACTTATTTGAGCCAATAAGTTCTTATTGACCTTTTGAAGCTTGCAAACTCTATTCATAGCATGTTTGCACATAACATGTGGATCCACTTCCATCTCGAAGCCTTCTTCACAATTGGACAAGCTGGGTATTTTTTCCTCGCTGATGCTCTTGCATCAACGTGGATCGAGCACATTTTTGAAAGGTATATGGATTAGCAATATTGGGAACTGAAATCCTATTTTGAATAGGATTGAATTAACTAAAAGGAGGATTAGAAGGGGATCGGCTGCCTAGTACAAGGCAAAGAGAATGTTCATGGCTATTTTCGTGTGATCCCTACTCGTGGGTGAGAAGCCTCATATCCTCTCTCCTGTAGGCAGTAATCATCTTCCTTTGTTTTGCCATGGAAGCCCCCTACTTTAAGCCTTTATCCTCTCATATTCTCAGGCTTTTAATATGTAGCTGCAAACTATAATAATCCATAAAAACATAAAAAGGAAGCCTTCTTTTTCCTCCACTAAGACTTTTTTTCTCTTTAGCAATACAGATTTTAGAATTGAAGGAGAATAGTATGGAAGAGCGCATTGAATTATTGTATGTTTATAGTGTAGGATTAGTATTGAGTCTCTAGTCAAAATGGGGCCCATCCTCTATTGTAATTAACTTAAAATTTAAAAAATTACTTCAGCTCTGCCGATTTTATATTAGAAGAGCCAATCATATCTCTCTCTCTCTCTCTCTCTCTCTCTCTCTCTCTCTCTCTCTCTCTCTCTCTCTCTCTCTCTCTCTCTCTCTCTCTCTCTCTCTCTCTCTCTCTCTCTCTCTCTCTCTCTCTCTCTCTCTCTCTCTCTCTCTCTCTCTCTCTCTCTCTCTCTCTCTCTCTCTCTCTCTCTCTCGTTGTGGATAACTCTTGTATGTTTATAGCATAGGATTAGTATTGAGTCTTTAGTCAAGATGGGGCCATTCTTTGTTGTAATTAACTCAAAATTTAAAAAAAAATTCAGCTCTGCCGATTTTACATTAGAAGAGACAATCATTCATTCTCTCTCTCTCTCTCTCTCTCTCTCTCTCTCTCTCTCTCTCTCTCTCGTTGTGGATAGCGCGTCGTTCATCCACATTAAATTGGATCTTTCCCTGCAACAATTTGTATCAAAGCAAGATCTTATTTGGGTCGAGCGAGACCGCCGCGTGCCATCCTCCCCTTGGGTCATAGGGTTGTCATGAGTCTAACTACATGATGCACTCTGGTTGGCCAAGCATGTAACGCGGTCAGCTGTGTCCCGATCCCCTTATTGCGCAATTGAAGTAACCAAATCAAGACTGGGCCCTGACTCATCAGCAAGTGAGGTTGCTAGCCTAGTCACAGCTAGGGTGAGTCAGGTCTTGGACCTGCCTAGTTGTCGCTAGGCCGAGTATCCAGCCACATCTCGATCGATGCTAGATGAGTCTTTTGCGGCGGCGTTCCAGTCACGGTTATGGCGAATCATCCGTGTCGTCCCGATAGACGCTAGGGCGAATCACTATCAACAGCACGACGACCGCCATTTGGCCGAGTAAAGCCTCGTTGGTATCACTCGTGCCGCACGTTTTCTTCTCTCCCTTGGCCAGTTATATCGTTGCGCTGAACAGTGGTGAATATTCTATGCACCCACATTCCTTCACCCTAATGAGACCTATCATGAGGATTTTATATTGTTTAAAGAAACCCTACGCCATGCATGTAGGCTAGGCACAACGTGGGCCAAAAATCGAGGTCAAACCACCTTCAAAATGACCCAAAATCAGTCCAGCACAACATCATGCGCATGGTCTGGGAGCATCATGCCTGTGATGTTTAGAAACCTACCAGAAAAATCTGTTACGGCAACATCACGAGTAAAAAACCACCATTAACATCCTTATAATTTGACCAATCCAATTTCAAATCAAGTATTTTTTCACTTCATAATTCTCGATCACCTCACTTCTTTCCTCGTAGACTAATCTAACATCAAGAACAATACTCTGAATCTCCTTTCAATCGATCTCTTGCTCCTAAACATTTGTTTCCAGTGGGGTTCTAACAAAGATTACCTAGCATGGAGTGAGCGCGAAGGGGAGAAAAAGATACACTAGCTTTGGGAAGAATGGATGACATCTCATTGAGCCTTAAGCCAAATATATAGGTGCCAAAGGGGGGGTATCCTATACACATATTCTACAGGTATAGGTATACTATGTACATATCACTAACAGCCCCTCTCAAACTCAAGGTAGGTCATGCACCATGAGTTTGCTAAGTAGAAACTGAAAACGTGAAGCAGGGTGTGACTTCGTGAAGAAGTCAGCAATCTGCTCTCCGGAGGAAACGAAGGGAAAAGAGATGGTCCCGACCTCATACTCCTAGCAAGAGTAGCAGCAATAGAGCTCGATGTGCTTTGCCCTCTCGTAGAAGACTGGGTGTTAGTGACGATCTGTATGAAACTCCGATTGTCATAGTGAAGAGATGTAGGTTTGGATATCTCAACCCCTAAATCTTCAAGGAGACATTGCAAGTGGACAATCTCTTTGGTGGTAGAGGTCATAGCTCGAAACTCTTTCTCGGTACTGGAGAGAGAGAGAGAGAGAGAGAGACAACACTCTGCTTCTTGCTACGCCATGAAATAAGAGTCTCCAAGAAACAAGCAAAAGCCAGTAGTTGATCGACGAGTAGTCGAATCACCGGCCCAGTCAACGTCCGAGTAAGCACGGAGGATCAGAGGTGAGGTCGATGACAGGAAGGGAGACCGGGTGATGGTGCCTCAGAGATAACGAAAAATTCGAAGAAGAGCAGCATAGTGAGCAGAACAAGGGGCTTCGACGAACTGGCTGACGATACTGACGGCATGAGCAATGTCGGGTCTGGTAATGCAGAGATAGACCAACTAACCAACGATCTGTCGGTACCGAGTAGGGTCTGAGAGAGGCACACCATCTATGAGACGAAGTTTCACATGAAACTCGAGAGGGGTGGCAGCAAAGCGAGCATTAAAAAGAGCAGTTCAATTGAAGATGTCAGCGGTGTACTTCTGCTGGGATAGCAAAATCCCTCGCTCACTGTGGATGATCTCTAGCCCGAGGAAGTAAGAAAGAGTACCTAAGTCATTTATCTGGAACTGGCATCGGAGATGCTGCTGAAGGGAGGTGATGGCAGCAGATTCATCACCTGTGATGATCATGTCATCGACGTATAGCAGGAGAATCGCTCGACCCTGAGGAGATGACCGCACAAATAGCGAGTGGCCCTGCGAGCACTCAACGTATCCGATCTCAGTGACGACTCGCCGAAAACACTCAAACCAAGTAGGAGAGGTCTGCTTAAGCCCGTAGATAGCTCGGCGGAGACGATAGACATGCCGGGGAGGAGTGCAAGCCAGGAGGCGACTGCATGTAGATGACCTTATAAATGTCACCATGAAGAAATGCATTATTCACGTCCATCTGGAGAAGAGGCCATCAACGAACTGCTGCGATTGCAAGGAGTGCACGAACAGAAGTCATCTGAGCTACAGGCGCAAAGGTGTCCTCGAAGTCTATTTCGTATGCCTGAGTGAAGCCACGAGCCACTAATCGAGCCTTGTGCCGCTCGATGAAACCATCAGGTCGCCATTTGACCTTGTAGACCCATCAGCAACTGACAGGCTCAACACCAACAGGAAGGGGGACGATGTCTCCAGTCTGAGTCTGCTCAAATGCCTGGAACTCCTCGCTCATGGTCTGCCGTCACTAAGGGGACTAGACGACCTCCCGATATAACCGAGGCTCCTGGTCAGTGTGAAGGGAGGCAAAAAATGCTATAAACTGTGGCGAGTAGGAGGTGACTGTGGCAAAACCAAAACGATTAGGTGGTCCAGAGGCAAAGTTGAGGTGGTGACTCGCTGGAGGGATCAGAACCATGCTCTGATACCATGTAACAAAGATTACTTAGCATGGAGCAAGAGAGAAGGGGATATATATATATATATATATATATATATATATATATATATATATATATATATATATATATATATATAGAGAGAGAGAGAGAGAGAGAGAGAGAGAGAGACTAGGTTTTAGGGAGAATGGATGACCATCTCATTGAGCCATAGACCAAATATATAGGTGCCAAAGGGGTTATCCTGTACACGTATTCTACAAGTACAGGTATCGCTCTGTACATATCACTAACAGGTGTGGTGCTTTCGGGTCACCAAAGAAACACTCTGAAGTGACCAACTAAAG
>OX393552.1:79034403-79041903 GCA_947650365.1 Chamaelirium japonicum | reverse complement strand
AGATATGCCAAAGAAATCCACCATCGGGAGCGGAAGCGGAACCCTAGAGGATGAAGACGATCCGGCAAAGTATTCGCAAGTGCGACGGAGAAGCCGGACCGAGGAACCTTGAGAAGAAAGCTAGAGGCCTGCGCTGTGCTAATTAGGTTCAGGGGTCGGACCCTGAACTTAATTCAGTTTTTTTCTGGTTGCTTTCTTTAATTAGTTCTTTATGCTTCATATCGAACCCCGATGAGATAATGCTATTATCTGTTTTTAGAGGGAAGCCTTTCCCCTCTGGTCCAAGCTACTGTTTGAGGATAGGATCCCGCTAGATGACGTCTATTATTTAGTTGACTTTTGATGTTAGTGGGATCCCATCACATATGGTTATGCCACCATTAGGAGAGCACCCGACTAGTCGGGTGTGCCTATTTGGCCAGTATCGAAATCAAAGATGAGATGGAGATCCATTGAACATCAATTGTCAAATCTATAAGCTAGGCGCCATGACTAGTGGGAGTCCTTTCCAGTGAGTCTGACTCTAGGATTAGCTCCAGAGCATTAGCGTGATGACCAGTTTTGCAGAGCATCGATATTCTCGGAATATGTAATGTGACCCTTGAATGGAGAAATCCACTTGAGGCAGGGACTATGATATTCCGAGAATGATTAATGCTAGGCGAAGGGCTTGAACGCTAGTGGGAGCATGGTGTGACCAGGGTCTAGTATTTAGGAGGTCGCTACCTTTGCATTTGCATAAATTCATACTCGCAAAATAACCCTCAAATATTTATAAGGGATGTAATAGAGGACTTTTAGAGATCCTCTGGCCTCCACGGCTAATCACTTCGTACTCGGGTGGAAGGGCATAACTCAACAACCCCCTCGGGTGAGAGCTGTGTTTTTCTATGCCAAGCTACTTAGTGATCTCCTTCGAGATATGGCGGTTACGGTGCCAAGTGTTCAGGCTTTACTCACCCTCGTGGGGGCCGTTAGAATTCCAGTGCCGTAATTGCCTAAGCTCGTGGGTAAGCATCCTAAGTACGCGTGAGGTATTCGTTGCGAAGACAACGGTGATCACGTGGTACTGGCCAAAAGATAACCATGGTCCATCAAAGCCCGTAGTTGGCAGATTTGGATAGGGTCAAGGGAAAGACCCGTGTAAGCGGAAGACCTGCACACTGCCCCCTCGGACAGGTGTAGCCTACTCCGAGATCTTACATACATGGTTAATTAATCCATAGAGATGGCTCCGCTTGAGGGTAGCATTGTCATATGGATATAATTAGCTTGTTTTAAAAATCCATAAAATAAGTTTTTAATGCATCTCATATATTCAGTCTTTTATTTTCAGATGACCAAGTTAGACCCCCTGTCCGCTATCCTAAATGACCACAAACTTACCGGTCCCAACTATGAGGACTGGAAGCGCAACCTGTACCTAGTCTTAAGGATAGGTAAACACATGTCAGCCCTGAATGACCCTGAGCCAGATTTGTCAGGACCCAATGCCACAGAGGCACAGTTAAAGGCATTCACTGACTGGAAGGAATCTAATGAGATATGTAAATGCTATATAATAGCATCCTTGCAAACAACTCTGCAGAAGCAAGTCAAGGAGATGCCCGACGCTTCTGATATGATGTTGTATCTGAAGGAGATGTTTGAAGGTCACAATCGCGTTACGCGATACCTTACCATCAAGAAACTCGTCGGCACTAAGATGTCCAATGGGACGCTGGTTCGGGAACACATGATGAAAATGTTTGGGTTTCAGAACGAACTAGCGACCATGGACATTGTGCTAGAAGGCGAGGTGATGACAGACATCTTCCTCTCGTCACTGTCTGGAGCCTTTGAAGGCTTTGTCACCAACTTTAATTTAAACAAGTTGGCTATGACAAATACAGAGCTTCTGGGAGCTCTCCAGGCAGCGGAGGATGGCTTCAAGCAGAAGGGCGAAGCACTTCACGTGCAACGCAGATCCTTCAAGAAGCCTGGTAAACCTCTAGGCAAGAAACATAAGAAGAAACCTAAGTCAGCGCCTGTGCAGGACTCTGATGGGGCCTCTGGGTCTGGAGAATCAAAGAAACCGGGCACTAAGTGTTTCCGGTGTGGCCAGAAGGGTCATTGGAAGAAGGACTGCAAGAAGCCTCAGAATGCTGGAGAAGGTAATCTACAACTCTTAGTTGTTGAATCATTTCTTTCAAGTAATAGTTCTTTTGCTAGTTGGATTGTGGATTCAGGATCCACTAACCATGCCTGTAACTCTCTTCAGGGGTTTCGGGAAAGCAGAAGGTTGCTTGATAGAGAGGTGACCTTGAGCATGGGAACTGAGGCCTTGGCTGCTGCTGAAGCTATAGGAGATGTTACTCTTATTTTTTCGAATAATAAGACTTTGACTCTTAGAGATGTCTTTTATGTACCGTCCTTGAGACGTAACTTAATTTCTGTTTCTTCTTTAGTTAATGAAGGTTATTCAGTTTATTTTGATACTTCTGGTGTGTCTTTTAAACTGAATGGAACTTTTATAATAAGAGGAATGGTTCAGAATCATCTCTATATTCTCAGTCCTAAATTTGAAAAAGATAACATAATAACTTTAGCATTTAATGTTAATTCATCTAAGCGTAAGAAACCTTCGGAGAATTTAACCCAATTGTGGCACTTACGGCTTGGGCATATTGCCTTAGATAGGATCCATAGGTTGGTAAAGGCCGAGCTTCTGGAAATAGATCCTACGGAGATCCTTCCCACCTGTGAATCCTGCCTGGAAGGCAAGATGACCAAGAGGGCCTTCAAAGGCCAAGGAGTAAGAGCTACTGAGGTATTGGAGTTAATACATTCAGATGTATGTGGACCCATGAGCGTCAAGGCGATAGGAGGCCATGAGTACTTCATCACTTTTACAGATGATTACTCAAGATATGGTTACATTTACCTTATGCATCGGAAGTCAGAATCCTTTGACATGTTCAAAGAGTTCAGGGCTGAAGTAGAAAAGCAGACAAGTAAATGTATAAAAACCCTTCGATCTGATCGAGGAGGTGAATACCTATCTGACGAGTTCCTTGGGTATTTGGTGGAGCATGGGATAACATCCCAGTTAACTGCTCCAAGTACCCCACAACAGAATGGAGTCTCTGAGAGAAGGAATCGAACCTTGTTGGACATGGTTCGAAGCATGATGAGTTATGCATGTTTACCAACGACCTTTTGGGGATATGCCCTTCAAACAGCAGCATATGTTCTGAACCACGTTCCATCTAAATCAGTGCCTCAGACCCCTAGAGAACTGTGGTCAAGACAAAAGCCAACACTACAGCACTTCAGAATATGGGGATGTCCTACACATGTGCGGATTGACAAGAGGGAAAAGATGGAGCCAAAGTCCAAAGCATGTCTGTTTGTAGGGTATCCCAAAGAGACTAAAGGTGGACTATTTTATGATCCTGAGGAAAAGAAGGTAATCGTTTCGACGAATGCCATTTTCCTAGAACATGATTATGTTATGGACCACAAGCCTGCTAGTAAGGTAGTTCTGGATGAGCTACTGGGTACTAGATCAGAGAGCGCATCCAAAAGCATAGTGGGAGCTGACATTACAGATAATAATATACCAGATACTGTAGAACCTATTAATCCTGTAACACAACCACCACCTCGTCGCAGTGGGAGAAACATCAGAGCTCCTGACAGATACTATGGAGAAACCTTATTGGTTGATCCAGAGGGTCAGGAGGATGACCCACTGAGCTACGATGAGGCAGTGGGAGCTTCTGACAGCTCTGACTGGCAAAAGGCCATGGAGGCAGAAATTGAATCAATGTCCCATAACGCAGTCTGGACTCTTGTTACACCATCATCCAATATTAAACCTATTGGGTGTAAGTGGGTATATAAGAAGAAGAGAGGATCCGATGGTAAAATAGAGACTTATAAAGCTAGATTAGTTGCCAAGGGTTATACCCAGAGAGAAGGAATCGACTTTGACGAAACCTTCTCGCCGGTAGCTATGATAAAGTCTATTCGGATCCTTCTATCCATTGCAGCCCATTATGACTGGGAGATCTGGCAAATGGATGTCAAGACAGCATTCCTTAACGGGAATTTGGAAGAAGACATTTATATGATGCAGCCACCAGGTTTTGAATCAGAGGGTCAGGAACATCTAGTTTGCAAGTTGCAGAAGTCTATTTATGGACTAAAGCAAGCATCTAGAAGTTAGAACATCTATTTTGATCAGGCAATCCAGTCATATGGATTTACTCAAAACGAGGATGAACCATGTGTATACAAGAGGAGTGATAAGACTACAGTGATATATTTGATACTTTACGTAGACGATATTCTACTCATTGGGAATGATATAGGAACATTGTCAACGGTAAAGGTCTGGTTGTCAACACAGTTCGATATGAAAGACCTAGGTGAAGCGAGTTATGTTTTGGGGATCAAGGTAACACGTGATCGCCAGAACAGGATTCTCTCGCTGTCACAGGCCGCGTATATAGATAAGGTTATGGCTAGGTTTGACATGCAAGACTCCAAGAAGGGTTTTGTGCCATTTAGACATGGCATAAAACTGTCTAAGGATCAATGTCCTAAGACACCTGAGGAGAGAGCAGAAATGCAGAAGATACCTTATGCCTCGGCATTAGGTAGTCTAATGTATGTTATGCATTGTACAAGGCCTGATATCTGTTTCGCAGTAGGAATGATGGGTCGGTTTCAGTCGAATCCGGGTCCAGATCACTGGACAGCTGTGAAGTGTATACTCAAGTACCTTCGTAGAACAAGGGACTATGAGTTGGTTTACACTGGACAAGAACTGACGCCGATTGGATATACAGATTCTGACTTTATGTCAGATTTGGAATCCAGGAAGTCGACATCAGGTTTTGTGTTTATGCTAGGAGGAGCAGCGGTTAGTTGGCAGAGTGTGAAGCAGAAATGCATCGCAGACTCTACCACAGAGGCTGAGTACGTTGCAGCGTGCGAGGCAGCCAAAGAGGCGGTATGGCTCAAGAAATTCCTCACGGATTTGGGGTGCGTACCAGAGGCCCAGTTACCTATTGTGCTTTACTGCGACAATAGTGGGGCGGTAGCACAAGCAAAGGAGCCAAGACATCACCAAAAGGGGAAGCACATCGAGCGTAAGTTCCACTTGATTCGGCAGTTTCAAAAGCAAGGGCGAGTAGCGGTGACACAGATTGCATCTACAGATAATGTTGCTGATCCTTTCACAAAGGCAATACCTACCAAGGCATTCGAGCGACATGTGGACGCGATGGGAGTCAAAACCGTTTTGCTTCGCTAGACCAAGTGGGAGATTGTTAGGATTGATGTGTTCTAAGCTTGTAAAACTTTATGTTTTTGGTCTAATAGAGATTGATAGTTATTAATATATATAAGATGCATATAGGTGCGTAACATAGTTACGTGTTCTTTAGAGAACAGAGAGCCATGGTTATATGGTAGTCCACTGAGTTGAAGACTAAGTGGATTGGTCCCGTATAACCTAAATAAGTTCGCAGCTATGATCAGGTTGGTCGCCTCATCATGATAAGCTGTTGGCGATGACAGTTCATGGGATGTCTTCACCATGGTCATCACCAGGCACAGTGTCTGTGGCTGAACGGAACTAACACGGTGTACAGATCAGTGAGCAGACACTGGTACACTAAGCCGTGTTTCTGCTTAGGGTAAAACGGTCCTAAACCCTGAGGAACCACGACTGATGGACTAACCAGTTGCGTGGTGCTTTAGCGCACCAATGTGTGAGGGTCCATATGCAGTGATCCAAAACCACGGTGTACTGGGTTACCCAGCTGGCGTTGCATTAGCGTGTCACTCTTGCAGGCCATCCACACCCCTGATGGGAGGTGCGTTCCTTGGTGTGACTTACACTGTACCAAACCCAGGCCTGGTGGTCATCAGTTTGACTGTTGACCGGGTTCGATTACTCGACGGGGTAATCAGAGGTACGATGTATAGGTCAACCTGGAAGGAACCAAGTCATATGATCGTTCGAGTCTGACGGTAGTCTTCACCGCTCGAAGTGAATCATGGCATCAAGTGGAGGGACAACGGGTTTACCACTACTAAGCGGAGAGCAGGGGTATGATGGAGAACATAGTAAGTCTGGGTGAATTAGAGTGCAGCCTGCGTCGCACTCTGGGTGGCTATGCAGGTTAACTCGAGCTCAGAGGATCGATGGTACACTCGGGTAGTGTGTCGATCGAGCTTGAGTTGGAAGCCATGAACCCCGGTCCCTGATGGTTCCACCTTATCAACATTATGTACGGTTCTTGAACCGTCTCCTCGGAACACCATAAGCATGAGGAAGAAAGAAGTATACGCTCCGTGTGTGCATGGCACTAGAGCACGGTAGATGCGTAACTACATACGAGTACTAAGGGTTGAGCCCGAGACTAGTGCAGAGTCGTATGTAGTAATCCCTAGCTATAAGTGAACTTCGCTGCATAGGTGCGATGCACCGGGGTATGTTGCGAGTTGACTAGTTGACTTTGCTAGAGGCACCCTCCGGTGGCCTCAGTTAATAGTAGGTAACTAGTAAAGATCACTTAAGTAATGGCCGCTAGGCATCGCACGCTAGAAATGGTCAAAATGAGGCGTCGGGGCGTTTTGGTAAAAACCTCACTCTGCCGGACCTCACTGTTGGCCGACCTCACTGGTGTGACACCTTGCTAGGGCCGGCCCTATGATGTAGGTATAAGAATCCCTCATCTATAGGGCCGGCCATATAGATAGGGACAGGGCGATAAAACGGTTAAGATCGAGCCCTAAAAAGTGGGAAAACGGATAAATACGCGGAGAGATAAAAAGGAGATAATGGAGAGATGAGATAAGGGGGTCATTATCCCCTTGGATCCTTATCCAAGGGGGGGTGGCCGGCCCTATAAAAGCACCTATGGGCGCCGGCCCCAGGTGATGCAAAAACCAAACCCCCCTCTCTCTCATCTCTCTAGTTCTCTCCCGATTCATCTCGTGTTTCCCGCTTGCTACTTCGTCTTCCTCGCGTGGAGTTCTGAAGAAGGAGAAGGGTCGTTCTTCGGAGGCACTCAGAGATCCGAGAGCGACATTCCGTGCATCGTGTGAGATCGGGTGAACAAGAAGGCAACACCTCCATTCGTACTGTCGGCATCTTTGTGAACGATCTTCCGTCTCCATCGACAAAGAAGACAATTCTCTGCGGTTAAAAGATCCGTACGAAAGGTATGTGTAATCTAACATGTAGATCTAGCGAGCATTATGATTTGCATCCATGCTAGTTAATCATTACGCTAGATTGCCGTTAGGGGTTTTCGATTCTCGTGCATACACATGCACACATATGTAGATTAGTTTCCATGAAAAGTTAAATAGTGTAACGTGCACCATGAACGGTCTTTCGACCGCCAAATCGTTTCCGCTGCGAGCCTCTGACTCGGATTAGATTCCAACAATATATATATATATATATATATATATATATATATATATATATATATATAT